>JAMAKP010000052.1:113025-166563 GCA_023628455.1 Chaetomiaceae sp. B2702
GGGCGGGCCCCCCCCAGTGGTGAGCGACGGACGATTGTGTCACTTCTGTACTAACATCAAGCAGGGCCGGGCGTTGCTAGAACAGCTCGTCGACTCGGGTCGATCCTCGCACACGCTGCTGTTCAACTTGTCGACCATGTACGAGCTCTGCACCGATAGGTCTCGCGCCCTCAAAGTTAGACTGTCGGAGAAGGTGGCAGGCATGGAGGACAGGGCGGAAGGATGGGAGAAGACAAATGCTGATTTTAAACTGTGATGGATGCGATGGGACCAAACGAGAGAATTCCCCCTTGGATTGGGTGAACGGGCTTATCCTTTTTTACAGTTGCGTTGTGCCGGTGAATGCTCTACTATGCTTTGGCTTCGTCGAGGCAACTGCTTTTGTTGTTTTCTTTTCTAAACAGAGCTAACGTTAACCCGAACTGCTGCAGCAAAGAGTATGTGTCAAGTACTAGTACAACAAAGATCTCGCCAGCCCTTACTATTGCCCTGCATTGAAGATAGCTATCTGAGTCTGAATGTATGTACAACCCCTATTTCCCTTCCTCCCTCCCAACGTTAAGCCAGCTTCCTCCCCCCAAAACCTACTTCATCAACGCGGGTCACTCAACGGTTCATAGGCCGTATTCAAGTCCTTGGTCTGCTTATTCCCCCCTCCCAGCGCCATCAACGGAATCGACGCCCCCGGTCCGGAACTCGTCTTCCCAGCGCCGCCCGCACCACTGGTTCCCGCATAGTCATCCGGGGCAGCCCAGTCCTCGTCCAACCGACTCGGCCGAATCCCGTCCGGTGACCCCGGCGCCCCATAACCACCACCACCCCGCTCCATCTCCCTCTCCCCCAAGTCCCCTCCCGCCCCGGCCATAGCCCCGTGCTGCTCCTCAATCTGCACGTACTTGTGGCTGGGATTGCCCGCACCCACGCGGTTAAACAGCCCCGCCCTGCTGCGCGTGGCGCCAGCCGCGCCGTGGTACTCGCTATCTGCCCCGACGCCGCCGTGCATCAACCCGCCCTTATCATGGCCCGCCCCGCCAAAGCCGGCCCGCAGGCCGCTGCCGCGCTGCTGCCGGCGGTAGGCGGCAATGTACGCGACGGTGGCTAAAAAGGTCAGGAAGCACGAGACGAACCCAAACGCGATCGGGTACGCGCCCAGCGACGCCGTGAGCGTCAGCGCGCCGAACTGGGCGTTGAAGGCGTCGACGACCTTTTTGAAGATGGCGGTCGCTGTGATGGTGGCGGTCAAGAGCAAGAGGGTGCCGACCCCCGCGGTGAAGGAGGCCCACAGCGGCATGAAGCATGACTCGATGGGCGCGAGGAGCGAGAAGAAGGCCGAGATGACGTAGGCGCCCGACAGCCAGCGGCTGGCGCGCGAGTAGTGGGTCAGGGCCGTGTTGAGGTCGTCCGAGACGACGCCCTGCAGGGAGGTGGAATCCAGCTTGAGGTCGCGCGCCGGCGTGAAGCTGAAGCCGTAGCTCGGCCTGGTGCAGTCGACTCTGCCGTCGGCGAAGTGCGAGCATTCGGTCAGGAGATGGATGCTGGTCCAGTCCGGCAGGCCGAGCGAGGCGGCTGTGGCGCCCTGGCCGACATAGTCGGCTTTGGAGACGGTGGAGAGCGCCGCCATGTACTCGGAGCCGGCGAGTTTGGAGGGGATTCTGACATTGCCGCTATACGCCTGGAAGGGGGTCAGGAGAAATGGTCCTGAGAGCTGGGATTTGTTTAGGGTTCACTCTCACTCACACTCATCCAGTGGACTTGGCTAAGTCCGCCATTGAAGCCGGAGAAGATGATGAGACATAACAACACCAGTGATATGATATTGCAGACAATCGGCAGAACGGTGAGGAGGGGTCCCTTTTGGTTCGCCATTATGTGGCTCAACGCAAGACGTCGCGGACTGGAACGGGTCTGAGCCTCTGAGGAGAATGAGAGGGCACCTCTGACCCTGGGGTGGGCATGCGAGGGTTTTACCAAAACTGCCGTTTCTGACTGTCGCCGTCTTTTGGGTCCTTGGCAAGACGGCCCGGAATATTTGAAGAAATGCTCTGGGCTTCAGGGGTTCTTGTTGCGCATGTCAGCCCTAGCCTGCCTGGGACGGGCCCTGTGGGGTGGACATCCGCTTGGCGACAGTCAGGGGCTTGTTTAGTAACAACGGCTCGCGTGAGGCGGGTTCGGAAAGCGGAAAAGCGAGGGAACCAACTAATCCTTCGGTGGAGTGGCGCAGTTTTCTAAACATAAGCGCTACGCGCCGGGAGCCACACTTCCGCATGAACATGCAAACAGGAGGCACGGCTGCTCAACAAGCAACGTGCCAATAATGATTACATGTAGCATAACGGTACAAACATGTCCCTTTCTTCAATCAGCTCTACCTGACCCATGGACTGTGCTATTCAGTAAATTTCTCTGCCGGCGTTGACAGATGTGCTTCGCGCCTTCACCGCATCTGCACTACTGCACCGAAATCCTGCCGCCTAATGCATCTTGGCGTTTGCCTGACTGTGTATATACCGGTATAACTTCGCGCTTATAAGATTATCCATGTTCGCCCTTGAGCCACTAAAGCCGGCTTTCGACCTAGAAGCGCGGCGCGCTGACCGTCTGGTGTCCCGGCAGTGTTGAGAGCCGGAGGCGCAGGAACTTGTATTTCTGACGTTAACTGGACTTCAGGCACACTTTGAGATCCTGGGGAAATCTTCCGGGGCGGTTTCTTTCCAAATCAGGACGTGGGAGGACTGCGGGTGACGGAGATTGGCCCGCCCGGAATAGACCGCCCCCTGCCCCCTGTCGGGTGGTGAGATGGAATCTGCAGGGACAGGATTAGCGTCTTTTCCTGCTCGGCCCGCTAACCAAAAGCCCAGCAAATTAGGACGGAAACAGCCCTTCACTGTCATGATCCTCTGCCAGACTTTAAAATGACGGTCCCCAACAAGCCCGGCGCGCTGGCACCGCATCCAGCAGTCCTCTCCCCACCACTAGGTCAAGTCTTGTCTGCCCAAGATGAGAGCAACAACGAGGTTACTGTTTCCTCTCACGCTTGTGGCATCCGCCCAAGCAGCCTACTATGAAGTCACCGTCGGGAAGGGTGGGAAGTTGAAGTTTGAGCCCGAGATACTGAATGCCGAGGTTGGAGACACAATACGATATCTCTTCTATTCAAAGGTGAGAACGGCTTTAGCCAAAGGAAAACACACCAAAAAAAAGGGCTTTTCACTGACATTATGACAGAATCACTCAGTGGTCCAATCGACCTTCGACGACCCCTGTGAACCCAAGGCGGGGGGCTTCTTCTCCGGATTCGTCCCTGCAGAGTCGAAGGACACTCCGGCTCGGACGGCATTCACCATCACGGTTGACAACTCAGATCCAAAATGGGTCTACTGCAGCCAAGGGAACCACTGCCAGACCGGCATGGTCCATGTCATCAACCCGTGAGACGCGCCTTGTCCATGCGTTGCCGTCCATCATGCTGACACTGTCCATTAGCCCAAAGACCGGCAAGACGCTGGAAGGGTACAAAGAAGCTGCCGCCGAGATTGGTCAAAGCGAATCACCTCCTTTGCCGGTGAATGGCCTGCGCCGGACGACCATTGACGTCGGCAAGGACGGAAAGCTAGCTTTTGAACCCAACAATATTCGTGAGCCGAAGGGCACCGTCATCAACTTTGTTTTCCACCCCAAGAACCACTCGGTGGTGGAAGCCGCGTTTGCCGACCCGTGCCGGCCTCTGGCGGAAGGCTTCAGCAGCGGGTTCATTCCTGTCGCCTCGTCTCCCTCGAACACTGTGTTTGAGTTCGACGTGGAAGACGACGAACCTATGTATTTCTACTGCGCCCAGGGCAACCACTGCCAGTCGGGCATGGTCGGCGCCATCAATGCGTGAGTCCTCCCTTTGGTCTCATACACATAAAAATCCCCCCCCCCCTGACAAAAACACAGCCCAACCGAAGACCAGACGCTCGAAGCCTTTGTCGCCGCAGCAAAAAACTCCAAGCCTCCCGGTTCCATCCCCGCCCAGGCCCCCGTCGGCGGCATCGTCATGGTAAACGGCACCATCATCCGCTCCTTCAACGGCTCGGTGCTCCCCTCCAACCTCTCCCCCGACACAAACCCGACGCCGACCGACTCCCAATCCAACCCCAGCTCCACCAACCCCCCTTCCTCCTCCCAGACCCTTCCCCCACCCTCTCCCGACGCACCCGAGTACTACAGCAACCGGGCCGGCGGCGGCAAGCCCGTCAACTACAACTGGGCGGCCACCCTCTCGCCCAACGCCACCGCCTACCTGCAGCTCCACGCCCGCATCGAGGACCTGCTCCTCCACCTCCTCTGGGAGGCGACCAAGCGCCTCGAGGAGGGCGGCGCCTGGGCGGGCGTCTACCCGCGCGCCATCGTCGACACCATCGGCGCCTGGGCCGCGCAGAGCCTGATCCACCGCGCGACCACGGCCGAGGTGCTCAGCCACTACAAGCAGGCCGTGCCCGGCAGCTGCGCGTACAAGCTGCCGCTGGGCAGCGTCGACGAGTTCCTGGCGGGGCTGGCGCAGCTGAACCTGGTGCAGATCGGCGCGCTGATCGACATCTCGGCGCAGGTGGCCCAGGCCGACCCGTTTGTCATCCCGCTGCTGATGACGCAGGTGGGGGCCAAGAGCCGGGCGGCCGGCGTGGTGAACATGATGCAGAACCACATGGCGTCGGCGACGCCGCGCGAGGTGGCGATCCCCGCCGCGCTGGCGTGGGGTTTTGTGATGGGGAGGTTTGTGGACACTTGTCCCGATGAGATCGGTGGGATGTCCGGGAAGGGCTGGCCTGTTCTGGAGGTCAGCGGGAAGACGGAGCAGGATGCGAGGGTGGTGAGCATCGATCTGGCATATGAGGGAGGCAGTGGGGAGCAGTTTGTAGCGTGGCTTGGGCCGTATGGGATGCTGGAGTTTACCAAGATCACGGAGGCTTCGGGGAAGAAATCGGCGGCTGTGCCGGCGGGGTGGTATGGGGATGTGTGGATCGTGGTGGTGAGTAAGAGTGGGATTAAACTCGGGGAGCTGGCGGACAATATGGTTGCTGGGCCTCAGATGGTTTGGATTACCGAGCCTTGATAGAGCTGTATTTTATTTGTTAGTTGTAATACCCTCGAAGAAACAGGGTTGTATGTACTGTACATACATTGAATGTCGGTTCGGTGCGGTAAGTGCGGCCCTTGATGTGTAGGTTCTGGTGGTTTTGTGCTTCATGAAGAAGAGCCTTGGGGAGCAAAGGTGATCGGTGATGACGCAGATTGTCCCAGAACCAACCGTCTAGTTTGCTTTATCCAATCTCTAACTCTTGAGATGGCCCAGTCTATGTTATCTCTTTATTGTGGTGCCCACCTCCAGAGTGGCCACGCCCGGCTCCAGCGTCTAGCTCCTCCCCGACTCTCCAAAGCTGCCAACCCGCGGCAAATGCCCCTTCAGCCGCCAGCAGGAAACCATTTCTTCGATCAAGCCTGGGTCAGTATTTTCACCGCATCCTCCACCACCTCTGCACTCCCACAAACCAACCCGCCCGTCTCCCCACAATCCCTCACCTCCTTCGCCAAAACCCTCCCTCCATCACTCGGATCAACCGCAACCCCCCCAGCACACTCCACCACCAACGCCAGGGGACACAGTTCATATAACCTCCTCAACTTGGCCTTGCTGCGCCCCGTCACGGGACTCAGATACACCCCCTGCCCTTGCACCAGCATGTGTACCACATCCGGCACCAGTCCCCCGGCATACCGTAGCGTGTACCGCCGGGCGATGTACCCACTCACCAGGGCCATGTACCGCTCATCCTCGGCGGCGGCGCGCAGGTTGGCGGGGGAGAAGTAGCGGGACTTGGGCGCCAGGGCAATGCTCGGGCGCGTGACCTGCCAGTCGGTGCTACCGTCGAGGGCAATTTCGAAGCAGGTTTGACTGGCAGCAGATTCTCCGCCTGGGACACGCAGGGCGACGATGGCGGTGGTGCGGGGGCCGAAGACGCCAAGGATGGCGGCGATTTGCTTGGAATCGGGGGCTTGGTGCAGCGCCGTGGGGCCGTCCCAGAGCGAGATGATGGTACCGACCGTCCAGTTGGCGGCGATGATGGAGCTGCCGTCGAGGGGGTCAAAGGCGAGGGTGTATTGTTCCTGGGTTGAGGGTGGAGCGGGCGGGGTGGAGAGGTGCTGCACGGGACGTTCGATGGGGTCTTCTTCGCTGCTGGCGGTTGTGATGGAGGGGCAGTGGGTGATGGCTTTGCGGATGAGGTTCTCGGCTGTTACATCGACATTGAGTTCTGGTGGGTTGTTAGTCAGTGATTTCACATTTCACTGTCAAAGCCTTTCGGTTGAAGAAGGCAAAATGGATGCATACGATGGTCGCCGAATAAGTTGGCTGTGCCGGCAGCAGAGACATGGTGTGAGTTGCGGAGGGCATGGGCAATTTCGACGACGCTTTCGAGGAGGGCTGGAATGACCGAGGTGATGAGAGATTCACGGCTGCCGTCTTGCGGGAGAACGAATCGCAAGTGAGCCGTAAGAGGTGAGTGATTAAAGTCAACGGGAGCGCTTCCCATCGTGGATCGTCAAAAAATAAATAAGAACAAGGTGACTCTTGTGTGAGTGGTTCTTGCAGAAGGTTTTGTGTTCTAAGGTGCCGCTGATGATTGACTATCTCAACTTCGTTACAGTACAATGTCGTGTTGATGGTGGCCTAGTTGTATGAAGCAATTAGTTAGGTAGTCAAATGTTGAAAGTTCTCGGCTCCGCAAAAGATATTGCGCAAGGTTCCGCGTCCAGGGTTAGGGTCATGTCGCTGTCCCTGAATCAGGGGCGTAAACAAACCATAGCTCTGCCAGAAATCATATTATGCTGGTATTATCGTCAAAGTTAGGCCAATCTTTTCCGCTATAATCATATCCATTATAATTATAAAGCATGAAAAAAAACTTGGTGAAATCTCATTGTCTGGAAGCATGTATATCAGCTGTTCAGCAAACAACCTTGTGCTTTAGTGAATTACTGTATCTCTTCTTGCCCTCGAGATCGGATGAGAGAACAACGCGACCCTCAGACGCGACTCGCTTGCAAAATACCTTCATGGCTGGTCACGAGACTTTATTGGAGGCGCCTGAAGCAACTCTATTTCTGAAGCAACTCTTTTCCAACTTGCCTTCCCTTAGTTTCTGAACCGCGAATTTCGTTCTTGACACCCGATTCACCCCACGCATCGAGCATTCGCATCATCCATCACAGCATGAATATGGGCCTAACCCAGTCTAAATATAGTATTGAGTCCGATAGTGACCAAAGCCATTCCTCGCAGCAAAGCAATATCGCAGGTACGACTCTTTTCTCGTTTTTTTCGTTCAGCCTTCCGCAAGCTTTTTCTAGGCTCGATTTCTTCTTGATGTCCGGTTATGAAATTGGAATTACTAACTTTACCCCCAACCTCCAAACAGCGCCAACCACCACCATGGATGCGAAGCCAAAAACCGGCCACAAAAGAACCCATTCCTCCGGGGACGGCGAGCCCGCCGCGTCTGGAACGGCTGCTTCTGGAGCGACTACTTCTGAGCGCAAGCCTCCGACCCGCGCGCTTCTCCTCCATCTGAACGCTCTCCTCCACTGCAAGGAAGCCATTACGCGTACAGTCCATAAACTCATTGAAGAGGCTCTTGGAGGCCGCGATATTCCTAATCTCACGGAGGAGGCGATTCTCCGCGCCTTCACCAAAAGCCCCCTCATCTTCGAGATATTTGCGCGCCTGGGTATTACCGATCTCACGCCCGAGGAGTACTCCCGGCTGGTTGAGTGCTACCCGCGTATTTACTCTCTTGAGGGCATGCCGCTGGTATGCCTGGCGCCCGGTGCCAAAGAGTTCTTGGAAGAGGTCAAACGCCACGACGATGTTGCGTTCGCTGTCATGTCCAACAATCCGAGACAGGCCGCGGCACTGCTTGCCCAGTTTGGTGTAAGCGAGCTAATCGATGCGGTGCGTAAATCGACTTTTTTATTTTATTTCCTCCTTTGTATCCTATGGAATCATCTCCTTAAAACCCCCACACCACCCGAATGCCTTCAGTACTGTGCTCAGCCAGCTCGAACAAACTAACCCTCTCCAAACAGATCCTCCCTACAACGGGCGCTCAAGCCCACTCCACCGGTCCCATGGCCTATGAACTCTTCTGGGAGAACTGGCAGGAGGTTGTCCTGCCGTGGTTGAGCGCGCTGAGCGATGCAAGCACCAGCACCGACACCAGCCGCAACGACGATGCCGCCAAGGACAGTGACACCAACATGGGGACCGGCCCGGACGTCCTGACCACCGACCACGGCATCAACAATATCCCCACCATAACCGTCACCAACGACACCGGCAAGAACACCGCCGTCCCACCGCTGCAGCCCGAACAAGTAACCGTGGTCTCCTGCGCGCTCTACGACCTGGGCATTGCCAAGGTGACCGGCATGCACACCTGCTGGATCAAGAAGGTCGACATCGACGACGAGGCGGCCATGCGCGCGTCGGGTTCGCTGGATCTGGTTGCCGAGAGCTTGGAGGAGTTGCGCGGCAAGCTTTTCGTGGGGGAGTCAAACTCGAACTTGGGCGTGAAGTTGGACCCGAGAGAGGGCTTGAACTCGGGGCGGAAGGTCCAGAGATGGGAGCCACCGCAGCGTGAGGACCTGGTGCGGGAGATGCTCGAGTCGGACCTCGTGCGTGGCGAGGATGGGATTATGCGGCCGCGGGGCTACGGCGAGGATGAGGATCAGGTGATGCAGACTCCGCTTGTGGAGGAGTGAGTGCTGCGGGTTTGGAGGGACGAGTCAACCTCGACAGTGGAGGACTATGAGGCTTGAGGTGCGGACTGGTTGACAGGGGCGGAGAAGGTGAATGCGGATCGTCAGAGTTGAGATAGATGGGGATTGCCGCCGCCTTGGGACATTTCAGACGGCCTCTGCCTGCTTTGGGCTGTGTTCGCGGTGCGTCCCGCCCGCGCTGTTGCCGCCGTCGCTGGGACTGATGTTGCTATGTTCTCTTAGCGACACCGAGGTTGATTTTACCGGCATTCCGTTGATTTCTGCTTATAGTATCGTTTGCGTTTGAGCAGAGATTCTATTCATAATCCGCGGGTCAACGTAGAGAAGTGGTTAGTCAATGCACAATCTATTTGCACTACCAGTACAAATAGCGGTCTTATACATGATTGCACCATTCCTATACCACCTCACGCAAGGCTAACATTTGCCGTGATGTATTCATCCAGACCGGTCAACCTGCACGACAACATAGCAGTTGTCTCCTCCACCAATCTCTCCGTGTCTGGACCATAGTACCCATACTCCCCAATAAACTTGAACATACTCACCACTGGATCCCGCGCAGCCGGAGGTAAATACATACGGAAAGCCTCCTCCGGCACAACAACATACTTCACCGTCCTGCCCGTATGCTGCGACAACTTCGCAACCAGCTCGTCAAACGAGTGCAGCGCGCCAGCAGCACACAGCGTCTTGCCCTCAAACTTATCCGGCTCGGCAAGGATCCCGCCAACAACCCTGCCTGTGTCCGCGACCACGTCAATCCAGGGCAACACACAATCTCCGGGGACGATGCCGGTAATGGCGTATACGCCGGGCTGGTCCTCGCCAACAGGGCGGGGCGCCATCATGCCTGCCAGATTCTGCATGAACGAGCCGGGCGCGTAGAACGCGCTCCTGACTGGGAGTGTGCGAATGTATGCTTCGACCTCGCCTCGCGAGTCGTAGGCCGGCACGTGATACTTGCCGTTGGAGATGACCTCGCAGTGCACCTCGGTGCTGTACACGATGTACTGGGCGCCGGCGGCGACAGCTGCGTCGGCCGCGGCTTTTCCCTGCCGCACCTCGCGCTCTTTTGTCTCTTCGTTGTAGACGGTCGTAGTGGTGATGAAGACGGTGTGCGCGCCGGACAATGCCGTCTCCAACGACTCCGAATCATCGAAATCACCAGCAACGATCTCGGCACCTTTGAGTCGGAGCGCATCGGCGGCCGGTTTGGTCGGGTCTCTCGTGATACCGCGTACTTTATACCGCGCCGAGAGTGCTGGGTCGGAGAGGACGAAGTGGACGAGCGAGCCACCTTGCTGGCCGGTGGCCCCAAAAACGACAAGGAGTTGGCTCATTGTAGCGGTAGAGATAATGTCCGATGGGCAGCAGGCTTAAAGATTTTGCCAAAATGGAGGGCTGGCTGGTGTCGCTGGGCAGGGTGATCAAGAAAAGGAAGGCATATCGGACTGCTTGAGAACTCTACGTGTTAGAAGGGAGTTATTTATTCCTCAATCGGCTCCCTGGCGATGACGCTGTTTCTGCGTTTCCCTTGAGTCCTTGCAGGGTGGCTGCGCACGGCTCACGGTTTAAAGTCCGCTATGTCCGACGACGGCAAACCAACAAGCTGGAGCCCAGGCAGACGGAGATAACCCCTTACCAGCAATACTATGATGCCGGTTGGGTACCATAGGGCGCGTTTCCAGAGGCATGGACGCAGCTCCTGAGGTCCACATGGGGATAGAAACCTGCAATTTGAGGGCTAACTGGTTACTGCTGAGGAAGGACTAGATCTGGGCCAGGGTGAAGAAGATCTGGGAGGATTTCCGGGGGCGAATCATGGAGCTGCCAAACCAAGGCCTGCAAGTCTAGAAAATATCGCCGTAGCTGCGATGGGGCTGATTCGGACGCCAACCCGAACAGTGACACATCCCAGCGGCATGAAGCAATTCACCTTTCGGAAGCGTTCCGGAAGCACGCGCGGGTCGTGTTGACAAGTGATAGAATAGCGGTGTGAGAGTCCCGTGGGACTCTTCTCCATGAGAAAATTGGTCGAGGATAAAAATGGCCAAAGCAATGATGAATGAGTGCGTTGAATAATCATGACCACAATCCTCGGGTAAGCCTCCAAAGAGATTGGCAGTATCGCTGCTGGGTATCTTTAATGTGACAAAACCTTCCAAATGCCCCTTAAATATTTGCTCTCTAGTTCACCAGTCAATACCCACCGCGTCGACTTCGGTGTCGGTCACCGGGGTGCCCGTGTCTGCTGCTGCGATGGTGACCTGACCACCCATAATCTGCATGGTTGTGGCTATGGCCGCGATAAGACTGGTTACTTCGGCCGGGGTGGCGGGGCTCCGGTTCCCGAATGGGCTCCTCAACTTCCACTTCATGCTCTTCGTATTCATCGTTGAAGTGGCGTGCAACAAGGTCCTTTTCCTTCCGAGCTTCGTCGGCATCGAAGACGAACCGCTGCGTCCCTTCGCTGGGCGCCCTCTTGCGCTTCACGGAGCTGCTTCCCGGTAGCGAAGGGTTGGTTGCTGGGGATGTGGCTGACCCGGGCGTGACGGACCTGGTGTCTAACACGTCGGGCGCACATCGGTCACACCATCCGTGGTAGCGTTGATGCTTCTCCTTGGCCACTGAGTTGTTGGTGTTGATCTTGACATCCATCATTTTCTGACGGTCGAATCGAGCACCAATTTTTGTGGACTTGGGGAACTGCGTATACAGGTCTAGCAGGTCCAACATGGTTTCGAGCACGCACGCTCTGTCAGTGTGCCAGGCGGCAGCCTTCTTGAACTCCTTGGTCTTTTCGGGATCAGTGTCCAGAAGGAGGGCCGTCAGCTCAAGAATGGCCAGAACCAGCGTGAAGGTGGCCTGCTTGACAGGCGCAAAGGTCTTGTACAAATCGATTGACATGTCGTAGGCGATATGGAGGAACTTGTTGCCTTCTTCGCGGCTTTTCTCGCCCTCTCGCGGAAACATCTTCCTGACCATCTTGATGAGGAGTTTCTGAGGGTACTGAACTCGGAAGTCGAAGCCGATGGTCTCTAGGATGTGGCGCTCTAGACCCACCGTGAAGCGGGACGGGGCCTCGAATATCTGCGCGAGGTGAGCTTGTGTCGACCAGTAATGGCTGAACCTTATGGTTGAAGGCGAGTTGCGCACCTTGTCATCCGGTGTCTTGTGATCATGAGATTGCCTGAGGTTGTGTGCGGCGCAGAGGATCTCCTTCGACTTCTTTATGGTGTCTTCGGCCTTGCAAGCCACAAACAAAGCCGCCAGGGCAACGTCCTCGTAATTGTATTCGTTACTTGGGAAGCGAACTCGGAACTTGTGGTAATATATCGCCGCCGTGTCGAATGTCTTGACCGGTCTGTGCGAGGTAGATGTCAGTGGTTGTCGCCGTACCATGGTTTGGAAGATGGGCGGGTTGCAACAAACACACAATTGCAGACTCTGCCGAACGCCGTCAATCAGTTGGATGCCCTTCAGCCTGTAGCCATCCTCGCGTGCCTCGTCGTAACCGATCTGCTTCATGCTTTGCCGAAGGCCCTGTTCTGAGCTGTACTGCGACGGTATCGCCGAAAGTCCTGACGGCGGGCCAACCGGATTGTTGTCGTCAGGGGACGGTCCGCTCGTGGCTGGAACCTGCGGTTTAACCGAGTGCGGAGCCATCGCGACAATTGGCCGCGAGCATCAACAAGTTGCTGAAGCTAGAAGTGGCGCGTGGGACTTCAGAGGGTTGAGGAGGGCGGCGGATGTTCGAGTTGATCGATCGGCAAGGACGCATTGGGTTTCAGAGATACTATGTCATTGATGCATTGATGCACACTGCTTGCAACATTAGAAGTCGCGAGCACGAATTGATTGGATGTGGTGCGAAGAGCGTATCAAACGGCAGTGGTTTGGGCTTTGGCGATGGGAGGGTAGTGGCGTCGTCGAGCTGCGGAATTGCTGAGAAACTGAGACCTTGGCGGTAGACGGGTTCTTAGTCACTGCCTACCCAGCAGCCCAGCTACCTCAGTCAATGTTAACGCTGACTACTGTGGTATAGTGGGTAATGAAAATATCCCTGTAGGGTACTGAACTAAGCCAGGGGTGGGATCCACACTACTGTACACTAAACAGACCAAATAGCTACTGCAACTATCAATATTTTGTGTGCATCCCGTTGGCTGCAATGACGGCTTTGCAACGCTCTGGCATCGAGGCCAACAGCTGTTGTAGATAGCTGTCAGGCAGTGTGTCCCAAGCCTCCTTAACGTCAAGCCTATTGGAAAAAAGGGGGTCAGGTTTGACCACCTGATTGGTCGGAATGCGTCAAGTGTGGTGCCCCACTAGTACTTTACAGGGGGTTTTCTTTTTGCTCGCAACCACAGTAGTTCGTCCCCACATGCGAGAGGCAGGATTGAGCACTGACCACCGCTTATTTTTGTTCAAGAATCGGTCGTCCAATACATAGGAGTGGGGGGTTCTTGACGCTGCAACTACTATGGGAACAAAAGGCGCTTTTGACAGCTGGCGTCTCCAATCAAGCTTGCATTCGCAAGTTGATCAGTTGGCGGCTCGGCGCTAGTCGTGGGCTTACCGACAAAGCAAGAACAGGATCGCCTGGGTTTCTTTTCCCATGCCGTCCTTTGACACCGATATTTGGTATCGGTCGCTGACTAAACATGCCAGAAGTTTTTCGACACAGAATTTGGTTTGTAATGACAACCAGTCTTTGGGGGAGGAATCACCCGGCCGGAGGGCGGCAGGGGCGACATTGGGGAGGGTTCTGCCAGCTGTTCAAGTGTTTGACGGACTTTCGGAGGCCTTCTGGAAACCACAGCGATACGGCAGACTGTCACCTGCATGCTTGCCGGGCGCATCGGAATGACATCTGAGACCAGCTGCAGGTGTGTGATGTACCTTTTATGCCCAGTTTCAGACGTCAAATGCCCAATTAGGCGAGGTTGTCATGTTGTTGGGGGTTAGAAGTCGGAAGTCATTGCTTTGCGTGTGAGAAATAAGACCAACATAAATCCACTTCCCTGCCCAAGTCACCTAATAGTAGATTTAGGGGCAATACTGAGGGACGACGGTGGAATTAACAACCTGGAATGGAAGACACCGGCGACAACGACAACGACAACATCCCCTGCTAGGACGGTGATACAGGTGTCTAGACAACCGGTGCTATTGGTAATCAGTAGTCAACGTGATAAATCAACTAAAAGCTATCTGAGGACAGACGGACGTTGATCTTTGACTACATAGTTTCTTATTCCGAGACATAACCGCCTAATGCCTCCTTCTGATTCTTTTCGATTCACTCAGGCCCCTCTCTGTTGGGCCTGCGTCAGGAAAGACCAGACCTCTCCAGGAACCCAGAAAATGACATCGCTCTCAGCACTGTTGTCAAAGAAGACGGGCAATGGCCACGGTCAAGAATTAAGGTGATGGCGATGGAGGGTCTTGCACTGGAGTGCGGCTCGGGGGCATTTATCAAGCGAGATCAATGTAACACAAAAACATCACACTCGTGTTACAACAAAGTAGCAACAAGCTGTGAAGTTGAAAGCAGCTAGCGGGTCTAGAACGTCATTTGATCTTGGAACCGGGGGATTAATGGCGCATTAGCGCCTAAGGCACCAGTGGAATTCCATTTCCCCGCTCGCGTCTGGGCTGAGCTGTAGAGGCAACTGCCAAAGCAAGAACTCGGATGCCCCCCATGCTTCTAGACATTTCAAGGGGACTTGGAAATACATCATGGCCCGCTCAAAGGAAGCACCTTGCACCTATCGCCAACTAGTGCAGCCCATCCCCCCCAAGCTAAACTTATCAAACGTCGCTGCCAAACCCGCATCGGCGCCATGTGCGACATGCCGCCATCTCCTCTCCCGGGGTCGCAATAACATCTACGGCACGACAATCACAGTGGATGAGTACGAAACCGCCGACGCATTCCCCGACTTTCAGGGCCTGCATGTCTCTGCTACAGATGGAGGATGTGGTCTCTGTGGTTTACTGCGTACAGCCATCATGGGCGCCTGGGGGACCACCGCTCAGCCGATGCTGGAGAGCGGCGTGACGGTGCTCGCCGAAGACGATGACGCCTACGAGCCGCTCTTTGCCGCAGCTTGGGATGGCACCGTCAAGATCCACCGTGCCCAGTTCCACTTCCGGCCTTTTGGTGGCTCCTTCCAGCACGAGCAAAAGTTTTCGTGGAATGAGGTTGCCGGCACGCTGGAGCAAGAAGACGGGATGGTCGTGGGTATGTCGTTGGAATTCGGGCCGGCAACGGCGCCGTTGTCTGAGGATGGCGATGCGCTTGCTGGGGAGATTGGGACCGTCTTACACTTTAAGGTGTATGATTCTCTTGGTATGTGAATTTGCCCTGTGTGCTTCATGTTGTTGTTGTGCCCGTCCCAGACAACTGGTCGTCTTGGTACATCCTAGTACTCATCTCACATGGAACATACTAGATGTTGAGTCATCCATTTCGGCAGCAAGGCGGAATCTTCCTACCGACAACACTTTAAGTGAGAGAAACATTGACCTGATGAAGGGATGGATCAACAGCTGTACCGCCAACCACGGCAATGCTTGCCAAGCAAATACGCAATGGACACCAACTCGGCTTTTGGCTCTCGACCCTCTGCGTTTGGTACGTCCTGACACACTTGGGTTAAAAACCTGTGACTGATGTTGTTGAACAGGTGGAACCAGCAAAGGGCGGTGCTGACGACGATCGTCGATATGCAGCGCTGAGCTACCCTCGCGGCAACGCTTCATCTCATGTGGCTCAGACCTCCACAGAGAATTGGGATGAAAGAAAGGAAGGTATCGATTTAGCCGAGCTTCCTAGAACTTTCCGCGACGCGGTTGCTGTCTGTCGAGCACTGGGCATTCGATATCTGTGGATCAATGCGCTGTGCATCTTGGATGATCCTGAAGACCGGGGTCGCGAGGCAGCAATGATGCACAAGACCTTCGGGCACGCAGAAGTCACAATCGCTGCGTATGTTTTCACTTTCGCACTCGTCTTAGTTCCCTATAACATCTGACTTAGGAACGAAACTAGGACATCAGCGACGTCCCCTCAATCTGGGTTCCTGGGCCGGAACATCTCCGCCCTCCCGGCCGCAAAAATTGGCGACGAGAAGCAGTACATGATCTTTACACCCCAGGAGCATGAAAGCAGTGGGATGCGCACGTCCGATGTCGACGATTCGCCATGGGACCGAGATGCCCGGGCTTTGGTTGAGCGTATGCTTTCGGCGAGGGTGGTCCATTTCGCGAAAAACAAAATCTACTTCGAGTGCAGGCGGGCTCTGAGATCCGAAGAGAACGATGCCGAGTCGATCACTCTTAAGCCCAGCAGCCTCTGGCCGAGGGT
The DNA here is from genome assembly GCA_023628455.1 of Chaetomiaceae sp. B2702. Lineage (NCBI taxonomy): Eukaryota > Fungi > Ascomycota > Sordariomycetes > Sordariales > Chaetomiaceae > Chaetomiaceae sp. B2702. The sequence goes on from JAMAKP010000052.1 coordinate 129,215, forward strand.
AGAGAACGACGCTGACAAGGACCAGTACAGCCCCTTCCTATTGGAGCAGTGGAGAACTTTTCTTGTCAATTACTGTACAAGGCACATCAATTGGCAAGGAGACAAACTCCTGCCCGTCCGAGCCATTGCGGAGGAGGTGGTAACGGCTATCGATGACGAATATCTCGAGTGTGCCGGCATGTGGAGAGGAGATCTTGCGGCACAACTGTTGTGGTATACCGAACCTGGTAGTCCCAGGGCCGGGCCGCGGGTAAGAGACATTCCAACGTGGTCATGGGCACATCGCGAGGCCAAAATCGGCTTCGTGCGCGGCACGACGGACGGGGTTCTACCTCCCGCCCTTACCGAGAAGAAGTTCCAAGTCGCAAATGTGTTCCATAACTCTCTCTCTCTACAGGGATACAGTAGAGAGATATCGGGGATCCGCCCGATTGACAGCAGGGACGAGTGGCTGGCCGAAATGCGCAAGGAGTACCCTTGGGATCTCTTGGTTGCCGGGAGCGACGATGAAAGCGTCTGTTTTGCGCAAGGTGATTTGGACGACACGGAGGAGGTCGTCTCGGCCAGGGGACGGTTTGTGTACCTGCATGTAACGGACGCAACCCATCCAACCGGAATGATTCTGGCTCAGGATCCAAATTCGGGCCCAGCTTGGCGGAGAGTTGGGGTCGCGACGATATTTGACCTCGGCGACCTTGTGTTGGATCCACCATTCCAGTCTGATAGCTTTATTAGTCTTGTAGTTGAATAACATGAGCTAGAAGCAATCAAGTTTGTGTCTAAGGAACTGGTTAAATTTATGGAGATTTTTCTGCTATGGGCCTAGGTAGGTAAGAACAAGATAACTGGCACTGAAGTTCCAATGAAGTTCCAATCTGATGGTACAGTACCCTTGCCTGCTCTGTCTTCCGTTGCCACGGTCTTACGGCCCGACGACACGGCGACTGCTGACTTTTTCAAGTGCAACTGTTCCGTGGGTGGCGAGGTATCCATTGTATGGCTTTCAAAACCGAGTTGTTATCCAGCGACGCCGTGGTCCATCACGAGGTTGTCCGACTCTGGAGTCAAGGTGGATGGTACACACCACAGAACCATTCTCAACAACCTTGCGACGTTGGGTTTCCTACGCCTGCGCTGTCGTTTAATCAGCTATGGCGCCTTCCCCAGTCCATTCTCGATAAATGTCGCGGTCGACCCAGGTGAAGCTTGGGCCCTTTGCGGCTTCATTATCCTCCCATCCGCGCATTTTAGCAAGGCGTAAATTATATGTATTGTTAAAAACGGTGGTAGGTTTTGGGCCTCGGCCCGCAAGCCGCCAACTCGCGTTCCTCTAGGTCTATGGCAAACCTAACAGTAGTCCCCAGACCAGTTTCTACCGCTGACACCGAGTCTCCAATCCGGTGGTGTGCGCGTGTCCGGTCGGCGATGGATTTGAACGATATGATATTGGCGCGCTCAAGCCTTCCTCGACTCCGGTGAGAACGAGCAACACTGGCACGTATGTCGGCGATGGTTGGGGCGTCAACGTCGAATTCGTTGCACTTGATCACAACGGCAAGAGCTTGGAAGAGCGGCTGCAACACAAGAAAGCTCTGTTCGTCAATCGTTTCCTGTTCTGCCGACTGCTGACTCAGCAGAGCTTGGGTCTCGTACTAAAGACGTTTTCTGAGGATTAAAACGGTAGGGAACCCGTACGTGTTCAGCTTTCAGTCCTCCGTGCAAATCTTATTTTCAGCCAACCAAACGCGTTTGCGACGCTGCCCTACATCTTGGCAAACTGCAAAGCGCAGCTGCCTGCTTTCTGCTTTCTCGCCGTCGCCACCCTGCGAACCATCCATCCAACGCGTTGCATATTTATACCTCTAGATGTCTTCTATCCTGGTGGTAGTGTTGCGAGTAAGTAACAAGAGGGCGACACGTGACCGCCTAACGGTCACGGGCCACCCGGCCCATCAAAAGGAACTCTGCCTCTATGGCAGAATTAGAAGGACAAGCCTTTACTATACTCTAAGATACACGTGCAAGTGATCTGGAGTGCTGCCTACGCGTGACTGTCAAAGACTCACCGGAGGACTAAAGGCTTCGACCATGATTACGACCTGACCGCAACCTATAGCGGCCACCATCGTAACAGGTGGCGGTGGTATTAGGATTCTATTGTAGGCTCAATTCCGTTGTTGGGTCTGGACGTCTAGGAGCAAACACTACGGGCAGGAGATCGTTGCCGGCAATTGACGACCATTATATCCTAGACGCCGTATCCCAACTCAAGGTTCCTTAGTCCCACCTATAGCACCATCTACTGCCTAGCCTCCTTAATACATCTACGACGCCCCTATCCCGCCCGCCGACCTAGCCCTCCCCCTCCGCGACGGCCTCCCCAACATCGACACCATGGCACTATGCGGCCCCGACCCGCCTAGCGGCCCAACGCTCACCACCGGAACTAGGAAAAGGACATGTGATCCCAATCGCTAGGCGCCGGCTCCTTCTTGCTATCCGTATATAGGCTCTCGTATAGCGCCCCCATGACGTAGCGCTCGATACGTTCCTTGAGGGACTTTTTTTCAAGCCACGGGTCGAACCATGGGCCGGGCCGCGGCGGCTCATTGGGCACGTCGCCCCAGGGTCTCTCCCGAGGGTGCCGGAAGTGGGCGTAGAAGCGCGCGAGGCCGGGCGGCTCGGCCGCTAGCCCCCGGAGCGGCCGCACAAGATCCGTGTACGCCCCTAGCAGCGCCGCTGCCTCCTCGGCCGTAGCCTCGCCGGCGCGGTCCGGCGCCCCGTTGCTCTCGTCCATCACTACCACCCGTAGGGTAAGCGCCGGCCGGTTGAGTCGGTCCCGGAGCCAGCCGACCGTGGCTAACCAGTCCCGCGCCGCCGGGTGTTCCGGCCCGGGCCAGGTGGCGGAAGGGTAGGGCGGGAAGACTAGCTCGAGGAAGCGGAGGTAGGCGAGGGCGGACGCGGGCACCACGTCGCGGAGGAACTCGGACGCAGCGAATCTCTCGAACGGGTACGAGTTACCTTCTGGTGAGTCGGGTAGCCGCCAGACCGGCCACGCCTTATAGTCGTGGATAATGAACCGGTTACGGGAAAAGAAGACGTACTGTGCCTCCTGGGATAGGGTGCGGCATATAAGGAAGAGCGTCGGCCCCGGCGGCGCCCAGCACGTGCAGTGCGACGAAAAGGCGGCATGACGGCGCCGGCAGAAGCAGCCCTCGGGTCTGCCACGGTAGCACTCGAAAAACTGTGTATCGTATAGCTCGTCCAGGTTGATAAAGGGGGGCTCTGCTGCACGCCGGAGGCGGAGCAGCACGTACGCACGGTCTTGCCGGCTCCATGCCACCTGCCTCCGCGGCGCGACTAGGTCAGTATACTCTAAGATACGGATCCGGAGCTCGCGTGATAGGCTGGCCAGGGTGGCGGTAGCCGCCGTACCGAGCGGCCGCTCCGAGGAGGCGGCGTGCGGAATAGGGGTGGGCAGCCCGCAGGTATATATAGCGGCGTCTTGAGCGAGCTGCTGGAGTGGTCCCCCGTCAGGCGTCTTGGCTAGCCGAATCCGGCATTCGGATAGGTAGGAGCGAGGAAGGAGGAACAAGGGCGCGAGAATAGACTCGGCGAGATGGAGCGCCAGCGGGTGCTGTGGGTCGATATCGAATACAAGCGAGAGGGCGAGGCGGCCAGGGGTAATGCGAGCGAAGAGCTGGGCGGCGGCGGAATACCAGGTACGTCGTACGTCGTCGGCGGCCGACGTCGTACAACCATCGCTTAGGAGCGGGGCTTGGTGAATATCATTATAGTGCTTCTGCCGGCACCACTGCAAGTCGGACCAGTCAGACCAGTCGTACTTGTCATCACGGCCTTTACAACAGCAACTCTCGCTATAGTCATTTTCTGTCACTCTATTGTGGCAGGCTGCCTCGCGGAGGACAACCTTAAGCTGGGAGAGCGACCGGAGCGACGGCTCGGTAAGCATACTAAGGGCGTGGAGCCCGGGTAGCTGGGTAGGGGCGTAATAGTGGACGACAAAGCTATTGGCCGAGTAAAGTAAGGCAGCTGCCTCGGTATAGATGGTACGGCAGGAGATCAGAAGGCTATAGAAGTCGATCGGGTCGGGCGGGCAGCCTACGTACGCCCTGTAGCTAGCTCGCCCACCTCGCAAGTCGAACTGATACGGGCGGCCGTCCCACGACGCCAACCCTAAGTAGCGGTAAAGGCGTAGCCGAATGTCTGGCGTGAGGCGTAAGAGCTGGGGGGCCGATAGCGATGGCGATGGCGGCGGTGACGGCGACGTGTGGGCGGCGTCGGGGACGACGACGCACGCCATAGTCTAAAGTGGGTATGGTGCCTTACACAGTACTAGAAGTTGGGACTTGTGACGAGTCACGACAATAGTCCGTGGGTCGGCGGACTCTATGTGGCCTAGTGGATTATAAGATACTAGAGGATGAAGTTTTGGCAAGAGCCACAAAAGTCGACTCAATCTGGGTCAGCACGATACAGAGGATGCAGAGTGTGGTTGCAGACGTATTGCTGATGGATCTGCTAGGGGAAGTCGGTTGCAGACTGCGGAGGGCTCAAGCTGCAACCGCACCTGGGAAATATGGCTGGGCTTGGTGGGCTTGATCACGTGGCCACCTGTGGGGATTAATCGTCTGAAGATCGTTTTTAACCGTGGGGGCGAAGCCCGCTGGGAGCCCGCTGGGAGACCGCTGGGAGACCGCTGGGAGACCGCTGGGAGACCGCGGTCACGAGTCACGACTCAAACCCGCTAGAGGGGCGACGTTGGGACGGTTGGCCTGGGCCGCCCCGACCGCGACGGCTCCTCCGTTAAATGTAGATACCTATATTTGCACGATGGTCGGCATTGGTCGCTCTCAAAGTACCAGGTATGGAAAACATGACAGAACAGTTGATGCTCTTTTCACTACGTAGGTATGCAACTACCTAGTATATAGATACCTTGAAAAGATGTGAGGTAAAAGAGGTCTTAGCACGTAGGTACCTTGACGCTATGGCGATGCATTCAAGAGGGGTGACATTGATCCCTCGTTAAAGTTGAGGTGTATAAGGTAGTGACCCGTCCAATGTCACTTCGGGTGGCCCAGGTCGTCCCAACCTCGCCCCCAGAGGCGGGTTGGGGCCGTTGCGGAGGGAGCTTACACCACCATCCCCTCCTGGCTCCAGTCACTCAGCGCTGCCTCGTCTGAAACTGAGAGCCAAGTTGAAGTGGCCCGAGGCTGCTGCCCATGCTGGCCCGACCGCCCGCCGCTCGTGGCCGCCCTTGCGCCCTTGCGCCCCTTCCACTTCTCCCCCGTCTCTATCGGTTGCAACCTAGCAGCCCCAGTCCAAGATCCGTTGCGCTATAGGCCTCGAAGGACCATCGTGTTGGCCAGACTCCCAAACGAACAAGGCCAAACGGGGGCCTCCAATGGGAGACAGGACTTGTACTAGCTGGTCTTCTCTATGAGGCAGGTACTTGATGACCAATAGCCTAGGACGGACTAGAGCCGGCCTACATTGTTTGAGTCTGTTTGAGTCTATTTGAGAGTCATTCCTCCGGCCCATGCTGTCAAGGCATAGGGTCTTGTTGCCAACGGAAATATTGGACTCCCTGTGTCACGCAGCTCCGAAACCAAGCTCGAAGGTGCACGAAGCCATGCAATCAATCGAGGGTGTGGCCACCACGGCCAGGAGCACCTCGATCGAGGTGACGCGGGCCACCGTGATAAGAGGAACGCGCGCCCTAGGAGGAGAAAAGGGGGCAAATGGCCAGTCTAAGACTGGGAAGTCATCGCTACAGGCTCTCCTGGAGGCGCTCAGCGAGCAACGGAACTTGATCGGCGAACTCCGAAACGTGGTTAGCAGACAGCCATCGCGAATGTGCAGGGCGCGTGCTGAGGGACTCATTGGGGGGTGAACGAAGTAGAATGGGCGACGCCTTCCGGCCTCCGTCGCCGGCTCCGTTTGCAGTCGTTACGGAGCGGGCCCCGATCCGGGAACGCGAACGGGTTCTCGGCCGGCAATACTTCCCGAGCGAAGTGTTGGCTCGTGCTTGCCGAGTCATCAATTGCAGTTTGTGCGAAAGGCAAGATTTTGCGATGAATACCCTCGATGTAACCGCGCAAATAGTGGAGGATGCTATGTACCGGTATTTTTGGATGCGCCTGTGTCACTGTGTGAAAAAGTTTGGGAGGCTTTTAATCTGATGCTGATTTGACATTGCTGACTTGGAATCTGGAGAGAGAGAATGAGTTGAAGAGACGATTGAGGATGGCTCAGATGGCCAGGGGGGAGGGGGGCTTGTCCCGGGAACCTGGTCCCATCCCGGCACTTCGGTTCCGTCCCATTGGGAGACGGGAGGGGGGAAGAGGGTGGAGGGTGGAGGGAATAATACAGCTGCAATGGTCCCACTCATCAAGGTATAATTTGTGCCTTAGGTCCTTGGCCTATTCTTCCCCCGCATCCACAGCCCACCACCTCCTTCACCTCGTAATAATGGAAGAAAACCAGAGAATGGCGGCATCAAGCAAAAGTAACACGCCAAAGGTGGCAATCGTCGGCGCGGGCCTGACCGGCATGCTTACCGCGCACGGGCTGAAGAAGGTGTGTGACTTACTGAACCCTCCCTACATCGCGCTTCTGGCTGAATGTGGAACCATCCGTAGAACGGCTTCGACGTCGTGGTCTTTGAGAGAGCCCTCCACATCTCGGACCGGCCCCGCGATTGGACAATTCTCATCCACTGGGCCATGCCGCTGTTCAAGAAACTGCTTCCGGAACACGTCGTCGAGAAGCTACCGGAAGCGCTCTGCAACCCGGACCTCACCTTCGACGAGGAAGCCGAGAGCCTCCCAGTGTATAACGGGGAGACGGGCGAGCTCCTGTTCAAAAACAGAGTGCCAGGCGCCCGGCGGGTGTCGCGGCAGAGACTCCGTGCCCTGTTGGCCAAAGACCTGGACGACGCTGGGGTCATTCGGTGGGGCAAGTCGCTGGCCGAGTTCTCCGGGGACAGCGAGTCTGGCCCGGTGCAGCTTCGGTTCGAGGACGGTTCGACATACGATGCAGATTACGTCCTCGGCGCGGATGGCTCGTCGTCCAAAGTGCGGGAGCTACTGTTCGGCGGCGACGAGGCAGCCCGGGTGCAGCTCTCCGGGTTTATGTTCGCCACGGCGATTGTGCAGTATGGCGAGGTAGCCAAAGTGGAGGCGGTCCTGGAAGCCCACCCGGTGGCGGCGATTACTATGGCCACAGATTCAGTTGGGGGTTGCGGCGGTACGTCGTTCTCTGGCAATCTTCTTCATGCAACCCGTCGCTGACAAAGGGCCCGCTCTTCAAGTGATGTACGCGGGCAGCCCCGAAGACTTGAGTCAATGGACGACAATGTGGGTCAAGATCTGGCGCAAAAGCGCGGCGCCCCTGCCCGATGGAATAACGGTCGGCCAGAAGGCCCTCGACTACCTGAAAGCGACCACAAAGAACCTGGCGGACCCGTTCCAATCCTTCGTGGACTGGACGCCGGATGGCAGCGAATGTTACATTGACGAGATGAAGTACTGGGTCTCGCAGCCGTTTGACAACCGCGACGGGCGCATAACCATGGCGGGCGATGCGGCCCATCCGATGCTGATTTATCGTGGCCAGGGATTTCAGCACGCCATCCTGGACGCGAGCCAGTACCTGGATGCGCTAGTGAAGGCGAGCGAGGGGGGCGCGACCACTCGCGGGCAAGCCATCTCGGCGTACGACGCCGACATGATTGAGCGGGGCGCCAAGGCCGTCCAGCAGTCGCTGCGGGAGGCCGAATTCTCCATGGACCCCAAGACGGTGAGCAAGATGCTGATGGCGAGAGAGGGACATGGCAAGTCGGCTTGACCACGGTTTTGAGAAATTTCCATGCATACGGGAAACAGTATGTATGCAGTACAGTAGAAACGACAGTGCGATATAACGTATCGCAATACGCAATGCCTGTCAAATCCCCCATTTCCCTCTTGTGCTATTCGCTGTTCGTCGTTCGTCGGTTCCCGCAAAGTTTGCGTCTGGACTCTGGAGTGGGGAAACTGGCTTCGGTTGCGCCCATGGCGCCCCATGTTGCACGCAGATCCACGTGGCCAGGTGAGATTTTAGTTCTGCAAGGGAATTCCACCCGCAAGGGGACCCGAACTGCTGGAACTTGCACCGCACACACATTACTGCGTACATTACACGCACACGCAAATCCTACGTCGTTTGACGGCCGCACCTCGTACGCTGCGCTGTCAACAATGCGCGACAGCGATCATCCGCCGGCAGATCCCAGCAAGGGAAACCTTGCTGAGACCACCCCAGCCGACGCAATCGTCGATAATAAACGGCCCGCAAGCGACCCCCGGTGTCCCAGCCCCGCTCCGCAGCAACCCGCAACAAGCCCCACACGCAGTTCCGCCGTAAACCCGCATGCTGTGCTCCGCGAGGGACATGATCAGCAGGAACCGATACACACCCAGGGACAGCAGCATTCCGGCATCGTGCCCGCGGGGCCGGATGACGCCCAGGACGAAGACGAGTTCGAACTTACCGATGGCTACGAAACCGCATCCACGGGGTCGACCAGTGTCACGTCGTCCATCTACGCGCACACGTACGAGAATGGCCGTCGTTACCAGCATTTCAAGAACGGTCGTTATCCCATCCCCAACGATGACGAAGAACTCAATCGCGAGGACATGAAGCACGCGATGTTGATGGAGCTTTGCGACGGGGAGCTGTTCTACGCGCCAATTGGCGAAAACCCACACAAAATTCTTGACATTGGCACGGGCACCGGTGAGTCGACTGTTCCATTGCCTAACAAATCCATTCATCGCGACTTTCGATTGCAAATCCCCGGGCGGCAAACTGACCCTTGGCCGTGGCATCGCAGGCGTCTGGGCGATTGAAGTCGGCGATCGGTTCCCTAATGCACGCGTCCGAGGCATCGACCTGTCCCCCTCGCAGCCCGCGTGGGTGCCGCCCAATGTCGATTTTCTGGTGGACGACTGCGAACAGGGCGAATGGCTAGACCACGACGTCGACTTTGTGCACCTCAGGTTTATGACCATTGTGCTGAAGAATGTGCCGAACGTGCTGAGACGGGCCTATGAGTGGGTTGATTGCTGCCATACCTTGTTGCCCAGAGCACTTCCTGACTCGCATTTTCTTCCTGCAGAAGCTTGAAACCCGGCGGCTGGATCGAGCTGCAAGAGCTCTGCGCCGAAGTCCTTTGCGACGACGGCAGCATGCGCGACGACGACCCGGTCAAGTACATGTATGAGCTCGCGCATCGCGCTTTCGCCAAATTTGGCATGAACGTGACGCTACCCAAGGACTTGGAGCCCATGCTACGCGACGCCGGCTTCGAGAACATCCAATGCGTCATCAAGAAGGTGCCTATTGGGCCCTGGGCCCGCGATAAGACGCTGCGCGTCATCGGCATGTACCAGAAGATGGCCGTACAGGATCTAATGCCCGCCCTCCCCGGCCGGCCTTTTACTGCCCTCGGCATGTCACAGATTGAAAGCCAGGTGACGCTGGCTCATGCAAGGCAAGGATTGGGCGATATGCGCGCTCACCGGTACTTCCTATATTATTTCTGGTTTGCGCAAAAGCCATCTGCATGACTCTGTCGCACCTTCACTGCGATGGAAGGGGGCGTTTGGGGATATGATATGAGGCCAATGAATAATGTGGAGATAAGCAGGCAAACTTCGGAGTGAGTTGTCCTGGAGTTGCTTGGTTGATGATAATTACTGGACTGATACACTTAAGTATATACGCACAAGGCTGTTGGTGATCATGTAATTTCAATCGCTTTGAAATAGAAGGCAGGCATTTGCAACTTGGTTGAGCCGGTTCAAGCACTTCCTGAGCAGTGCGGAGAGTGAAAGATGCGAGCATGCCCTTTCCGGAACGGCAACAAAGCAAAACTCGAGAAGCTCGGCCTTGTTTGCAACCCTTACAACCGCTTGAGAACCCAGCTTTGTTCTCGCCGGATGTTTTGAAAAGGCAGCTCCCAAGCTTTAGTGTCAGATTGTCCATCGTCATCATCGCTACATAGCATTGCCTCTCGACTGTTTGCTGAATTCTACTCTGGGCACCATGGACAACCAAGCACAACCAATTGCTCCTGGCTTGCAGGAGCCGCCGCCGTCGCCATGGCGTCGCAAATTCGGTGGCCATCTGGACACCTTGTTCAACCATCCCAACGAACCTTTCACCCACTCAGGTCTCGCGCCCTTATTCCCCCCGCTGCACCCAACCTACTACGCCGAAGAGGTTACATTCTTCGGTCTGGACCCCTATCCTCGGCCTTCGGATTACGATCTCGACATGCTGTTCGGGACGGAGAAGGCCCAGTTGGCGTACAATGTGGGGCTGACGACTTGGGAAATGGGTGTCCTCGGCGAACATACAGTCGGGGGCTTGCCTGGAGGCCATCGGCGAGCGGATACAGTCGTCTCAAATCGGTTCGATTTTGACAAAGGTGTCCGCGTTGACGAAAATAGCTGGCACCCCGTTTTTGCGAAGAATAGGTGGTATGATTTTCGCGTACCCATTGTCGACCAGACATTCATCCGCCATCCCCTGCCAGGTATCAATGCTTCGGATGTCTGGAGTGTCGATGTCCCACTGGTATGGACGGAACTACGGGTGTCAATCGAGCTCGCCAACCGCTGGCTCTGCCACATGGCCAACGGCCGCTGGCTGAATAATATGATGTACGAGCCGTGGGAGGAATGGATGGAGGCGGAACCTACTGACCCAGAAGATCCCGGCCTTGGGCAGACAAACAAGAAGCCGTGGAGGATCCCTGTTGTAAACGGGACCTACGACGGCGAGAAGGCGTTCAGGGATATTGCTGCCACTCTCACGCCGAGATTTGTCTGGACGTTTGTGGACGATGGGTACCATACATATGAAAACGCCGACATCATGGACCACTATGGGCGCACTATAAAACATTGGAATGGCGGGGAGGAACCCTCAGAGGATACCCCTGAGGCTGACAGAGACGCGTTCATAACGTCATACATTCACGTTCGTCCGCTGCGTGTGCTGTTGAACCCTGACTCGACCTTGTCGGAGAGATGCCAAGCGAGGTGGTCGTTGGCGATGACGGTAAGCTGTCAGTGCCTCCCATAGTGATCAACCGTGTACTGACACTGCTTAGATGCTTCACGAGTTGATGGCAAGTGGCTTCTTCCTCTAATAATTTTGAACCGACCCGTGGACAATCGTTGCACCACCAGGATGTAGTAGGTTGCTAACACGGCTTTCAGCATGCCATCAACTGTGTGATCCATATAAGTGTCCTCGACCCCCCACCCGAGCCGGTAAGTTTATGATTGGCGTCCGGTTTCTATTGTTACCTGAATCTACCTTGTCCGTCACGTCGAGCATGGAACTAACATGGGACGTGATATCTGTCAGTTCTACGGGAATGAGTGGTAAGCCCTGCACCATTCTCCTTGTATTGCCCAGCCGAATCTTTCTCCGCGCGCCAAATGCCTCCTATCATGATCAAAGGACAATTACACAGCCAAATCAAGGCTGACCATTATTCAGGTGCCAAGAGCTCGGCAGCTCAGGAATCAACAGCTTCTTTGGTAAGGACATTCACGAAGCTCCCGTGGCCGATACGGCTGGGAAAAGCGGCTACAAGTATGGCATGAGCATGGTCGACTTCCCCTCGGCCTCACAGGGAATCCGTGACTCCATTCGCAAGCTCAACGGCAATCCCGTTGTGCACCTTGGCCAAATCAACAACGTATCCCCTCTCCCCATCGCCTGGTCCTCTGCAACCCTCGTCGAAGACTTCTACACCTCCGTAGCCCAAAGATACGGCCTCGCCGCTTTCCAAGCCCCCAAGCTCTTCATATCCAACCGCATCTTCCGTGGCTTCTATACGGAGACCGAGCGCGCCCAGCCTGTCCACACTACTCTCCCCGTCTACCAAGCTGACCTCTTCCCGGAGATTTCCCGCACGCTCGACGACCTCCGCGCCCGCCGCCTCCTCTGGTCCCAGCTCCGGCCCTGGTACGAGCCCGCCCACCGCCTCTGGCAGCGCACGCCCTACTCCAACGTCGACGCGCGCTCCATCCTCGCCCACTTCACCGCGGCCGTGCAGCCCTGGCGCCGCGCCACCGAGGCCGCAGCGCTCGACGCCGAGCGCACCGCCAACAGCCTCATCGGCGGCATGTTCTACTGGCTGACCGTTCACCGGCGCGAGGGGCGCGACGTCCCCCACCCGCGCCGCGACTGGGTCTTTGCCGTGCTGGCCATCATGATGCGCACGGTGCTGCCGGCGCGCGTGGAGACCGGGTTCGAGCACGCGTCGAGGATCGTGCCGAACACGTGGTTCCCCAGCCAGGCGGCGGCGCAGGGCGGGAATGGCGGGTGGAAGTTTGCGGAGAACAGGCGGGTGTGGACCGAGCTGCAGCGCCAGTATACCCTGCCGAGGCGCCATATGGAGGGGCGCAAGGAGTACGATGAGTTTGGGAATGAGGTGGGGTACGTGAGCAACCGGGTGTGGTTGCTGCAGCAGGCGGCCGACATCAAGCAGCGCTGTGAGGCGGACGCACCGTTGCCGCTGACGGTGTCGGCGGCGTTGGACAGTCAGCTGCAGTGGCTTTTTCAGCAGGCTACGACGATTATCGATGAGGAGGACTGGTTGGAGTGGCAGTTTGACTTTCCCGAGTACAGCAGCCATGATTTGTATACGACGGACGCCGGAGGGAATCGGGTCCATTGGGTCGAGTTTACGCCGGGTTTACCTGAACAGGGGTTTTACGGCCCTCACGCCCAGGCCTATGTACAGGCTCGCGTCTCACAGGTTCTTCCTGGTCAGCGGCACCGGTTCAAGCGCCGTGACCGACTGCAGCCGATCAGGTACTTCACTGTGTCGGAGGTCGGGGACAGGATCTCGGATGATCCTGGGGGCACGAACTGGGCTCTGTTGCCTGACGGCCAGCGTGGTTGGGATGTGTTCGACGTCAGCGGTGAGTTTGTATCTTTATTGTCCGTCAATACGTCGCTGGCTAACCACAATTACTACGCACGTTTACAGCTGTCCTAAAGGATAATCCAACACTCGACGTCGAAACCGTTTTTGAGCGGTCGGAGCTCGGCCGCAAGATTGCTTCCTATGAGATCGTGGAAGCTCTCAGCGCCAAGGGCGAGGAGCCGCTGGGGAAGTTGTTGACTTGGAAGCACCCGCAAGAGATATCGGAGCACGACGGACGGTATGGCCGTGACTTGTGGTGTGTTGTTGGGAACTTTGTTTACGACATCACAAGTGAGTTTGCGCCCTGTTCTTCCAGAAGCGATTCTGACCAAGCTACACAGATTTCCCGTTCCACTCCGAAGACGAAAAGCAGGCTTTCACTGCCATGTTCTCTAAGGGTAACCTACATGGGAGTGCTCTGGACAGTTCTGATATGTCCGCCTTTCTTGAGCGGTTGGCGCCTTATAGGTGCGGCTTTCTCAAGCAGGTAGGGGGCTTTGCGCAGCCTCCGCAGCAAACCTTTACCTTGAGGGAACTTGGAAGATACATTTATCCCCAGACCGGCATGTATTGTGCCATTGATGGCGGCGTGTATGATCTCGGGCGTAAGTCTTTCATGGTATGGCACCCAGTGTATCCCTGCTTACCGACTCTGGCCAGGCTACATCCACTCCCATCCCGGCGGCACGGCAATCCTTCATCAATATGCAGGCCGTGATGCCACCGGCGACTTCTACGAGGCCCACCGTGACTGGGCACAAACACTGAAAGATCACTGCGCTCTCGTGGTTGGACGCATCGTGGAAGAGAGGGTCCGCACCAGAGACATTGACGAGGACGAGATCGTCCTCCAGAACCAAGTGTACCGGTTCTCAGGTCAGCATCTCTGCCTCGACTGCTTTTTTTGCCCCTAATTCCCACTACCACGCTGACACTAAAACCAGGCCTTACAGCCGAAGAAGACAGGCTCTACGACGGCTTAGAGCCGTACGGCGGCACCGACGCCTCGCACGCCCTGAGAGCATCGGACACCCCGTACGCTCTGCGCCAGCTCCTCAGAAGGAGCGATCTTGTGTGTGCCAAGCTTGTTAGCGGCAGAAAACGATTCATCACGCCGGCGGAACTGCAGAAGCGTAACAACATCCCCGGCGAGAAGGAGCGGCGCGAGCCGCCGCGCCCGGGAGATACGAATTGGCGCGTCTGGGTATCCGTTCCTGAGGCTCCTGGCTCGGGGAGGGCGATGGTTTACGATGTTACCGGTATGTCCTTTTGGCATCTTCCATCGTTATGTTGATGACTCCGATTCTGACAACAATCAACGCAGCCACGGTTATGTTTGGAGGGCCGGAGCTGGAGGAGAGGATCCGACCTTGGCTTGGTGGGATTGTCCGTGATGCGGAGCTTGCTAATATGTTGCGCGTAAGATACCAAGGGTTTGTTATCGGCGAACTTCTTGGAGGTGACAGGGACGCGGGAACAGGTAAGTACATTCGTGTGGAGAATCAGATTCGACGGAACCGCACAGATTGTTGACCACATCTTGTACTGCAGGTGCTAAGGAGCATCTTGTTACTTTAAGACCGCTGCCGAGTGCTGCGGGTTCGAAGAAGCGGCCTCGGGATCCGGACGACGATGATGTGGAAATGGAGATGATGGATCGGTCAAAGTGGTTAAAAATAGGGGGTTAAGAGGTGGCGTGACTGCAAACAATAGTTCTTCTGTCTCTGGTGTTCGGGTACTTAGTCATTGGTCCGCATTTCTTGTCCGATATATATAGCTCTCAATCTTTGGCTGATTTCGACCTGATTGATTAATTAATATTAAGAAACTGTGTTTCCGGGCTCTGTGTTGTTGTTTCCTGAAGGCAAACCTTATTACCATCCCCTACCCGCTTCGATCGAAGCCTCCGAGCTCTTATGGATCCGGAGCTTAGATGTTGGCACTGCATTTCGGGTGAATTAAAGAAACCTTCAACAGAAGCCTGTCTGGAGAGGCACCTTCCGTGCACAGCATTACCCCTCTCCTTGGTCTGAAAACAGGCGCAATGACAGAAAAACTCTAGATGGTCTAGTCCGACTTGACGTACTGCCGATGTACGTAACCCATTACAGTATTTATTCGCTGCCGCGGAACGAGTCGCTTACTTACACCTGGGCAGATTCCTACCAGTAGCAGGGCACAGCCAGCAATCATTCAGACGCTGCTGTTCAAATAGTACAGTCTATCATCGTGTATAAATATAGTCAGGTTCGTGTCAGTCATATTCTCGAACACGCCTCTGCTACCATGGAACATCTCTTTTACGACGACTCCCGGACCGGCACCTTGTTCTCCTTCTATCCGATCCCGGCCAAACCCCTTGGCTATGCCCTTTGCCCAAAATCAATCCAAGCCAAACACCTGACACAAATCAACCGCCCAACTCCCCCTGTTCCCCTTCCTTTTTCAATAACCTCTTCCGATTATACAAGTCCGTATTCAACACATTCGTAAACCCCCTCGCCTTGAGCTCGTCCTGGATCTTACTTACCAACCACCCCTCCCTCAACCACCGATCCACCTCGGCCGCCATGTAGCCCGGCAGCTTCCTCGCCCGGGGATCGCTCGTCGTGTCCGACGGGCCATGGTTATGCACCTTGTGCTCCTCGTTCGGGTAGTGCAGGACCCACACATCGCTGTCTTTGGCCGTCTCAATCACCTCAAACTTGAACAGGCAGCCGCACTTCTTGCTGGCGCGGTCGGTCGTCGGCTTCCGCCGCCCCTCGGCCTTGGCTTTGAGCAGCACCGACTCGTCGACGGGGGCGCGGTGGTGCCGGGCCTCGCCGCCGCGGAAGCACACCCACCGCACTTTGCGCTTGCCCGTCACTTTTGCGCCGGCGATGCGCATGCTGTAGCCGCGCGGGAGGGTCCATTGGTCCAGCTCCTCTTGCATGCTGGCGCGCGAGGAGATGGTGTAACCCTGCGGTGGCGGTTCTAGTGGCGCGAAGTTGGTGTTTATGGCGGACGGGTTCACGAGACTGGAGGCATGGTCGCTGGCGTGGTTGTTGAGGATTATAGGGGGTTGTTGTGGGTGCTGGGCGTGCTGTTGGTGGTGATGCAGTGCGGCTTGGGGCTGGGGCTGTGATGGTGGGGCTGTCGCGATCTGCCCCGCGGAGACTGCTGTCGCGGGGTTGTTGGCGGGGGATGACGAGGAAGCGCCCGAGACAGCGGGGTTTGCAGGATTGAAGTTGGGGATCTTCAGGGCCGTTTCGATGCGGCAGAGGCGGCGATCGATTGAGGCGAGGGCGTTCAAAACAGTTGTCAGGTGGTTCTGGACGAGCCCGAGGTCCGCCATTCCACCTCCTTTGCGCCTTGGTTTGACCGGCACTGGCTGCTGGTATCACGCGCACTGTGTCGTTTTGTTGTTTTATGTTCGCCGCTCGAGATGCCCTATTATTCCAAAATCGCAAGCTCGGGGGCTCAAGGCGGCGGATACCTTCTTTCCTCTCAGAACACTGATTGCGGGAGACACTGATAGGGGTCGTCGCGATGAATGGCGATGAGAGGGTTGGGAACGCGCGCAACTGCCACAATCCAACTCCAATAACCAGCGCGCCTGCCCGACGGGGCTGAAGATGCGAATCCCGTCACGTGGTCTGCACGAATCAATTGCGGAACTGCGGGAAAAGAATTGGTCGACGCGCCCAATGCGGGGTTGCAGCCTGAACTTTGTTGCCTCCTTCAGTCTCTTATCAGTCCTGCCAGTTTGGACTGCCCCTGTTTCGACTTCCAAAACATAGGTAACACTCATCCCACTTCTCAGGTACTTTTAGCATTAAACAGAGGCGGATGAAGGCACCCGGCCGCTGGCAATCGCAGCAACCCAGGTGGACTCCCATCCGCCGCCGCCATACTTCTTTTCAAAAAATTCCTTGACCAGCTTGCGCACCTCTTCCTTCGGGTGTTCTTTCCTTAACTCCTCAGACCAACAGCTGCTCATGATCCAGTCCATCATCATTCCATAATTACTGATGTAGTATTCTGCGCTCTCGACGTGACTAAGAAAGGCGAAGACGTCCACCTCGACATCCTGCAGGCCCCTTTCCTCCAGTGTCTTGCGAATCCAGTTGACGTCGGACCAGTCACCCCAATCCGTGGTCTGCAGTGCCATCTCGCAAGGGGCTTCAAATGGGAATGATTTGATGGCGTCCTTGAGGTCAACAAACCAGCCGGCTTCTTTGTGCCAAGTGGTGAATCCCAGGACGCCACCTGGCTTGAGGACACGGATTGCCTCTTGCATTTTGTTAGCTTGGGTGAACGTCTTGGTTGCTCAGGCTTACCGTTCAAGGCGGCTTCAGAGTCCGGCACGACGTGGAAGCCGATATTCGTCGCGACATGGGTGAAAGTGCCGTTTGCAAACCCGATTTTCTGGCTATTGGTGAGCGAAAGGAACAATTAAGACTTGAGGATGGGATCCTAACCTGCGCATCTACCTTGGTCACCTCTGTATTCACCCATCTCTCGCTTTCAGCTCTCTTCTTCGTCAGCTCCAACACCTGGTCCGAGAAGTCTCCACAGACAATGCTGCTCTCCTGCAGGATATTGGGCTTGATCATCTGCTGCAGGATTGGCGCGACCACCCCGGCGCCGCAAGCGTTTTCCAGGAGCTTGAAGGGCACGTTGGAGCCATTGCCGAGCCCCATCTGGCTCAGCATCTTCAGAGCCAGAGGCGTACTGACATGGCGGGCGTTCTCGAGGAGCAACTCTTTCCAACCACTGCCTGCGACGGCTTTGATGTCTTTGAAGAACTTGTGAAGCTCGGCTGCGCGGGTGGCTGCGGCGCTCATGGTGGGCTACCTAATACCAGATAAATGATTAATTATAGCGAAATTCAAACAAGTAGGTTTGGTGAAGTCAGGAACAGAATCGTGATGTGTAAGTGCACTAGGAAGCAATTCATAGGATCGTTATTCAAAAGGTAGAACTCTGCTTTATGACCACACGATCTCTCCGAGAACTTTCCGCGCTGGAGTGCCGAAGGATGCGCGCCGACGTTTGCATTCCAATTTTCCAACACAGCGCTCAAGTTATGTAATTACTCCCCGAAAAGTATCCGATGCATATTTCCGAGTCTCGAAAGCAAGCTTCAGACTCAGAAAAGAGCCATTCTCACTATCAGATTTCTTGCCGTTCAATCACGGGCTCCGCACTGATTAGAGCCCACAGCAAAGAAATCAGACATTTTAACCCATCGGTACAGTTCTATCCTAGTAGTCAACCAGATCCTGCCGAGTCTTCTACTTCCTTCTGCTTCTCAGAGCTTCCCCTTTCCCCCCTAGCCTTCGACCACAAAAACCTACCACCCGCAGCAGCCGCAGCAACCCCCGACACAACTCCCTGGACAACCCCATTCACCACCGCCGCGCCCGCACCGCCCGCACCAGCGCTTTGCAGAGTGGAAAACAAGCTCCCGGCGACGACATTTCCCATGCCGCTTTGCGCAGCAGCGGCCGCGGAGCCTGCATGGGAGCTCACGTCAGCACGTCACCCCCGAATCGAACATTAAAATTATCCCCCAAAGTACTACAGTACTCCAATAGGAAAGGGGTAACAAAAGTAAAGTACGGAGATAGTAGGGGAGGAGGGGCGCGACGAACCCGCAGCGACACCTTCTGCACCAAACCCGACTGCTTGTAGGATGGGGATGGTCGCGAGCTGCGGAGCGAGAGTGAGAACGGTGCCGGTTACGACGGCGGTCGCGATAACCGGGTGGTCGGCGGCGTATTGGGCGACCTAAAAGGCAGGTGGGTGGGTAGATTGTCAATGCGAGGGACTTTATTTGTCGATGTACTGTATGTAGGTAGGTAGGTAGGTTTTTACTCCACTTACATCCTTCGCTGCTTTTTTGGTAGTGTCGGTCGCGACATTCAGAGCGGCAACGGCGAGGGGTTGCATTTTAGCGGATGCGGCGCCGGCCGAGGCCAGGGAACGCGAGACCGCTTGGGTGAGTTTCTTTCGGGCTGCGCTCATCTTGTTCTTGATAAGTTCGGTGTTGGATGGAACTCGTGTTGTGTTGTGGATGCGACGGTGATAAAAACCCTTCAAGGCGGAAGAATAGAGATGGACTGGAGATTGTGGGAAGGAATGAACGAAGGTATGGCAATAGAAAAACCTGGGTTACACAGTCTGGCAACCGGGTGGCTGCTCTTCCGTGTACCTTGTAGGCCTCATCGCAGGCGCGCAGCCTATAACGCTGAGGTGGCCGCTGTTTGTGTGACCATGTGTGTTGGTTGGTGGTCGCTCATTGGACGACTTCCGCCAATACCAACGGTCCGTTGGCATCATAGCATAATAATAAGCAAAGAGACTGGGCAGCCCGTCGAGACGCCGTGTGGAATCTGGGCGTTTGACGGGTATCGACCGAGCTTAGACGGTGCTCTCAAGAACTGGGCAAAAAAAAGAGTGATCAGACAGATAACACAGCTTATTACTACCATAAACCCTCGTATCCATTCTTGCGATTTGGTCCTAGAGTGTTCTGTACAGATTACGCCCCTCCCATTCCTCCTTTTCCTTTTCCTTTTCCTCCAACATCAAGGTACGATCCAGAGGGTGCTTTCCAAGCTAATGTGAAGCTCCGTGCACCAACACACCTGGAATCTCTCAGGGTCCAGTACATCCAGATTAGGTTGGGCCTCACCCTTCACAGGAAAAGCACTCCCACAGAAACAAAATCTCACATTTTATACTCTAGTTTTAACATTATATTCTGCTCAGCAGTTACATCTAGAGATGGACCAGTTGGTTAACGGCTTCGACGGGCTGACCGACAAAGTGGTCGAAGGTATACTTGACTACCTCAAGGAATTAATCAATGAATTGGTCGGAGGTACAGACCACCCCGAGGAAGTAATCGATGGATTGAACAGGGGTTTATACTGCCTTGAGCAAGTCATGGAAGGACGAGCCAGAGTCATGGAAGCTTTGGACGGGAAAAGGGAGTCTCGGGGAAGAAAGCGGGGAAGAAAGCCGCATGCCTCTGGCTAGCTCTCGGAGAATTTGACGAAAAGGGGCGAGCAGGGCTGTGATGTATTATCATCTTTGTCTTTTTCGGGGTTTGAACCCCTTCGGATCAACGACCGTTCACTCGTGAGAGTATGGCCATAGCCCCTAACTGATATGTAATAATTATGTGCAAAAACTGCTTGTCAGAACAATCGTTGTGCCATAGCCAAGATGGTCTGGCTTACCCTATTTCCGTTCTTCATGCTACACAATTCTCCCAACTCGCTGGTGGTGTGGAGATAAACAAGGCAACAATTGTATCTCAAATACCCCCTGTGCAATTTGGGGCCAGGGACTCAATCCAGATACCCAAGTGATATATATGCTGCAAAAAGCGGACATCAGACAAGAGCAGGAGACAGGGCACACCCGGCACACGGTTGCCCAGGAAAATGAATGCAGGGTCCTTCCTAATATCACGAGTCGATTACCATTCTCGAGTGTGCCCACTCTCTATTTACTCGGGCATAATCTCGGTGATATTGCTCTTTGCCAGCTTCGCCGTCTCATCCAACACCTCTACCATCCGATTCCTCACCATCGCGTTCTTCGGATCCCCAACCTTCGCCTTGCCCATGTGCTCCATCGCCACACAGACCAGCGACTCCATCACCCTCAGCGCCATCGGGCCCGCCACACCCTGCTGGTAGAACGCCGGCGTCTCATTCACCTCCAGCAGCCACGCATTCCCGCTGGCATCCACCAAGAAGTCCAGCGCGAACAGCTCGAAGCACTTGTCCAGCGTCGTGAACTTGTCCGCCATGGTGTGCGCCGCAGCGCGGAACAGCTCGGCGGCCACCCCGCAGATCTGATAAAACACATGCGTCTTCCAGTCCGGGCGGCCCGGGAAGAGGCCGTCGGCGGCCGTCGCCCAGAAGTCGCGCATCGACTCGCGCGCGACGTACTCCTCCTCGTCCTGCAGCGCCGTGTTGGTCAGCGACGACTTGAGGCTCGGGTTCTCCCACGGCGGCTGGTAGTTCTCGACGGCCAGCAGCGCCAGCATGTCGCGGAACACGTGCACCTTGAGCCGGCCGATGGAGAGCGCGTAGGCGCGGACGTGCCACTTGCGGCCGTCGAGGGGCGGGATCGAGACGATGTAGCGCTGGGCGACGAAGGCGCGCATCTGCGCCGAGGGGATGCGGCCGCCGGCTTTGAACACGTATTGCGGCTTTTTGGCGCGGATGGGCTTGGTGGAGCTGTTGAGTTTCAAGGTCCCCGTCGCGGTCACTAGCGCGTCGAGCGTTTCCAGGCCCGGAGTGGAGAGCGTTGGAGAGAAGCTGTTGTCGTCGCCGCCCTTTTGCCCCGCACCCACAGCCTCGGATTCGGCCTCGGCCTCGGCCTCAGCCTCTGCGCTGGAATCCTCGTCGTCGTCACCATCCGTCTCGTTCTCAGCGAGTTCCAGGTTGCTTGCCAGCTCGTCGACGGTGCTGAAGAGCCGAATGCCGGCCCCGCAGTCAACCAAGGCGGGCTTGAGAATCCACCACTCGCGGTCTTGGGCATCTCGGCTCTCGTTCTGCTCCAGCGAGTACAGCAGTGTGAGGTCGTCGGCAGCCATCAGCGCATCGTCGACATACTCGGCGTAGTCGAGCGTCAACCGCACGGTGAGCGGGACGTGCTTCTTGAGGATGCTCTCTGGCCGCTTGGCAGTCCAGTACTCGACGACCGCACCGAGGTAGTCCTTCCGCGCGAGGGCATCGCTGTTGGGATATGCGTTGATGAGCCCGTTCTTGGCCACGTTGATGGCCGCAAAGTTCTGGTTCAGCGCCCAGCCGTCGCAGAACTGGAATACGGTCTCCGCGCCAATGGGGAAGTCATCAAAGTCGTCGATGAAGACGGCGTCTGGGACGTGCCGCAAGACGAACGACTTGATGTGCTCGCCTAGCCAGGCAGAGGACGGGTTGATGAAAGCGTGCATGGCGTCCTCGTTGCCGTCCACTCGCGCAGCCGGAGCTTCAACGGGAGTCATCTCCTTCTTCTAGGGCAAGGTGGGCTTGGCGAGGGATCTCGAAACAGTGGATTCTCCTTGAATCCATAGAATTGCGGATGGACGACAGTGGAAGTGTACTGTTACAGTACAGCATGTGACCCTTGTATCGACGACGACAGGCGACAGGGGCAACGCGGAATGAGTTCGAGAGAATGAAATACAGAGACGATAATAAAAAGGGCGACAGCGGAAGAAGTGGTCGACTTATAACACCCTCTTGGCGGGCCGGCTGTCGGCCCCATTGTTGCGATGCAACCCAAAAAGGGGCAACAAAACAAACCGCCAAGAAGGGCGCCAAGGTAGGACTGCGGATCCCACTTACATAAAAATCGACCGCCTTTCTCAGGGTTTGACTTTTTTGACTTTTCTATTGGAGCCCCAGTGTTTGGAAACGTAATCCAGGACGATCGACTTCATGCCGAGTTCTTGTCCCGCACCGCACGCTTCTTGGCCATCCCAGCCCACGTGCTTGGAAAGAATTTGTTGCTCGGTTTCTCTTCGCTACGGAGGGCCCGGCGCGAAACCCGAGGGCCCAGATTGGGCTGCTGTGCATCCCTTCGTTGCGTGTCAAAATGAAACCGCGGGAAAGGAGGGCTGGGTACTGAGGATGCCCGTTGTGCCCAAGAGGAGAGAGCTGCTGTGGACGTGCAAAGACCTTATCCGTTCTCGACGTGGGCTTTCAATGACAGAGCGTTGCTGATGAGAGCGAGCGGTGCCAGCGTTCTGTGTCAGTGAGGCCTTCTCCCCCCAGATCTTAATAAGTGTGATTTTTTTGGCGTAGCAGCTGCATAGATCGCCATGGCCTTAAATCAGATAAGCTTAACGGCCCCAGCCGGATGACGTCTGGGCCTTGCCATTTTCGTTTTGTTGCTCACCCCAAGTCCCTGTTTTCCTTATGGCTAGGCCGCCCAAGCCTATGGTTCGAGTGGGGAAGGGGGGGTGTGACATCTGCGAGCTGCTCCTATCCATGATATATGTACTGTGTAAATAAAAGAATCAAACAAGAGGTAGGTATGTACAGTACGTAACCCACGGGCTATCCGTTGAGGGTGTCCCCATCGCACGATGCCGGAACCCAGCTTGCCAGACACTGGACAGTCCAACATTTGACCCACACCCCCAGGGTATCAAAAAGAAACCAGAAACGAGGCATGGATGTGAGCCAAGCTATGTAGGATGGGAGGGGCTGGTACCCGGTGATGATAACCGGGCAAAGAAGGGGTGACCCCCGCCACCCATGCCACCAAGAGCTGTCCATGTCGTTGCCCCCGAGTTGGGACAACAGTACTAATCAAATAACAATGAGGGTGGTATGTACTCCTACCTATGTCTGACGTGCGAACAGATTTGCCAAGTGCTTTTGATCTGTGCTAGAAGGCAAATGGGTAGGTAAATAGTACCCCAGGAACAATAAGCGGTAAGTGACTGTGTGCGTGTTGTAAGCCTTCTGTGGAGGAGAAGCATGAACTGCGATTGGACTTTTGGTATGTATGTATGTACTCACAGCAAGGACGTATGGCAGGTAGTTTAGGTAGAACATCATTTCTTACCAATACGAATTCAGAATTACACAGACCTGGGCCCCATGGCTTGATGCCCGCATATTTCAGACCGCCACCCCCGATTGGCCCGGGCCGCAGGCAGGTCGATATGTACGGGGCCGCTTTCGTTGGTGTGCCCCGCTCGGCGGAAGAGCGTGGGCTCAACCAGATGAGGTGGTGTCCAAAAACGGAAGTGTCTTGTCTGGAATGGGCTGATGACCGATGCGCCGTGACGAATTGCCAGCACATTCTTCACGTCAAAAGGCCGTCAGTTTAGTCTAGGGTCATCACGGATTTAAATGCCGGCATTTTCGCCCGCTCGTCTTCCCGGCGGGTTGTTCTTGACACTTGCGTGTTGTTACTGATGCCCGCCGTCGCCCTTGCGTGGATAGGCCTGCCGCAACCATGAACTTGGACAGCTACGCCCGGCTCAACCCCTATTCTGACGACGAAAAGTTTGAAACAAAACGAGATGAGAGAAAGAACCATACGGCGCTGATCGCGTGCATCGTCCTCGTCATATGTATCGTTGGGGCGTTGGTATGGGCGCGGAGTCGGTCGTGATTTGGTGTGTAGCCCTCTCCTCGTGCCGCACCTTCCTACCTAACTAACGCAAAGAACGAAGGCTGCGGGTTAATCCAGACGTTATTTATTAGGTGATGGAGACCGAATAGGGGAAGGTGTTGAGTGAGGAGACCGCTCGTTTGTCTTCTGGCTTGGCATGAACGGAAGGCGCCAAACCGTTAGGTTCGACCGTTGAGACGGGTTGAGGCGGGGCCTGGGGGGAGCATGTGAAGGCGACGCTAGCACCTGACCGCCTTTGGCAAAATAAAAATAACCCCACTTAAAATTTCTCGAGGCGCTCAATCACGCCGCACAGCGACCGTCTGCAATGATGAGATTCTAGACATCCACTCCTAGCTTTGAGCCACAATGTCGAAGAGTAAACCTACAAAGCGCGAGGGCGCGTCCGCTGGGCGCATTACCGACTCGCGTTTTGCCAGTTTTGAGACCGATCCGAGATATCAGCTTCCATCCAAGAAGAACGTCAAAACCAAGCTCGACAAACGCTTCTCCCGCGTGCTCAAAGATGCCGACTTTGTCGCCACGGCAAAGGTTGACCGCTACGGCCGGAAGTTGAAGACGGACACAAAAAAGAAGGCGTTACAGCGGTTATACGAGGACGAAGACGAAAAAGAAAAGGACGAAGGTGTCGATGAGCATCCGGAAGTCGCTGACGACGATATTGTCCGTCGCGAGCTGGAGAAGGCAGACGCCAACTATGATCCCGCCCGTGGCGGCGGTTTCTCGTCGTCCGAGTCAGAATCGGATTCGGAAGATGAGTCCGATTCTGAGGAGCCGGGCCAGGACGACGAGGGCGAGGAGTCCAGGCCAGGCATCCGCCTACGGAGGGAGAAACAAGAAGTCGAGGTTGGCGAGGTCACAAACCGATTCGCAGTCGTCAACATTGACTGGGACCACATCAAATCTATGGACCTGTTGGCCTTGTTTTCGAGCTTCGTGCCGGTCGGCGGTCGCATCGAAAAGGTGTCGATTTATCCCAGCGAGTTCGGAAAGGAGAGAATGCAACGCGAAGAGACTGAGGGGCCCCCCAGAGAGATTTTCAAGAAGCGGGGAGACTCGGACGATGAAGATGACGAGGAGGACTCCACATTTGAAAGCGAAGATGACGAAGACCCCGCCGAGGACTCAGACGAGGAGGTCAAGAGAGAGCTGCTTCAGGAGGGCACCGACAAAGATTTCGACAGCGACGCGCTTCGGACATACCAGCTTGACCGGTTACGATACTACTACGCAGTCGTGGTTTGCTCTGATAAAAGCACGGCGCACAAAATCTACGATGCAACCGACGGCAGCGAGTATCTGTCATCATCAAATTTTCTCGACCTGCGTTTTATTCCTGACGACGTGACCTTTGACGACGAGCCCAGAGACGAATGTGACAGTGTCCCCTCCGGCTACAAGCCCATCGAATTCGTCACAGATGCCTTGCAGCACTCCAAGGTGAAGTTGACCTGGGACATGCATCCTGATGAGGTGTCCAGGAAAGATACCATCAATAAGGCATTCACCGGGAGTCGGTCGGACATCGCGGAGAATGACCTGCGGGCATACCTGGCAAGCGACAGCGAGAGCGAGGAAGAGGACGCTCCTCAAGAGGACCAGGGCGCGGAGGAAGCGCCACTCAGCAAGAAGGAGCTGGCGCGACGCAAGATGCGGGCAGCGCTTGGTCTCAGTGACGAACCAGCACCAAAGGCCTCCAAATCCGGTCCCGTTGGAGAGATGCAGATTACTTTTGCGCCTGCCCTGTCCGGAAAACCCGAGAAGGAGGAGACTGAAGAAACCACCCTTGAAAAGTATAAGCGCAAGGAAAAGGAGCGGAAGGAGAGGAAGAGAGCTCAGACTCTCGCCAAGAGAGAAGGCGTCGATCCTGACGCTGCTCAGGAGGAGCCCGCCGAAAGCGTTGGCGAAGATCTCGGCTTCAATGACCCCTTCTTCTTCACCTCGGAGCCGGCCCCTCCCACCAAATCCGCAATGCGCAAAGAGGAGCGGCTGAAGAAGCGCGCCGCCAGAGAACAGGAGGAAGCCGAGACGGCTGCACAGAAGGCACAACTTGAACTCCTCATGGCGGACGAGGGCGGAGGAGGAGCGCATCTCGACCACTTCGATATGAAGGATATCGTGCGGGCTGAGAAGCAAAAGGGCAAAAAGAAGGGGAAGAAGGGCACGAAGGGCGCCGAGGACCATGGCGGCTTGCAGGAAGATTTCAACATGGATGTTGAAGATTCTCGTTTCAAGGCCGTGTTCGAGAACCACGAGTTTGCCATCGACCCGTCGAATCCGAAGTTCAAAGCGACGCAGGGCATGAAAAAACTGTTGGAGGAGGGGAGGAAGAAGCGCAAGGCCGGGCCGGACGACTCGCCCAACGATAGGAAAGAGAAAAGGAATTTTAAAAAGACGAAGCCCGATGGAGATCTCGGAGAGCTGGTCAGTCTGGTGGCGGCAGTAAAGAAGAAGTCGAAGGCGAAAACAAAGAGGTAGCATATATTTCGTCAGAGCTAGTATGTACAGTACCTAATCAACCAAATGTACAGCACACCACCACCCTCTGATTCTCCATCTCACGCTATCTCCCGCCCTCAACGATGAGATGACAAAACTTCGGTCGCGCAGCCGTACAAGGACCCCAACCCCCGGCCGCACCTCCACTCAATTCGGCAATGAATTTCCCCCCTTCTTCCCTCGCAGCCCACATCTCAAACACCATGGTCAAACCCCACCCCATACCCGCCAACACCCCCGCCACCAGCAACACCGTACAAACCACTGTAACCATCTCCCGCACGGCACGCCGTGTCTGCTTGAACCGCCATACTGTCTCGGCCTCTGGTTCGAGCTGGTTTGTGATGCCATCCTCCATGCCAATCAAGTTGGCACCAACGGAGCCATACACCCCTCTGAGATGCGCCGGGAACGCAGCCGGGTAATTCCTCCCGCGTCGGGGGCGGTACGCATGCCCGTGTTGGGCAGGGCGGTGCGAGGATAGGTTCGGCTTGGGTGGGCCGGCCGTATGAGACTTATTCGCCAGACCGGGGTTGGCGGTGTTGGGGGGGTCGTGGCTGTCGCCGTGGAGGTAGTCTGAGAAGTCGAGGGTTTCGAAGTAGCAGGCTGATTCTTGGTCGCCGCTGTCGGCGGCGTTGTTCTCGGCGGAGGAGGAGAAGGAGGCGGCGGTGGGGTTGGGAGAGACCGGGTCCGAGAGAGGGGGAGGGAAGGTGTGGTAGGTGTAATAGGGGTTGTTGGAAGGTCTTCCTGCTTTTTTGAGAGAGAGCGTCGGGGGGAGGGGGAAGAGGGCTGCTTGGATGAAGTTGTCGTTGTCGTCATCGTCATCCTCGTCCTCGTCGTCGCCTCCTTCTTCTTGCTGGGGTCTGCGGGGGTGTCTGGGTTCTGAAGAGCGGCAGAGGGGCGGGACGTAGGCATAGCCGCTGTGAAGCGGTGCGCTGGGACTCCCGTGAGAATAACCGTTTCCGGTCTTGACGTGTTGCGCACCTCTGGTCAGGCGGTCAATGTCGAGTTCCCCCGAGGTGGAGCGGTTTACGGTTGGGTTCAAAGATAACATTTTGGCGGATGGGGGAGAATCGGGGAGGCATCTCCTAAGGAACAGAGCGGCCACTTTCGTTTGTGGAAGAGCTGGATGGGATATATATATATGTGATCTTGGTGGCGTTGAGGGAATAATTCTGAAATGCGCGACTGCCTCATGGCAAAAAGTACTAGGCCAGCACTGCCGACTGGAGGGCGCAGATCATTCAAGCAAACTGACAAACTACAGATATCAAGCCGTCAAATGTCCCGTTTGCCAGGCCGGCCAGGAGGACGGCGGCCGTGGTCGGACCGGCCCTGTGCAAGGGCCCATCGCATTACATGATTTTCATGAGGCCTTGCCACCAATGGGCGGGCAGAGTCGGCATGTTGTCGGAAAAGCGTGACGCTTTTTGGCTCCTCGATTTGAATTCTTAGCCGCGAAAGTCAGTCTTGAGCTGTCTGCCATTTCCACGGTGGCACAGAGGAGGACCAAAAGAAGAGGGCTTGATACTGGTCGCCTTGGTAATCTAGGTGTTCGTCAGCGGGTGGTAACTGGTAATTTTATCTTGAGTACAGGACAGGATGAAGCCCAGGATCATCTCTTAAAACATCGTGGGATGAACCATGAATGACCAACCCCCTGGACAAGCTTGCGATGGCAAGGGGCCGAGAGCTTGGCTCGACCGATAAGGGGCCGCTGCTGGGCCGGTGAAGGCCGGGAAACGAGGTCAACCGGATCGGTCGGCCTGGTGGGGATGCGAAACGGGAGGTACCGGCTCGTAAAGGGACGGCAAGGCAGGAAGAGGCACAGACGCACACTTTCCAACGAAACAAGCGTCAGAAGAGACTAGACAATTGGTGAGTTTTTGACTCTACAACCTTCAACCGCTGGGGCCCTCACATGTGCCCTATTTCCCCCCACCAACGTATGTGCCTTACTACTCAATCGAGTAATGGGCAAAACCGGAGAGAAGAGTAGGAGCAAAGCTTGAGTAACTAAAAGATGAAGTGTAAGGCAGACGGTGGGAGAAGAAAGGTTTCTATACACGGGTTATCGGATATCTGGAGGATTGAAAGAATGACTGCTGGATCCTCGATTGGCAGGGCTTGACCAATTGCGTCGCCGTGACCAGTCCGCTCCTGCGTACATTCCAAAGAGAGAGCGTTTCTGACGGCGGCGGCACCCGCCAATCCGATATACAAATCGCGGAGGGGCCGGCTCACGCGCCGTGGCTGATGAAAGCGGAAAGAGCGGCGACGGCGCCTCCAGGACACGGGAACCGAGAGGTAGGACCTGCCCTGTCAAACTTCTTCGCTAACCGCTCGTCTTACGCTTGGGCCCAAACATTGACTGCGTAATTTTCTAATTAGTCCTTCAACGCTGAGGACAAAGTCTCTCTCTCCAGGGTTTGGATCTTGAATGCACCTCTAGTGACATTGTACGATACTGGATGAGCACTCAGTGGTATTCCGAGCAACGTAGACAATTCAATTCTAGGCCGTACTTATACGAATAAGACAGCTTTGGTGATGACATTCCTTCTGGAACCTCTGCACAGTTCTTAGGGTTAATCCCCTTCCCCTCAAAGTACTGAACCATAACCTCTTGCGCGAACACATGACGTTTACATAGCTAGAGTATATACACGTTCCATGCTCCAGCATAAAGCCTCCGGGCTCGGTATAGTCATCCCGAATTAGGAAAGGAATGACGCGCGAACCTCGACAAGGACAGCATCCTTTGTCTCTCGAGAAAATACGGACAGCTATACCCAAAGCAGCTTTACGGATACAAGCTTACGAAGACTCAAAGACCACGCTATAAGAGCTGCCCGAGAAGCGCTCGGCTCCCTCGCACTTGTCAAAACCTCCGCAAACTTGCTCCCACGTCGGACCAAGCAGCATCCATTACCACACCCACCACTTTAACCACCCAAACGCTCGCATTACCCACCACGCACCACGAGCCATGTTCCCACCGTCCGCCATCCTGCTTGCCGCAGCGAGCCTTGCCGCGGCCAACACCATCCCCGTGTCCGTCGGCAAGGACGGCTTGACCTTTGAGCCCAACGTAATCCGTGCCCAAGAGGGCGATGTGATCGAGTTCCGTTTCTGGCCGCGCAACCACAGCGTTGTGGCTGGCGAGTTCTCGCGCGCCTGCCGCCCGGCCGAAAACAACGGCTTCTTCTCGGGTTTCTTCCCAACCCAGCCGGGCACCGTCAATGTATGTACAGTACAGTACCAATGCAACCCGCACTCCCCTCCTCCAGACCCAACAGCCCTCTCACAACACGATGCAGGCCCAAGTCTTCCGCGTCACGGTCAACCACACCAACCCCACGCCCATCTACTGCTCGCAGAACACGGGCCAGCACTGCAAGAACGGCATGGTGGCCGTCATCAACCCGGCCGGATCCGGCCGCCTGACGCTCGACGCGTACGCCGCGCTCGCGCGCGAGGCCGGCAACGCCACGTCCCCGCAGGGCGGCGCGTTTGGCGGGCAGGTCGCGCCGAATGAATCGGCCAGCTCGACTGCCAGCGGCAGTGGCTCGGTAACTACCGCTACTTCCACCACCATTACCACCGCCACTACCACCAGTAGCACTACTACCCGTACCAGTGGTGGAGGTGGTGGCGGTAGTTCGCAAATGACCGTGACTGACACGGACACGCAGACGCAAACACAGACAGAGAGCACGACTACGACCACTGGTGGTGGTGGTGGAGGCGGGGGTGCGACGACTACCACTACGACGGGGGGCACGCCCACTGCGACCGGGAACGTGGCTGGGAACATTGCGGTGCCGGTTGCGGGGCTGGTGGCTGTTGCTGCGGGAATGTTCTTTGTTTGAAGAGGAAAGGCGGTGGGTGGTGCTGTTTGCGGAATTTATTTTGGGGACTGCCCGATCAGCTGTTTCCGTGGGTTTCTTTGTTTGACTGAATAGGGGGGGGGGGAAGGGGACGTTACCTATCTAACGTGGAGGGACGGTTTCCGTGAATGGCATGTTTGCAGCTGCTGGATATATGAAACGGAAAAAAAAACACTTAGAGAATTGCAATGCTTAATAGTCGAACATCCGAGTTGATTATTCTCTCCTTCATCTTGGTTAACGCTAAATCGTGGTACATACATATACGTTCCACCGCCAAAGCCCAAGACTACAAGTAGCAGCAATATGATAACTATAACAGTCGTGAATTCATACACAAGACAATCCAAACCACCCTCCCTCCCGTCTCCAAGCCCCCCCCAAGGTCTAAAATCCCCCCGTCCCCCTAACCCTATCAATCGCCCCTTTTACACCCCTAGCCCAACCCCTCACCCTCCCGGCCTCCACGCCCATCGCCCCCTCCGCTTCCTTGCCCTCCCCATCTCTCCAGACCCCATCCTCCCTATCCAGCTTCCCAAACGCCTCCGTATTCTGATTCCTCTTCAACCCCTCGATCCACGCCCCGCACACCTCCTCGCTGTCCACCATGAGATTGATCTCCTGGCTGTGGAACCAGCTCTGCGTATCCTGGTTTCCATTCCCCTGGATGCCCACGCGCCCGTCGACGACCATCAGCTTCACATGGCTGCTCCGCTGGCGGCGCGCCTGGGTGATTGGTTTCGTCTGGTCTTTGGCGACATACCAGTAATAGTGCAGGTGGTTGCGACCGCGGGGGGTGAGGGAGGCGTGCAGGTGGGAGGAGACTTTTTCGTTGTGGCCGCCTTGGCGGGGGAGGAGTTCGCCCTATTGTGTGGGGTGGTAAGGTTAGTACTGGTTGGGCTGGGTTGTTGTGTATTTGGGGGAGGCGGGGTGGAGGAGGCAGAGGGGGCAGAGGAAGCAGAGAGGAAGGGGACGTACGGCGTCGTTGTAGCTCAGGCAGACGTAACAGTGGATATCCACGCCGCGCTCGCAGGCTTCGATGATGGCCGGGATGAGAGGGCTGGCGTTGAGGGTAGGAGAGGCTATGTAGACGCTTTCTTTGGCGTTGCGCAGGGCCGAGAGCCAGGCGGCGTTTTGGGGCGTCGAGATGGATTGGTGGGTTGGCGGGCCGTAGGGGGGTCGATTGACGAGCGCCATAGGGTAGGGGGTGCCGGTTGGGTGGAGGATGTAGGGGGCCATTGGTTCTCCCGGAGGGCATTCGGGCGCCTCAGGATCACCTGCGAGGTCTTCATTGACGGTGTGGTTGAGCAACCGAGTCACGGCCTGCATATGTGTTTCCGTTCGCTTGGGAGCCAATGAGGACTCGATGCGAGCCACTTCCCCTCCGATATCCTCATCGTAATGGGGGTCATCTGTGGTGTGTGCCGGGAGTAGTTGAGCCTGTGGTATTGTATCCGGAGTTTGAATATCCGAATGTGTCTCGTTGCTTTCACTTCTCCCATTCACTTTCGCCTTCGACGGCAAACAAGCGAGGTTGCTCCTCTGGCCGGGAGTGCCGTTAGGCTCACCCACCCCTACGTAGCCCGAATTTCCGGAAAGATACGAATGTATCGGAGAGTCACGGCTTGGCAGGGGCGGATTCATCTTCTGGTGCCACGAAATCAGAGCCATGTCGTACAGGGAATCAACAATCGGACCTTCCAAATGTATCAGCATCTCCAGATTGTCGTTATCCTGGATGTTGTTGCTCATCAGGAGGCCGATCTTTCGGTCGACCACCATGTACTTCGCGTGGAAAGTACCCATCAGCGGCGTGTGATAATTCATCACCTCCAGGTCGATGTTCGGAATCTCGCTCGGATGCGGCAAGTTGACATTCTTGCCGGTAGACTCCTTTTCCGAGACAATGTAGTGTGGTTTATACAGTTGCCTTGGACTTCCGCGGTCGTACAGAATCTTGAACACTATCCTCGTGCCCCTGGCACCGGCTCTGCGGTCGAGCTCCCTGATAGCGTTGGTGATGTACTTGGAGGCCACGCTGTCTTGCCAGTAGTTAGTCGCCAGAAAGACCTCGTGCTCGGCCCGCACGATGACGTTGGACATGTGGCGGGCAAGGTCGGGCAATCTAGCGTAGGTGTTAGCCGAAAACCATTAAACAAGCAAAGGCTGGGGTAGCTAGACGTACACTGAGATGATGGTAAGGGGCAGCGTCCCATGGCTCCCCATCAGGGAGGGGCTGACCATGGCACGGAGAGGATCTGGGTCCAGGGTACATAAGGCATCATGGTAGATCTGTAGCCATGTCAACTCATGATACACCGACAGTAGAACTGTAGGCCTGGAGGAATTGAGAGACGTAAAATCAATGGGAAAGAAAGAAAGAAAGAAAGAAGAAGAGAAGAAAACAACATACCCTCAGGAACAGCTCGCTCGGCTGTGTTGGACCCCACTTCCCACACCTTGCTGCTCTTTGCAAGTTGTTGGACTCATTCTGCGTCACCTCTCCCGGCTGGTGATTTCCGCGGCAACTCTTGTTCACTTGCGCATCCTCCGCAGCATTTTTCAGAGCGCGGTCGCCGTAAAGCCGCTTCCACGCATCAGCGGGTGCCAGATTCGGGTCTTCGGCAAGCAGTGATGAGACACTTTCACTCGAGGTGCAGAGATGGATAACACGGTCGCTAACATGACATGATGTTTGACAGTGCTTCGTCATGCTTGTAGATTGATCCAGATCGGCTTATTGGAGGAGTCAATGGCGCAAATATTAACCAGTCTTGCACTAACAACGCAGCACCAAAAGAGTGGTGAGCAAACAACAATAAATGGTGTAAAGATATTACAAATAACGAATCAGGGACATAAAAACAATGCTTTTCCCCCCCTCTACTTGATGTCCTTTCCGTACAAGAGTGGCGCTCGCCCGAGAAGAGCCGCCATCTTCGTTGGGGGGTTTGACCCCGAATCTGCCCTCACTAGAGGCTTCCAGGTTGCTGTGTAAAGATGACGTCAAAGCCCAGAAGCAAGGAGATGTCGCCCCTGGGACGAGGCACTGTTCCACGAAACGTTCAGGGTTATCCCACATTTGGTTAGGTAACTTGTGTGCTGGTGCAGTGGGGCGTGTCGGACGCGCCAGAGAAGTCCGTGACAAGATCAATCATTCAACAATCGGGACCTTGATCGGTGGAAAACATCCCCTACTGCGTAATACTGTAGAGTATTCAACCAAGAGAGAGGCTTGAGAATATGCAAAACAGTTTATGTACTGTACATACAGTACCAAAAGTCAATCAATCTCAGCCATGACCACGGGGGTTCGGGAGTTGTTGGTGCCGGGTACCTGCGCCAAGTGGGCTCGTCTAGGCAAGGCAGTGTGGCGCATCCCCGCATTGATCAGCAATGCCCATCTGAAGTGACACGCAGCCCCGGTCACTTGAGACGCCTCCTCCCGCCGTCTGCCTGCCATCTGATGTCCCCAGCCGCGGCCCCAAAACAACCACAACCGGGCTTGTGACACAGAGCTTCCTCCTGCAACAACACCTTGAGAGCTGTGCTCTACTTCGTCGCTACCTATCAGTCTATCATTCTTTTATCAATCGCATACATTTTCGCCGCCAACCATGAAAGTCACAAACGCATCCCTACTTGCGCTGCTGCTGCCGGCGGTAAGCGCACGCTTCGTCGAGTCTGCCGAGCCAGACCGAGCCATGCTCTATCCCGACGGCATTCCCCAGCCCTCCGAGAGTAGCGAGAAGTATCACATCGAGCTGTCGCCGGGAGAGACACGATGGGTGACGGAGGACGAGAAGTGGGAGTTGCGCCGTGTGAGTGTGCCTCGGATCGATCATTTGTTGCCGCGTGTGTTGCTGACCGACTGCTTCCGCCCCAGAACGGCAAGCGGTTCTTCGATATCACCGAGCACCCCACGCTCGGCGCACTACGCGCGAGAAGTGCTTTCAAGAAGAAGGCTGTCTTCCCCGAGAAGCCGAAGCTGCAGAAGGAAGTGAAGCCGCTATTGGCGAACTTGTCCAAGACGGAGATGAAGGACCACCTGACAACCTTCACATCATTCCACACCCGCTACTACAAGGTACGGATTGCCCTTCTTACCCGGTATATATCACACGCTAACCCACACCCAACAGTCCGACTACGGCCGGCAGTCCAGCGAGTGGCTCCTCGGCCAGGTCCGTGATACCATCAAGTCCGCCGGCGCCGAGAAGCACGTCCACGCCGAGCACTTCAAGCACTCGTGGGGACAGCACAGCATCATTGCCACCATCCCCGGCAAGACCAACTCCACCATCGTCATTGGCGCACACCAAGATTCGATCAACCTGTGGCTACCGAGCGTACTCGCCGCGCCCGGCGCAGACGACGACGGCAGCGGCACTGTGACCATTCTTGAGGCCTTCCGTGTCATCCTCCAGTCCGAAGATATCGTCAAGGGCAACCACCAAAACACCATCGAGTTCCACTGGTACAGTGCTGAGGAGGGCGGGCTCCTGGGCAGCCAGGCCATCTTCTCGACATACGAGAAGGAAGGCCGCGATGTCAAGGCCATGCTGCAGCAGGACATGACGGGTTTTATTAAGCGCACACTGGACGCGGGCAAGCCCGAGAGCGTGGGCGTCATCGTCGACTTTGTGGACCCGAATCTGACCGAATTTATCAAGACGGTCATTACCGAGGTATGTAACTCGGCATCCGGCCTCCGCGCCCTTGTTGAACATGCCCGACTGACATATTCACTCCCCAGTACTGTGACATCCCCTACGTGGAGACCAAGTGCGGGTACGCCTGCTCTGACCACGCCTCGGCGTCCAAGGCCGGGTATCCCTCGGCGTTCGTCATCGAGTCGGCGTTTGAGTACTCGGATAACCACATCCACTCTACTGAAGACTTGATCAAGTATCTGTCGTTTGACCACATGCTGCAGCACGCGCGCATGACGCTGGCATTCGGTTATGAATTGGCGTTTACCGACTTTGCCGCGCTTGAGGGGCCGGAGCACTCAGACTCATTGTAGGATGTTTCTGGATGACGGAGCGTGTCGGAACGGTTTCTCGGCGTTGAGATTTTCCCCTATGGATAGGTAGTCTGCAGGTCATGTATGATCAGAGCGTTGTTACTCATGATACCCCATGAGGCAAGCGGATGTTGGACTTGATCAGATATAAAGAAAAACATCTTTCATATCCCATGCCTCGTATTTCTAAAAACGCTACAGGATGCCTGCCATAACCCTATATCCGATGCGCCTCGGTAGTGCCACACTCTCTCATCCTCTTCATGCCATGTCGCTTCAGCTCAAGTTCAAGAACAGGGTATCGTGCTCCCCAACTTCACATGCTGTCCTCCATCTGCTTACTCCTCGTCCTCGCCCAGCTATCATGCTCCCGCTGGCCGCCCTGGCTCTCCAAGCCCATCCCGCGCTCCACCCACTCCTTGCTCCCCATATGGCTCAGCCGGGACAGCGCCCGCGCAAACGCAAACGCCTCCTCGTCGCCGGTAAACAGATTCGACTTGGACAGCTGCTCGACATTATGCTCCAGGTCGTCCATCATGTGGCTCATGACGTCCTCCAGCGCCGCGTCGTCCACCACCTCGTCCTCCCCCGCCCCGTTCTTCGTCGTCCCGTCTCTCCCGCCCTTCTCGTCCTTCTTCCGGGCGAGGAGCGACTCGCGGATCTCGGCCCGCGACACAAACAACTCCTGCAGCGGCACGGCCGTCGTCAGCACGAGCTTGGCGTGCGACTCGTACACGGCGTCGACAAAGGTGATGAACCGCCGCGCCAGGTCCCGCTGCCGGAACGTCATGCCGGGGACCTCGGTCACGACGAACGCGTCGTACGACCGCATCAGCTCCAGGTAGTCGGCCGCGCTGGTCGGCTTGCCGATCAGCTCGTCAAAGGTGAACCAGGCGCAGCGCCCGCTGACGCGCGGCACGACGATGTCGCGCCCCCAGACGCGCTGGACCTCGCGGTGCGGGTCGGGCGTGTCCGGGTCGCCGAGGAAGCGGAACCACTTCTCGGCGTGCGAGGCGGCGTGCGCGTCGAGGGGCGTGTGGTAGACGCCCGAGGGCGGGCGCGGGATCTTGCGGTAGTCGGTGGTGGAGTCGAGGTTGATGACGTGCAGGCGGTTTTTGAGGAGCTGGATGGCCGGGATGAAGGACTCGCGCTGGATGCCGTTCTTGTAGAGCTCGTCCGGGTGGCGGTTGGACGTGGTGACCAGGACGATGCCGTGCGACATGAGCGATTCGAGGAGGCGGCGGAGGATCATGGCGTCGGCCACGTCGGTGCACTGGAACTCGTCGAAGCAGAGCACGTTGCCTTGCTCGGCGATCTCGGCGGCGACAAAGGGCACGCAGTCCACGTCGCTGCCATACTGGAGCTTCATCTTGTGCAGGCGCTGGTGCACGCTCTGCATGAAGTTGTGGAAGTGAATGCGCGTTTTGGAGCGGACGCTTTGCGGAAGCGTGTCGTAGAAGAGATCCATGAGCATCGTCTTGCCGCAGCCCACATCGCCGTACAAATAAAGGCCCCGCGGGAGGTTGCCGGGAATCTGGCCGATCGGTGTCTTGTTGCTGGCCCCGAACCACGAGAACAAGGACTTGTTGGGTTTCAGGGACTCGAGGGTCGGGTGAATCACAGGCGGCGCGTGGTAGTGTCGTAGTTCCTCGTGTAGATGCTGTAAGCTCTGGATTATCCCTGAGTAAAGAGTTAGTCTGATGGTGGGGGGGGGGGGCGGCCGCGCGCGGCCGGCGGGGGGGGGGGGGCGCGGGCG
>JAMAKP010000052.1:166573-229960 GCA_023628455.1 Chaetomiaceae sp. B2702
TTCCCGGGTTTTTTGTTTTATTGTTTGGTTTATCCCTTTTTAAATTGTTTTTTTTTTGGCCCCCCCCCCCCCCCCCCGGAAAGATCCGTGTTGCGCCTCACCTCTCTGATGCTCATCGTTTCGGAGCACACCGGTAGCGACTCGTCGGTCATACTCCTGGATAGGGCCGATGTCCTCGGTATTTGCTGTGAACCCTGCGTCAGCTTCATGCACCGGTCGCGTGATCCCACCATCAAGCCTACTATTCTCGACCGCTTCCGCCGCCAGAACCGACGCCCTTCTCCTTTGTCCCACGGTAACGGAGCGAGGGCACACGATGTGCGATGTCGCGCGTGTCCGGTAGCTGGGACCTGGTAGCGCGCCGAGCCTTCGCTGAGAATTTATCGAGTATGCGCGTGCTGTGCATATCGAGCGCTGGGGAATGCAGCCAGGAGTCGCTCGTAAGCGTTTGGATGTCGGTCGGAGCAGAGAAGTCCTCGCCGACAGGCGGCGCAGACGCGCGGGCATGGCTAGTCTTTATATTGGGGCCGTCGCAAGCGGAAAAGGGGGTCTTTCTAGCGCTATTGCGCAGGATACATGGTCGGGTGGCGGGCACAAGACCTGCGGGAGGCTCACGGGCGAGTAAGGCAGGCGAGGGAAATGCTAGACTCGGACGCAACTCCGTACAATAGCAAGCGGACAAAGCGTAGAATAGTCTTCTCTCAAAATACTATGAGTATCCCAAATGCTGCTGCGCTGATATCAAACGAGTGTAAAATGCCTCTTGAATCCAGTCAGTCGTGCCCGGATATTGCTTGGTTGTTGGACCATGTCATCAATTTGTCGGCGTTGCGGCATTCGGGAAAATGTCCTTTGCACCGGGGGCGGCCAAAGCGGGTTCTACCGGGTTCCACAGGGCACCCCAGGGCCGCCGCACTGCCCTGCATGCGCGAGAATGCGGGGTCACGTCAGTAATTGCGGGGACGGGGGCTGCCGATGGGATGATATGATATGTAAGGCGTGGGAAGACTTGGCACTGGTTGACTATTGCCATATGCTGCATGGCACACTCACGTCCGCAACCCAATCGGGGCTTGGGATCCAGCCGCGAACTAACGTTATGTACATACAAACCCCCGGGCTGCTGCATCCGAAATGGTCTGTCTTTTGGCAACGAATTTACCCTCGAGGTGAAAAGGATCGTGTTGTGTCGTCGCTCTCGGACTCCGCACACATCATAGATGTTCGGGATTATCTTTTCTCATTGTTCATCCCATTGTTCGTCCCATTCTCACATGAGGAGGGCGCATTGCGAGAGCGGCGACCATGGGTCAAACAAAAGAAACCTTCGCTCGTAGGCCAGGTTCGTGCGTGG
Organism: Chaetomiaceae sp. B2702; assembly: GCA_023628455.1. Taxonomy (NCBI): domain Eukaryota; kingdom Fungi; phylum Ascomycota; class Sordariomycetes; order Sordariales; family Chaetomiaceae; species Chaetomiaceae sp. B2702. The sequence goes on from JAMAKP010000052.1 coordinate 167,928, forward strand.
CTAAGGGACCTGGAATAGGGTTGATAATCTCGTTCAAGAACTCTTACCTCGCTTGTGCTGCTGTTGTTGGGCGCTGCCTTCACGGTCTATCCTGCGCGTCTTGTCCGCTCTCTTGAACACGTTTATGTCAATCTCTCGCAATGATGCCGTCCTCAAGTACTCTGATTCAACAACGCAGCTCCGTGCGTATACTTTTACCCCATTTTACTTGGACCTATTTCAAACGCTGTGATCCATGGCGTACAACTACAACGGCAATACGACTTTGGCATCGCTAAGGCCCGTGCCAGCGTTCTATCAGTTCTGCCAGAAAGACGCCTACAGATGGACACCCTGGCACGGGAGCAGCCCACTGTCCGAGCAGCCCACTGTCCGAGCAGCCCAACCCATCTCTCCACACCAGCTGGGCTTACATGGCTGGGTTAGAGACATAATCTCGTGTGGATCTCGTATGCTCACCCCAACATGTCGATACCCAGTGGCCCAGTCAACAGGTCAATCACAGCTCTCGCTGAGCCGCTGCAGCTCAAAACCTGGCGTGGCCCTGTCGTGATCATTGCCGTGTCTCTAATGACCTAATCCAGCCAGACGGCATTGCTTGGTCGACAACATCAGCTGGCACGACCTCACACCGGCCATCAATTTTATTTCCGCACTCAGCAGGGTAACATCGGCCGGATGCCTGCCCAGTGAGACCTATCAAAGCTTTTGTCCTGCTATCATATTGACAGACCCGGAGAATAGATTCATAGCCTGGGCCTTTGGCAGACTCCCTCCCAAGGCACCAATCAATATCCTTGACGGCCCTGTGAATCAATGGAGTCGCTGCGTCCCAGCATACCGGCTCGGTCTTGACTGGCTTGCCCGCTCGTCCAACTGCCCCCCCTAGAAAGACGTATACTGCACGGAAAACAATGATGTCCGCTGGCTGAAGTGGGTTTCGAGCGACATGAGGAGGGTTTATGTTGGAGACATCGAGTGCACAAAGACCGTCACGTTACAATGCCCCCAGGCTACCCGCGATCGCTGTCCATGGCAGCATTCTTTGTCCGACATGCCAAAGGAATCCCGATCCTACCGGAACACATCGACATGTTCAACCAGTATATGGAGGGCGCTTTCATCCCCCGAATGCTGCCCTCGGCAAGTGGATTCTTGGCCTATTGTAGGGCGCGCTGGCTGCTGCCGTCAGGTGTGAGCGCTCCAAAAGGCATTTTTCGCGTCATCCAACCCGGGCTTATAGCGACCGTCGACTAGGATGCTGAGATCTTGTGGCGCATGCTGTGCTCTGAGCAATGTCGACACGATCATCCATTCGTCTGCATGCCGCAGGGAGCAGAACTCAACAGCGCACTCTGCATTGCGGCCACGGTTGTTGAAAATGCGGCCCATGGTTATTCACAAACTTCGGCTGGATACTGCTTGGATGGGCCCAGGCCTCGATGCTACACCACCGAAGCAATCATGCGCAGGGGGCCGACGGAGGTCGACATGGGCATCTATATCTCTCGGGGCTATCTCTATATTTGAATGGGACCTTCGGGCCTGTGCTTTGACATTGCCGCTTATTGACTTCCCTCTTCTTGATAAATTGCTCAGTCACCATCGTCGTCAACGGACGCCGAAGGTTAAGCTCCAGGAACTTTTCGGTTGGTTAGCTGCACCTTGTCTGAGACTGGATGGTCTTAGTGTGTAAAACTATTACCAGCGTCTAAACTGAGCCAGCGAGGCTCACCGGTGATTCAAGGGGAGGATATTTCTGTAACGAGTATAATAAATGATTGTAACATCTCAAGGCCGATACCCATCTGTCTGTCAACCCCAAGAGTTTCCCTCAGTTTCTCAGTTTGTGGTTATCTACTCCCACCCTTCCAGTTGCAGTCCTCGTTTTTGTCGTCGTTGTCGTCGTTGTCGTTGTCGTCGTCGTCGTCAATATACCAGTCATAATCTGAATTTAGGTAGAAGCCGATGGCAATGGCCGATCGTGACTGGCAATGCTGCCACTCGAGGTCCGGCATAATGTCTTTCCAGGGTAATCATGGGTGGCTTGACGGGATAGTGTTGTCAGAGTGAACTTGGTGTTGCCAACTACGAGCCACCTGACATTGGATGGTAATTCAAGACTTGAGGGAGTAATCGTGCCTAAGAAATGCAAAAGAGTAGCTCGTCCACGAACGCTGGCAGCGTATTTAAGACAAAATTAGCGGCCTAAAGGCCCCAAACTAGGTGTCATTGTTCTAGTCGACGATTGAAATTCATATAATGATGGCAGCAGCAGACTGGCAAGGGTGTCTCGGCTAATCGGCGTGTTTATACTCGGGATGAGGGCCAGATTCGTTTGGAACCTGCAGCGGCTCGAACGGAGATAAACGAAACACTTCAGCAGATCTTAGAATACTGTCCGGCTACTCTTGTAAAGGGTACTATCTAATCGTCATCATGCATCTTCGCCGAGTTACCGGTCGATGCCACGGTCAAGGCCCGTAATAAAGCAAACAAATCAAATTTGAGAATATATTTATGTTGATCCTAACCCTAGCATATTTCCCCCTAATTTTTCTCCTCCCCTCCCCTTCCCTCCCCCAGCATTATAGGGCGCCTATATGACGATGACGGCCACCAATGCTTCGAACTGCTTAGATACGCTCGGACGGGCCTCTAGCATTAGTATACTAGGGTAAAGGCTAGCTCGGTTAAGGTGGTGATGCGATAGTCCAACGATAAATGGCAGGTGGCTGCAAAATCGTTGAAGACCGAGGGAGGCTGCTATATGGTTGGAACTTTATACTCTTGCCCATCACATACGACCATATCCACAAGAGAATTCGGGATCCCGTCCGCTCTCCCCTAGACAAACTTGTGAGAACCAAACTAGTAGTTGGGTCGGTGACGACCAGCGAATCCCTGGTGTTGTATGTTTTTTTTTCTGTTTCTCCGAGTTTGGTGGTCTTAGGATCAGGGGCTTGATGTTACTCGAGGGGAGGGGGAAGGGGGGAATGTGTCTATTATATAGCTGTTAACGGGCTTGGCAAATCTATTAAATCGAGTCCAATCAAATCTGGCTTTATATTTGTTGTCTGGTGGCTCGATTTGCGTTCAATTTGCCTTGATTTGTTTGCTTTGACCTGTCATATTTGACTTATTACAGGCCTTGGCCACGGTTACCTCTTTGGAAGATTTCAAACTTCCACGAGGAATGACTGGTCGGCCGCTCTCCATTGTCTTTGAATTGCTTCTTCAACCTCTCCGTGTAGTTCATATCACCAAATGACAAACCCTGTTTAGTTCCACGTGGTTTCTCCCCCTTAGAATCCAGCTGCCATTTAATGGGGGTTCGTGCATTTTGAACCTGGAAGCCCCAAGAATGACATGTAGCCGTAACACCCCGACGCTATAATCACCCATTCTAAGATGACCAAACATGCCAGTTTCTTTATTTCTAACCTCGCCTGCCCTCAGCACCATGCGTACTTCTCGTTGGCGACCCAGTCCAGCTCGGCAGTTGGCTCCTCGCCATACCACATCAAACTGGCAATGCTGTCCTTATCGCGATTGACGAACTCGAACTCGATCCCGCACTTCTCCACCAGCCCCTTGAGCTTCGGCGTCGGGTTCCATACTTGGACATCCCGCGTCTTCCACTCGGCCGCCTCATACTGCGCAATCTGCACAATCGACCGGAACCCGTCCACCAGTTCCTCGTCCGGCTGCTCGGGGTCCTCCACCACAACCCTGAGAACATGTAGAGTATTGCCCTCCATCTTTTTCAGTCCACCATAGTACCCCCTCATCCAGACGGCCCAGACCCTCTTCCCCGGCTCACCCGCCACAGCACCCCTGACGGTAGGTGTCTTCCCAAAGATGCACTTGGTCATGTAATCTTCCCGCATGAGATGCCACAGCAGGGCATCCAGCTCCGGCAGAAGCGCCACATGCGTCTTGCCACCTCCGCGGCGCGCAAGATCCGCCCTCAGCAGCCCCTCATCCACCGCGCACAGTTCGGCTAGCTCATGATACCCGATCGACCTCGCAACCTGCCCCTGCAGCGGCGCGTCGTCCCCCTCCACAGGCTTGAAAGAGACATGCGAGCTCTCAAACGGCGCCCACCCGTGCTTCGCGTAAAACTTCTTACCAATATCGCTATACAGCACCGAAAACAACGACCTGCCCACCCCCTCCCCATTCCCCACACCACTCACACTCACGGCAGCACTCCCCGCGGCTTGCCACCCCCTCAGCCTGTCCCCCACCTCCCTCATCATCCGACTCGCATACCCACGCCCGCGGAACCCGTCCTCCGTAAAAACGCTGGCAATCCCGTGCGCGATGCCCTCCACCACCTTCCCCTCAGCCGTCGTGTACACGGCGCGCTTGCGCAGGCTCTCGCACGACGAGAGGATGGGCCGCTCGTCCGGCGGCAGCGAGGCGACGGTCAGGATCCAGTGGGTGATGCCGCCGTAGCGGGCGAGCGGGACCGTGGTCAGGTAGGCCTCGCGGGCGAGGTAGTCTTTCTCGGTGAGGGCGAAGCCCCACATCGGGTACGTGTACTTCCAGATGCGGGCCTGTTCGGCGGGGGTGGGGTGGGTGAGGGTGAGGAGCGGGGACGAGGCGTCCGGGAGGGAGTCGAGCAGGAAGGACGGGCCTGGGTAGGCCGCTGCCGCTGGGGCGGATGGGGCGGATGGCGAGGGAGGGTCGTTGGAGCCCATTTTTGTTTTGGTATCTTCGTCTCTCGGGTGTCGTTTATCTTTGCCCGATGTCGTTTGGTTGGATGGATGGATTGATAGATGGACGGGTGGCTGTTGATAATATTGTTGGGATGTATTAGTGAGGATCAATCGAAGGCGGGAGATCCGTCCGGGTTGGGCGGGCTCAAAGGCTGAGCGAAAGTGGGACAAAGCAGGAAAAACGTCCGGCTCAGTTCGTCTCCTTAAGAACCGGCCAAGCAAACGTATCAGCGTGAGTGGAAACCTTAAAGCCTCCGAGCTAAGCAGCGGGTGCGGATTTGTTACTGTGTACTTCGATCCCACCCGGGCCTGCAAGGGGCTATTGTGCCGCGTCGCTCATGCAGCAAGAGATCCGATGCCGACACCGTATTTAGTCACAGCAGTTCCCCTCCTGGCATCTCACCAAGCATGTCGAACCAGGTTCATGGCCAGAAACCACAAGACCAAACCACGTCAAACAGTCCGCCAGAAAACAAAAACAAATGGCAAGATGCGGAGATGTCGGTGTCACGGCCACCGCGCTTGCGGTCTCATTGGCCATGTTCCCGGACAGGCAGGTCAGATGCCCACTGCAGCTCCGGGATGCTACAAGGATCAGAAACCTCGGGAGCCGCTCCAACACCGCGCTTTTACGTCACCAACACTGTCTTTCGATCGGTTCCCGGCGGGACGGACGGCGAAAGATGTGCATGGCTGCTCCGCGCCGGACGCGGAGAACAGCGGCAAACGGGGCTAAGCCGACGTTATGCGGGTCCGACTAATGGCTCGGGCCGGAGAGGGGTCACAGGATGCGGTAGGGATGCGAGATCACCAAGGATTCCGTCGTTACTTTCCTTCCAATGCAGGGTACGAGTACCTTATGCACTGTATCCAAGCAATCAAGTCCGGATCCGCACTGCCGAGGGCCTGTTATTATGGTGTGTCAACTCCGGGTTTGTGGCAGCTCGAGATTCCTTGACAGCCATCCGACTTCTTTATTCGTTCGTTAATATGACATGCCCGCCCTAATGGTCGTGTCCATCATCCTCCGCCTGCGGCTCCGGGTCCAGCTTGATCAAGGTATCAATGCGCATGATGCTGATGCATGCCTCGACCGCGCTCTTCAGCTGTCGGATCTTGCTCATGCTGGGTTCCACCACGCCCGCCTTAATCTCGTCCACCACCTTGCCCTTCATTAGGTCCAACCCGTAGTTCTTGTACGCCTTTTTGCGCGCCATCGTCTTCTCGTCGTCGTTTGCCTCGCCCTCCTGGATTCTTTGCGAAAGCGCATGCCTCGACCGTAGCTGTGCCACCAGTTCTGAGGCATCCTTAGCTGCGTTAACCGCCAACGTCTTGGGAATAACTAGTAAGGACTGCGCAAACTCGCCAATGGCGAGCTGCTCCCGTGAGAAAACGGTGCCCGCGAATTCCTCCAGGTAAATGTGCAAGGCCGTCTCGACTGCGCCACCGCCCGGGACGATGCTGCCGCTTTCGAGGGTCCTCTTCACGGCGCACAAGCTGTCGTGCACTGACCGCTCCATCTCGTCGAGCTGGAAGTCGTTGGGTCCGCGCAAAATGATGGACGCTGATGTGTGGGCCTTGGTGCCCTTGATCATGATGCACTCATCGTCCGAGATGCGCTCCTGCACCACCTCCTCGGCATTACCAAGGTATGATGGCTCAAACTTCTCGTCGCCATTCAAGTCGGAAAGGGTGCTCAGAAGCGTGGCGCCAGTAGCCTTAGCGATCCGACGCAGGTCTTCCTTCTTGCACCGGCGTACTGCCATAGCACCCTTCTCAACGAACTGCTTGAGGCAGAGGTCGTCGATGCCCTTGGTGGTGAGAACCACGTTCGCGCCGGCTTTGAGGATCATCTCTACCCGCTCCATGACCATGCCGGACTCCCGCGCTCGGATCTGCTCTAGCTGATCCGGATTATCGACCGTAATCTGAACGCCGAGCTTCATCCTTTCCTTGTGAAGGTTAATGTCTAAGCACGCAATCCTGGCATCCTGTACCCGCGTCGTCATCGCCTGCGAGGCCACGGTGCAGTTGAGAGCGTAACCCTTGACCAGGATCGACTCGAGGGCGCCCTTGCCGTGTGCCTTGAGAATGTTGACAGCCTTCACGGGATACTTGACTTCGTTCTTGTTGTTTGTTGTTCGGACAGCCTGCATCGCGTCGACGACCATGTTCGCGAAAAAATCCGAGTCAGAGCCAATGATTTTGCTCGACATGGATGTCTTGGCGATGTTCAACAGCGACTCCCGGCCGAGGTGATCAACCTTGATGCTGACATGCTCGTTCATGTATTTGACCGCCTCACGGAGGGCCAGGCGGTAGCCCGTGATGATAGTCGTTGGGTGTATCCGGTTCTTCATCAGCTCGTTTCCTCTCCTAAGCAACTCGGCGGCGATCAGGACCACTGATGTTGTGCCATCGCCAACCTCCTTGTCTTGCTGGTGTGCAAGGTCGACTAGGATCTTGCCGGCGGGGTGCTCGACGTCGAGTAGACTGAGGATGGTGGCGCCGTCGTTTGTGACAGTGACATCCTACATCTGTTAGGTCACCAGTTGGCGGGGTAAGGGGCACCAGGAGGGGACGCACGCCGATATCATCCACCATCATCTTGTCCAGACCGCTGGGGCCAAACGAGCTCTTGACTACATTTGCGATCGCTTGCGTAGCCATGACTGCGTGCCGGGTCAGCAAGGCCCCTCAAATTTGGAGCTGCATGTATCATCAGCTTCACTGCTGGGGCAACCGACCATTTTGTTCCCTAATGTCGGCACCTGAAATCTTTTGTCCGCCGAGGAACAGAGTGCCGTTGCCCGGCTGTTCAAACATGGAACCCATCGTGAGAGCAGAATACTTCGGCGGTGTTAAGGTGGACTGGTGGACGATGGCGGTAGGCGAGAGGGGGGGATCGATCCAAAAGTCGGGTTTATTGACAATGGATAGGCCCCAGCAATTTCGAAGCTTGCCCGCTGCAAGGCAGCTTCAGGAACTTTTTCCCGGAGGGGAGATAATCCCACGCCGGCTTTCAGCCCAAGGTTGCAGGGCTCTGATTGGCTGGTGCCCCGCAGCACCCTGGCTATCGGTCGCAGCCCAGCCCACGATGCCCCTCGTTTTGGCAGCCGATAGCAGTCGCAGGTGCGGGGCATCCGAAAAGCAGCCCGCGTTGACTCCCTTCGGGAATTTTGACTCACCCCCGTCGCGTCGCTTGGGCATTAACCGCCAATTCCCATAAAGCCCGGTTGACTCGACCCCATCCCTCGATTTAGCACGTTTCCGAACCACAGCAACCATGGAAGACGCAAAGGAGCAGTCCAAGAGCGCCCTGAAGAAGGCCGAGAAGCAGGCCAAAATGGCGGCCGCAAAGGCTGAGAAGGCTGCAAAGCAGGCATCGCTCCCCGTGGTGGGCGGCAAGAAGACCGACGATATCATTGGCATCACCGTCTCCAAGACGGAGAACTTCTCGCAATGGTACCAGGAGGTCGTGCTCAAGGCCGAGATGATCGAGTACTACAACGAGATCTCGGGCTTCTTCATCATGCGTCCCGCCACCATGCACATCTGGAACACCATCCGGAAGTGGTTCCAGGAGCGGATCGAGGCAATGGGTGTCGAGGAAACCAGCTTTCCCATGTTTTTGTCGCAAAAGTCGTTGGAGAAAGAGAAGGACCACGTCGAGGGCTTTGCCCCAGAGTTGGCGTGGGTGACAAAAGCGTAAGTCGAGGCGCATTGAGCCGTCGCAGGACCACAAACTGACTGCGAGCAGTGGTGACAAGGACCTTGAGGTCCCTGTTGCAGTCCGCCCAACGTCGGAGGCCGTCATGTACCCTTGTCAGTGTTATCCCATCCACAACAATGTCGAACGCTGCTCACCGGACAGACTATTCCAAGTGGATCCGCAGCCATCGCGACCTGCCCTTCCGGCTAAACCAGTGGAACTCCGTCGTCCGTTGGGAGGCCAAGCAGACCACCCCCTTCCTCCGCGCCAGAGAGTTCCTCTGGCAAGAAGGTCACACCGCCCACCTCACCGAGCAGCTCGCCGGCGAGGAGGTGCTCCAGATCCTTGAGCTGTACGCTGGCATCTACGAGCAACTGCTCGCCGTCCCCGTCGTGCGGGGAAGAAAAACAGAGGCCGAGAAGTTTGCCGGAGGCTACTACACAACAACGGTGGAGGGTTATATCCCTTCGAACGGAAGGGGTATCCAGGGCGCGACATCCCACTGCCTCGGGCAAAACTTCTCCAAGATGTTCGACATCACGATCGAGGATCCTAATGAGAAGGGCAAGCACATCCACGTCTGGCAGAACTCGTGGGGTCTCTCGACCCGTGTTATCGGTGTCATGGTCATGATCCACGGCGACGACAAGGGCCTCGTCCTCCCCCCGCGCATCGCCAAGATCCAGTCCATTCTCATCCCCGTAGGCCTCACAGCCAAAATGACCGCCGAAGAAAAAGAGAAACACCTCAAGCACGTCGATGAGATTTTTGCGACCCTCAAGAAGGCCGGCATCCGCACCGAGGTCGACCTGCGCGATGGCTACACCCCCGCCTGGAAGTTCAATGACTGGGAGCTAAAGGGCGTCCCGCTACGCCTAGAGTTCGGTCCCAAGGACGCAGCCAAGGACGTCGTCAGCTACGCTCGCCGCGACACGGGCGAGAAGGGCACGATCCCTATCGCCGAGATGACGGCCAAGGTTCCCGAGCTGCTCGAGACAATCCAGAAGGACATGTACAACAAGGCCGAGGCGGCCTACAGCGCGCACCGTCTGCAGGTCACAAAGTGGGACGAGGTCGTTCCCGCGCTCGACGCCAAGAACGTTGTCATCATCCCCCACTGCCTGGTCCCGGCGTGCGAGGACAAGATCAAGGAGCTGACAGCGGGTCGGGCCGACGACGCGGCGGACGGCCCCGAGGGCCAGAAGGCACCCTCGATGGGCATGAAGTCGCTGTGCATTCCGTTTGACCAGCCCGAGGATCTGATCAAGGGCGAGACAAAGTGCCTAAACCCGGAATGCAGCAGGCTGGCAGAACAGTGGTGTATGTTTGGGCGGAGTTACTAAGCAGGTATCAGTGAAAGAAAAAAAAAGAAAAAGTATAAAAAAAAGAAAAGACTAAGAATCATTTTTCGTAACATGTCTTGTGCAGTGGACTATGATTACTTGGTGGTGTTGGCAGTTTAGATACGGAATGCGTAACGTATGAGGATAGGTCGTTGCGGTTGTCTTTATAGAGTATTGGGGCTCCCCCATGGACAAAGTAACTGATACACCAAAACCATCCATTATAGCATCCTGACGCACCGCTGCTAAGCCTGATAGGAAAAAAGATCAAAATCATATGCGATCCAATTCCTTATCATTTCTCTTCCATCCTACGTTTTTTTCTTTCTTTTTGTTTTTGAGAACAGACATGAACCACCTGCATACTATGTATCTCCTTCGCACCGCCCCAACCCTCAACAGATGGGTGGGCGCGATGTATGGCTGCAGTGGATGCTGTAACGACACGGCATGATCACATATAGGCAACCAAGACACGTACTATAGCACGCGTCTGTGGAACAGGAGAGATGGTAGGGCTCAACGGTTGTTGTTTCAGCCTGTCGAACAACTTGCCTTGCCCGATGAACAGAAATTATTCGGTGTCTGCATTTAGGTATAAATACTTTTACCGTAGACTGTTGCCCAAAACCTGAGAAGTCCCTGTAGCCAACGCGCACTCCCGCCATTTCTTCTCTACCTACCTAGAAAATCCTCGCTGCTGCAGCGCTGATTTCCTGGCCTCGCCCGAGTGTTCTTACACCGCACCCTGCCAAGCGCAAGTACACACAACGGCGACAGTCTGTGCAGTCAATACGATGGCTGCTGTAGTGGGTGTGATGATTGCAGTAGGTGTGTTGGCTGTGGTGAGTACGATGGGTGCAGTGTATGCAGCGGGTATGATGGCTACAATAAGCGCAGTGAGTGCGCTCGTTGTGGTAGGCACGGTTGCTGCAATGGGTGTGGTGGCTCTGGCAAGTGCGATGGCTTTCGTGGCTGCAGTGGGTGCACTGAATGCGATAGTTGCGGCAGCTGCAGTATTAGCTGCACCCGGCGCAGACAGTGTGATGGCTGTAATGGGTGCAGTGGGTGTGATAGGTACAGTGTGGGCGGTAGTGAGAGCTGGGAGGGCAGTTAGGAAACTAACTGGATTGTTGTACTTGTAGCTGAGAAATGGATATAATTTTTGTAAACGCGTAGAAATGTGCTAATTGCCCTTATAGGGTAAGCGTGGTGACAGACGAATGAGGTGTGTGAGGTTATGTTCGAAATTGGCTTTCGGCTTTCGTAGTAGGGAAGCGCACCTATATACTGTACTATATAGTTGGGTGACTTGATCGATACCGTTTGTTTCCTGCGTATAGAACTGTGCCCGTGGCTATTGAAGCCTTGTGATGACGTCCCAACACCAGAGAGCGAGTGGTCAAGGATAGCCAGGTCCATTTCCATCGATAAAAGGGATCAGGTATATAGGAGGGAGGAATCCAACAAGCCACCAGGGAGTCTACCATTCCCTATCCTCCAACCAGCCCAGAATCGACGCTTGGAGCAGGGAAGCATATTATCGAGATTTGAGCCGTTGCCGCTTCACCACCTCACTCCCTGGGCGACACCGACAACCTTCCTCGGCCTCCCCCTTCCCCTCTTGACCGGTCCATTGCTCGTCTCACCCTCCATGACCTCAAGTTCTCCTTCCGTCACGGCTGCCGCTGTCTCTTCCGCAACCTTCTCGGCCTTCCTTGGTCTCCCCCTGCCCCTCTTGACCGGTTCCGTCCTCGCCCCGCTCCCCTCGGCCACATCCCCCGCCTCAGCGTCCGCCTCCCTCTCTACTTTCACCTCAACTTCCTTCTCAACCTTCCTCGGTCTGCCCCTCCCCCTCCTCTTCGTATCCTCTTCCCTGGTTGTGTCAACATCTCCCATCTCCCGTTCCGTTTCCGCATCCATAGGCACACCACCAATATCCACACCCATGTCTACACCCATGTCCATGTCCATGTCCACGTCGACATCCAACCCCGACCTCCTCCTTGCGCGCCGCAACGTCTCCAGGTCCAGCCGCTTCCGCCACGCACACACGTCGGCAAACTCGCATGGGCGGCACTTGAACCCGGCCTCGTCGATCGCCACGCCGCGCGGCTCGCGCTCGCCCTTCCACCAGCGCATCGTCTCGGCGAGAAACAGATCGAGCGTCTCGGGCTCGACGAAAAAGGTGTTTGTGCAGATTACCGAGCCTGATTCGGGTTCCTGCTGCTGCTGCTGTTGCTGCTGCTGCTGCTGCCGATGTGGGGATTGGACGGGGTCTGTCTCGTCTTGGGTAAGAGCCGGGTTGCGTGTTGTTGGGAAGACCGTGGCAGTGTCAGAGTCGGAAGGGGCTGTTGGTGGTGATGGTGGGGGGTCCCGCCCTCTGTAGCGGTACTCGACTGCTACTATGTTGCCGAGGTCCGCCGCGCCGCGGGGGAAGGTGAGGTGGAGTTCGAATTTGAGGAGGGGGAGGAGGGTGCGAAGGGTGCGGTATTGAAGGGCGGGTTCGGTGGTGGATGATGCGAAGGAGAGCTGGGAGGGGCTGGAGGGCGCCGAGACGAACTCTGCGTTGGAGCCGGCGTCGTTAGTGGAGGAGCTCCTGTCGTCGTCGAGGGTACATGACGTTGCGGTATCGTCGGCTTCGGTAAGGACTTCTTCGTGGATGTCGGCGATCTGCGCCATGAAGGAGTCGGAGAAGGGCTCGTCTGGGTTCAGGCCGTAACGCTCGAATACGCGCATGTAGTCTAGCCTGTCGGAAGCCACGTCCGACATGAAGCGGTGGTAGAGAAAGAGCTGGATGATGGACACGCGGACCTGCGGCTGCCGCGGCGGGGTGGCGCTGTTCCGGGTCTTGACGTCGGTGATGAAGATCTGAGAGTCGCCGGGCGTGCTGGGTTCGCAGGGCGGGGAGTTTGTGAAAGCCTGGCTGCTACCGCGACTGCTGAGCACGTCCTCCTGCAGCTCTATATCCGGGTTTTCATAACTCAGCCCGTCAATGACGCCGCAGACCACGTTTCCATCGACCATCCCCCACACCTCAAACTCGCGAGTAAAGCCCTGATTGCGGAGGACGCGCAGGCCCTGGATCATGTTCCAGATCTTGAGGCAGAAGGCGTCTTCTTTCTTGGCAATTTCTATTTGCACCGGTGTGAAGATCTCGCGCTCCAGCTTCTCGTGAACCTTGGTGCCCCGCTTCATGGCCGGCGTGCGCGTCTTTCTGCCGCCGAGTCTAGTCAGGGTATAATAGTGCTGAAGCTCGCACCAGGATCCGGATGTCAAGTCCGTGACGGAGAGAGGCTTCATGGGGAATGTGCGAAAGCGGAGCAGCGGCGACTGCTTCGCTCCCGTCGAATCCTTGGCGCGCTCTTTGGCCTTCCCTAAGAATCGCGCGGCATCTTGGGCCTCGGACAAGGCACCACTCACTAGTCGCTTCCGGTCAGTTAGACGACTTGCAGGGAGTAGGAAGTAGGAGACAGCTTACAGTCCGGGTAGTGAACGTCCGGGCCTGGAAGCAGCCTGGGCATAGACCGGGGATTCGTCTTGGAAACGAAGGAAGCAAGATGGTCGTCGTCGCCAGAGACCGAAGGCGCGAGCCTCCTGTTCTCGCGCTCAGGCGTGCTGTTGCGTGAGGCGCCATCATGACGACGTGCCGCGGTTTGCCCATGGTTGAAGTCGTCATCATCAAAGTCGTCATCATTGAAGTCGTCATCCTCATCATCGCCGTCGTCGTCGCCGTCGTCACCGTCATGGAGCTCTGAAATGTCGAAGCTCAGGTCGTCGTCGGCAATGGCGGCGATGGCTTCCTCGACAGCGAGGGTGGCATCGGGATCGAGATCGGGGCTGAACGGAGTGGATGCGATGGGGCGTCTTGCTGGGGTTGCCGGGGTCGCGGGAATCGCTGGGGGGAGCGCGGATCCCGCTGAAAGGCGGTCGACAATGGCCCAAAGCAGCTCCTCGTCCGACGTGGTCAAATCCAAGTCATACTCGCTGCCGCTATCCGACGTGAAGCCCGCCATGCTAGCCAGGCTCATGCAAATCAATGCATGGTTGCAGGCGAAGAGAGTCGATGGGTATCGTCCGCAGTGTGCGTGCGATGGATTTGACTTGGAAGAGTGACAAGGCTGAGTGAGTTTCAGCTCGCCCCTCATTTGCCTGAAACGAAGAGGCCCGCCATCCACCCAGCCAAGCCAAGCCATGCCATTCGTTTGCCTACCGCTCGCGTGCTCACGTGGGGAGTTATTAAAGTAAGGGCATCCATCAGAGAAAACGAAGCCAGTGTGGAGAACTGCATTACCACATCAATTCAATATCAGGCGTTCTATTTTACCTATTCTTGACTACCACATCGTTGCGCACCCCACCGCTCGCACTGCTGCTCAGTCAAGGTCAAATATCCTCTGGTGCGTCCGACCCAGATGGTCATAGCACGCTGCGCCCGTGTCAAATGTCGCCAGGCATATCCAACACATATGAATTCCGCAACCGCGGCACATGATGTGGTTGCATCCGCCTGTCTTTTCCATCATAGTCTTGCATCGGGGACAGTCCTTGGCTCCCAGCTCCTTTTTGACCCTCTCGAGCGCCTCGTCGCCGCCACCCGCGCGGTATTTGTACTCGGCGCATGTCATTCCGGGATGTGCACTATGGCAGCTGGTGCAAGTCGGCATCATGCATTGAGGGCAAGTGATGATCATGGACGATGCGGCAGACTCGCTGGCAGCCACCCGGTAGATCTGGCCACAATCAGGCGTCGAGCAGTATTGGAAGTCGGCGGGGTGGCGGCGGATGTATGAGGCAAAGGAGCCCTCGAGAACCTCCTCGAAATCCGCCGAGGAGAGGAGTTCTTGAAGCTCCCAAAGGGGAACCACTTTGTCGCAGCTGCCCTGTCCCCCGACGCAGCAGATACGATGCTCGGTGGTCTTCGACGACGTCGCCCGACACATGTCGGAGAAACAGTCTGGGCAGTAGACGTGGTCGCAAGACGTGCGGATCGGGTCCTCTGCTTCGCCCCAACAAACCGAACACTCCGTCTGAGCATCCGAGCGTGGCTTGACGGGCCCAGATTTTCTGTTGACCATGATATCCAAAGCCGCGATGTAGTCTGCCTTGGACCCGCGGATGAGGATGCGCTTGGGTGTTGACACAATGTCGAAGGTCGCCTTGTTGTTTCCAAGGCGTGTCGCGAGTGCCTGGAATCCGCCTCGGCAGGCCCATTGGAATGCGTCCGAGCTGAGTACAATGGGTTGGCTGTCGGGATTGCCGTCTTGTGTTGCCTGTACCAGTGCGGCGATGGCGTCTGTGACTCTCCCGTAGGCCCTCTCTGGACCAAACAGGCGGAGCTGAGATTTCTGCCTATCACGCATGATGGCGACGCCATGAATCCGTTCCAGCTCTTTGAGCCTCTTGTACTCAACTCCGTTCCCGCCGAGACTCGCACTCCAAATTGTTTGTCCACCCTTCCTCACCACCTCGCCGCCGACGATCTGCTCTAGTGTCTTTTTAGCTTGCGACACCAACTCTTTGTCCTCTCCCTCCAATTTCAGTACGCGGTATCCCTTGTGAGGAGGATACGCGACAAACTTGAGGAATTGGCGCTCCCAGAGAGGCGTCTGCAACCCGAGTGGCTCCTGCAGGGCGTCGTAGATCCGAGCCGATATCTTGAACTTGGTCGATATCAACAACCGGACCGAGAGCCTCCCATTTCCGGTGAAGGACAGTCGCTTGTTGTCGAGCAAAGACACGGCTTCTCTCGCATGCGATTCTTCCCAGAACCTGGCTCGGGCCCTGACACGCCGGCCGGTGGACCGGACACCGAACACTTCCCACCTCTCTAGAAGTCCAAATTGGAGGAGCATCGACTTGACAATGGAGGAGCCAAAGTGCTCGACGCCGTCGTAAGTTGGTCTCCCCATGACAACTCGGTGAGGCGGGTTGGACGGCGAGATGGCCTGGCGGATCTCCTCCTCGGTGACGGTATCCAGCCTATGTCGAATGTCAGCCGACAGCCATAACGAAGCGTTCACAAGTTAAACTGTTGCTTACAAGTCTGTCAGCATCACCGTCCAAGCTAGCGGGTCCTGGCAGTCGTCCCACTCTCCAGGCGGCGCCTTGGCCTTGACATGGCAGCCAGGCACACTGTAAGCTCCCGAGTTGAACCTCTCGAGGACCTCCTGTGCCACATTCTTGGCGCCAAAGTCGAGATATGCTGTGCGGGTTGGGCGGTGCCAAGAACACTGAACCCGCTTGCAGTCGACAAGGTGGAGGCTCGAGCCTCGTGGCGCCAAAACGGGAATCGGGACGGCCTCAATAAATGAGGCGCGGGTGGCGGCGGCGGCGGAGGCGTAGGCGGCTGCAGAGCCGCGCAGCGTGTCGCAGACTCTCTTGGCGAACATTGGGTCGTCCACCATGATAATGGCGCTGCAGTTGGTCGCGCCAGCCACTTCCGTGACTCGCACATCGTCAGCCGTCACCACCAGGCCCAGGCTCGACAATAGGGCAGCCACCGACGCCGGGGAGCTTCCCCGCGGAACGTTGTCGAGGCGGACGGCAGAGGAGTCCCAAGGAGTTGAGACCTTGGACACCGCCCCGCCGTCTGCGAAGTTGACGATGACCCCTCGGAGCTCACGGGTCCAGTCGTCGGAGGTGGTATTTTCCTGTAAAAGCAAGCAAATTCGTCAGTCGCCAGGTGTTCGACAAGATTCTTTGGGACCGCGTAGTACTGACGTCAAATATTACTTCTTCTGTCGCCGGTGATGGCCTCGGCGATTCCTCGTGTGCGAAGGGGCAGGCATCTCCTTGGTTGCAATCGCCCCGTGCAAAGTATCGACAGGGAACCTTTGGGCTCGATTCCGACCCAGGCATCGCCGAGTCGCCAGGGTCCTCATGGGAAAATTGGCAAGCATCGCCGTTGAAGCAATAGCCTTGGGTAAAATAACGACATAGCACACGGCCCCTCCGGGGATTCGTCCGACGTTGCCGAGTGATCGAATGATTGTCCATGTCAAATGATGGTTATGGCTATAGTTTAGGAAGTACAAAGGTGCCGGACGAAGAAGCAGGATGGAGAAGCAAGCGTCTGGGCGGTGCTGCTTTTAAGACTTGGAGATTTTCCTTCCCCCCCCTCGGCCGTATATGTCCTGCTCCCTACAATTTCCAGGCATACCACATATGACGCGTGTGTAGTCAGTGAAGAACAATCAGATGAAAATATGGGTGCTACAGGAGGCTTTGGTCTGCCAAGTGGGTTGGCTGACTGGCCGCTCACCAAAATTTCCGGAAACCATGCTCAATTATTATTTACTTCAACATCGGTGAATATATCGTAAATCAGTCAAGATGATATCAAGACACTATTTGCTTATCCTAGAGCTAGCTTCGTCTATCGAAGATGTTATATAGCATTGGTCTTGCGAATCAGCACAATATAAATCAGATAGCGCAAGGATGATATCCCGGACATGCCTTGACTCCGTGAAGACGGGTGAGGGGTCAGCGAGGGTGAGTCATGGTGCCTTCGGATGGAAATGTAGCGTATTTCGAAATTGACCCCGTAGCTTGCGTAAGCAGCCAACAGAGTATTCCGCTCTAATCACATCGATTGTCGGTCTAGAAGCCCAGGCTGCGGCTTTGGCCGGTTCGGGGTTAAGCTCTTAGGGCCCCTCGGCTTGAAGTGGTTCCCTAACTCTATAGTGTCCAGTGCTATCTATCAGAGATCTGGACTTCTTATGCCGAAATGTGCTGTGCTGAATACAGGGTCCCTCTAGCCCTTGCTGCCTTAGGGCAAGGATGTCCTTTGCTTGCGTACGATAAAATGAGTTTGGCCATGAGCCCGACCATTACCGATATGTCTAACAGCAACTGACGAATGCTCAGAGTTTCCCTACCTATGGCGCTTGCCCGGCGTAATGATTCTAACCTTGCTCCGTCTGTAAAGTCAGGGAAATGAGACCCTGTTCCGGCTGCCAATTCCACCTCGGTCTGCTCACGGCGAAGGTTCTAACCGGGAGCTGTGGTAGCATTAGCGTCTTACCATCTGAAATGTTCGGCGTAGGTTTGTGCATGATACAGCCGCGTATGTGCCCGGAAATGACGTCGTAATATCAAAGACCCTGTTACACACGACAAGAGGAGCGAAACAATGCCTTAGTCGGAGGCGCACTCGGGTCTAGTATCCGTGCACGGGAAGATATCTTTGCTCATGTCGACGGGACTCGGGTTCATGCGGAACGTCTTGTCGATGGCGAAGACGCGTCCATCCATTGTGGGGTGTGGCTGTTTCGGGAAACTATGGAGAGCGTCGGGAGAGTCTCGGCATGTTCGTAAAGCCGCACATCCAGGTCTGGCAGAATTGCCTTCTGGAGCTCAGTCGACGAGACCTCGGGGTCGGACATAAGGACGGGCCTGGAATGCCGGACGGCACACCGAAGTCAAAGAAAGCTGACCAGACCATCGGCATGGATGGGCTGGTGGCCCATCGCTGGGAAATTCAAACGGCGACAAGACTGACCTGTGGACGGCTGCCATTTCCGGGAGTTGGCGAGGATCCAGAAAAGTAGGCAGAGTCGGACGCGTCGTGATGGCTAGAAATACCGTCCAAGAGATTGAGATCGAGGCCAGCGTTGTCACTCTGCCCCCCCGCAGGCTAATTACTACTATTGCTCCATGTTCGTCCAGCTCGCTATACCGATAGTCTGTGCGTTTTATTATGGACCGTGTCACCGGCCATTGCCGGCTTCGCTGCCTTTTCATTCTTTCGAAGTTGACATTCCCATTCGCGCAACCCTGCGTACAGAGTTTAGAATTGAGGAGCCGAAAGACGCTAGCTGACTGAAGTGATAGGAAGAGCCGGGATAATATTTTCCTCCCAGCTGATGATTCGTGTATTAGTCTTGTATCAGACGCAAGCTTACCAAGCTCCTGTTTGAGGCTTGCTCATAAGTTGCATGCAATTGCTTCAGCCGCAAGACCCTGAACCACCAATAAAGCGAACAAGAATAATAACGTTATGCCGAGCGGTGCTACAAAAAAAAGAAATAAAAAAGGCCATTAGGTTGGGATCCCGTGGGCCGTGCGTGAGTTGAAGTCTTGGATCTGTCAATTCGACAGTCGAGCCAGTGCAGGTCGGTCTGTGTAGAGTCACGAGAGACAGCTCAAAAAACCCAACGGTTCGTATTGGCGCTCACTGGCACTTTGACAGCGGCAGCCTACGCCCAATTGTCGCTTGGGATGACGTAACCGTCGACAGTCTAGTGTCCTAATTTAGCTTAGCCAGGCACCAACCGCAGCCTTACAGGGGTCCAACACAGCCTGACAGGACCAGTCGTCGGCCTCCTAGCACCCGCTTCGGGGATCGCCCGTCGCCAGGGCTGACCCGACTCAACGGCCAAAAAGGCCACCTGGAACGCGGCCGTGTTTCGAGATGCTGTCCTCTTCCAAAATAACAAACACACAACAGCATTCATTAAATGTCGCATCCACCATCCATCCTGCGTCCTCCGCCGTCTAGGCACAGCTTGTTGCCGCACAAAGTCTCGCATGCCCCGGTGTCTTCCCGCCTCCGCAGGTTACCATCGAGGACCAATCCACCCCGCTCCCGTCCCGAATCCCGCCTGGCAAATTGAACCGCTGCTGACCCCGACACCATCAACGGCCAGCCAACATGGCATCCTTTCTCCACGCCGTCCAACGACCCGCTCCAGCGGGACAGCCCCAACTGCAAATCACACCCGCGGCATCTCAAAAACCATCACCACCGACAACTCTTGACAACGAAAATGACCCCCTTCTCACAGATGCGCCGACTCTACAAGAAGAAGCGACAGCGACAGCGACAGTGGCAGTAAGAAGGCGGCCCCGCCCAACGCTCACAACCCTCCCCGCCGAGATCCACCTCCTCATCGCCCAACATCTCATCTACCCCGACGCGCTCTCCCTCAAACACACCAACCGGCACTTTTACGATCTTGTCGACACGGGTGTGCGGCTGAAAGTGGAATGGCTCATGGAGCGAAGGCTGTTGCATTTGGAATGCCCGAGCGACCAGCGCTGTGATTTGGGGAGTGACTTGAGGTTCTGTAGGGGGAGTGTCAAGTACGTTTTGTTTTGTCTCTTGCTCTCTCTCTCTCTCTCTCTCTCTCTCTCTCTCTCTCTCTCTCTCTCTCTCTCTCTCTCTCTCTCTCTCTCTCTCTCACAACGCATTTGTCTATTCACCTTCTTTTTTCTTTTTTTCTTCTTTTTGTTTTGAAAGAGTGTTGCCCAGTTCAAAGCTGAGTGCAGCAGCTAACAAAAGACAGATTATTGATGCAGCGGCGAAGAGAGCACATCGAGTGTGAGTCACGCCCGGGGCTGGGATGTTTGATCTACGGCACCAGCACGTGTTCGCATGCCAGGAAGCTCAAGACGCGGGTGAAGAAGTGGATGCGCACGCGCTCTGGCGACCGGATGCGATGGGTGTTGCTTCTGGCGTCGTTAGTGCCATTGGTTGTCGGATGGGTGTGGATGGTTGGCGTCATGATGTTTTGATTTCATGCCCGTGAGGAGCGACTCGGGAGGAAGTGATGGGGGCTGGACTCAGTGTGAAACCAGGTCCTCTGCTTTCAGTGTCAGTTGGTATCACATCTCGCCTGGTTCCTTAGGCTCTTCTGGCTGTTTTTAGGGTCAGGGACGATACCGTTGGGTTTGGGGTTTAATGGTAATTAATGCCTTGAATGGCACCGGCTCTTGATAAGAACCATACTTGCTTATAGTGTAAACAGCTTTCTATCGTGGCTGTTTTGAGCTCGAGGTTGAATTCAGTTATTTACTCCCGTATTTCTGTGTCTGGGACTCCGGGATTGCTTCGGCAGAAGGTAAGTAACATGGAATCAATCATCGTAGATATGGTCAACTGACTGAATGGTAGGTTTCCGAGAATTGGAAAAGGGAGGCCAAATTGTCCATAGAGCGCTGTAGTTGCTGCTAGTAACCAGAGTATATACCTCTCATGCTTCACGGGTGCGGCCATCCTTGAGCGCATCTACGCTACTGTGTGGTGGCACTGGCAAACAAGTCATTGCTCCTCCAGGATGAAATACTGTTAGAGGTGTTGCAGAAACCTTAGAAATTTAGGGTTGCGGCTACTGCCGCTGATATTGAGCCCCGGGCTGTAGATTGATGAGACTGGATGACTGAAGGATGATTGCTTTGAAAGGAGTGCTTCGTAGGCAAACTCAAAACCCCACAAACCGGCCGGAGTATGTAGTCCCACTTACATAGTGATAAGAAAGGCTTTTTATTAGTCTTTTGAACAACAACAGAGTTACTGTTATCACCGCGAGGTTCACTTACCGTCTATCTCGCGCAGTCGCACTCGTTACGGCCCGCAGCTATCTGAAAGCAAGTTCCGATCCTCTCTACTCAGCAATCAAGCTGCACGCAGCTCGCACTCAACATGGCCGTGCTCGTGCCATCGCCTATCAACATTGCTTTCATCAATCACGGCCGATATGGTCAAGTGGGTATTGCCTGCTTGGGAGAGACAGTTGAGCAGATTGATAGAGACAGCTAGAGCAACCTGGTGACCTTTCTCGAAGAACTTTTGAAAATAGTGCAACTCGACGATTGCATGTTTGTAGAAGAGTCTTCCATTCATTTTAACAAATACAGTGCTTACTGTAGGTAACATATACTCGCTTCTGAGTGGTTGACTTGAACAATCACTCATTGACACCTTCCACTCAGATAACGTGGTGTTAGGGTTGATGATCGCCTGTCAAGAGATGATTCTTAGAACTTTGCCATTACGTAGAGAACAAGAGACCAGTTCTGGGCGAAGTCGGGGTTTTGAAAAGCAGGCTCCCTCTACAATCGAGAGACGGATATCAAGTAACTGGAACGAAACTATGAGTGGCGATAAGGGATTCAGTACTGATGCCCTACACCAACGCCTGTCTTGAAAGTGAACCAACAGCTCCTCTATCCCGCATGTATGCACGCTGTCCCTATATCTATGAGCCGACAAGAACATCCGGTAAACCTCTACGCATATAACTACAGCTTCTCTGAACCGTGGCCATCAAATTCACATCACCATCTGCCTGCCCTTTTCTGCCTCAGCAAGCAATGCTTCCCCCACCTCCTTCTAAACTGTTCCGGCACAACACCCTCCCAATCCGGCAGCCATAGCGCCCTCGCTAGGAAATGCGTCCTCTCGGCATCCAAGAACGGCAGACACTTCACCTCATCCCACCTCTCCACATCCTTGCTGTAATCCGGCTCATTCGGCGGCAACCCCCGTTCCCCAACCTCCCGTTCCGGATATTGCGTATCCACCAAAAACACACAGTTCTTCAGGTCCACATACTTCCCCATATCCTCCTCGTTCCGGTTATTCAGCCCAATGGTCGGCAACCACGTACCGCTCCAAAACCCAAACCCAGTTCTCGCCTCGGAGAACTCTCCCGGCAGCAGGCCCCTAAACTCGGAGCGGACGAACTTGGCGTGCATGTCCTGCGGCAGGAAGAAAGACGAAGGGAAGCGGTACCAGTCTTTGCCGAAGCAGACCGTATCTCCCGGTCTGCCGACTTCAGCCAGAGGCGAATAAAGGGAGAGGGGGGCGTGGTAGCCCGTGTACAGACCCCAGATGCGAGCGAGACCGATATTGACAGAGGCGACGAGGCCGAGCGCGACAACCGCGAGTTTGGCCTTGGCCGGGATACGACCGATGAGGGTTTTCGGGTCGGCGTTGCCGAAGAAGGTGAGCAGCATGTGCAAGGCCAGAGCGGCGTTTAAGGCGAGAAAGGGATAGGCCGGGTACATGAAGCGCTCTTCCTTGTGGGGCTGGAAGGTGAAGATGGCGAGCCACATGTAGAACGGGGACAGGAAGACGAGGGTGCGCAGGCCGGATTGGAAGGACTCGCCGGCGTTGCGGCGGGAGAAGAGCTTTTGGAGGAGGAAGAGAGGCAGGGAGAGCATGGCGAGGATGAACCAGGCATTGAAGTTCAAGAGCAGATTCTTGAAGTAGAAGGTCCATGGCTCGGTGCCGTAGAGGTCAGGGCCGCCGGTCTTGGAGAGAATGTTGTAATTGATAATGTTCCACGAGACGATCTCGAACTTTTTGTAGAAAAAGGTGTTGATGGCCGTGTCGACAGCCTTGATAACCTTAGCAAATCAAGACTGAAAAAGGGGGGTAGGACAAACGTACCACTGTGACTATTGTTGCCACCACACCGCGCATTAGCCTGATAAACGACTCGAAGAAACGCTCCTTGTCGCTCAGCATGGCAAAGAAGACCTCCTCGAAGACGAAGGGGGCGCACAGGGCAATGGCAAAGGGCCAGCCGAGGACACCACCTAAAGCATACCAAAACATGCCCTGCGACGTCTTCAGCCCGCCGCGCCAGTTCATGAAGCACGCAGCGCCGACCATGGCCATGTACATGGCGAAGCTGGACGGAAGATAAGCGGTGCTAGAGTGGAAGTTGCCTGGGCTGAAGACCAGCGCCAAGATGAAGAAGATGCCAACGCGTGGGTTCAACGCCAGACAAACGGCCCTCCACATGAGGGTCTGGCAAAGGGCGCAGGCCAAGGCGAGCAGATAGCGGAGGAAGTAGAACTCGGCCACCTTGGACGAGTGTGGTAGCAAACGGCGGATGTTGGCGCCGAGGGCGTGAACGGCAATGTAAAGCCAGCTACGGATGGCATAGTCGGGCGAGTACTCCCACGTTTGCAGGCCGTAGCCATGGCTGAGGTAGTGTGTGGGCTCCCAGTAGTTGAAGGTCTCGTCGCAGTCTTGGATCGGGGCGAAGAGGGCGGCAAGGAGGTTGGCGCCGAGGAAGATGTAAAAGGCCGAGATGGGTTGGATGGCAAAGGCATTCTCGATGGCCCTGAAGGGTGTTTCTCGGTTAGCTGTAGTGCCCAAGAATAACCTCGAAGCACTGCAATGCGCCCTGCCCTGCACGAGACTGCAGCCCCAAGAGCAAAGAATGCACTTACTGTTTCCTGGCGTGCTTGGCTGACGGATGCACAAACTCCTCTTTCTGTTTGTTCGGCGCGCCCTTGGGAGGCGCTCTGGGAGGGGATTTGGGAGCCATTGCTGCGCCGGTCCGGTCCCAATTCGGTGGTTGACGGTTCTGGGCTGCACTGAGTCTGGTGATGACCTCAGTCCCAAACACCAAAAAAAGCTGCAGCTGAGAGTTCAACCTGGAAGTTGTTGAGACGAGCACCCCACTGAGCTGGCATACTAGGGAACGCCCAGGTGACGCTAAACTGTAGAAGGTATAGCGTTCCCGTGAGGATCCGTGCACCTGTGCAGCCCATCCCACCCTGCAGGGCCTTCTTTTCAGATCCATATTTTCTTTTCTGTGTAGTCTCGAAACTTTCAGCAGAATATTGTGATTTCGGGGCACCTCAGGTGGAATTTGTCGACATCTTATGGGCAACTTTGCTCAATACTTCTTGTCATAAATCTACCGGTCGCCCCTTTTCCCGGTATATAACCAAGATCTTGCTGGCATTGCGTTCTGCCTCAGTTCTTCGCAGAGTTCGACTTATCACCACTTGTTCCCCGCCGCTTCCAAGCGCATCACGCGCCACTGTAGCTTGGTGGCTGTTTTTCACTCCACCAGTGTTGGCGCTGATCGCCATTGGCCGCTAGGCTCAGCAAGATTTTTGATCGGCCGATATGGCGGAGGCACCTTTTCAGATTCCCGGCCTTGGCCAGGCGAAACCTAACGAGCAACTGCCTATCGAAAATTTCGCACCCGATCTTCTCGCTGCTGCCGCAAGTATATTGGGGAGGAACGAGGTTGTTGAGGGCGCTACTAACGGGGATGCACAGTTGGAGAGAAGGAAGCAAATGAAAAAGCAGCAAGAAGAGGGGGCAACAAAAAGTGGCGTGCCGACCGACCAAGTAGTTGATGGTATGGAACTCGACATCAGCGGCACCAGCACTTTGTCAGCGGGTCCGGTCGATAAGGAAGACATCGAATCACACGAGCCAGGAGCAAAGGACGGAGAAAGCCAGGCGCCCGATGTCGACATGAATACAGGCAACGACACACCGAGTCCAGACGTTACGCACGCTCTAGAAGCTGCGCTCGACGGCATGCTGTCACATGTTACGGAGCCGGCCCGACCGACCCATAATCAGGATGGTGGTAGCACCGAAGAACAGCAGAATACGCCCCACGCGCAGCAAGAGGAGGGGCAGCCGGAGTGGGAGGCTGATTCTTCGCCCTACGAGTCGTCTTCCGAGTCTTCCAGCTCAGACAGCGACTCGGATGACGACTCGGAAGACGGTGGCGGCTACCCGCTCCTTGGCATTGAAGAGACAGCTCGTCTACTGATGGCTGCCGATGGCGATGGCGATGGCGATGACGGGAACGGTAAATCTCGGGGCGCAGGCGCAGCGCTCCGGACGAAGAACGAGATACCCGAAGAGGTGATCCCTAAGCCCGATGTCACCATTACCCCGGAGATGAAGATTGAGCGCCTGGGGAATATTGAGTTCGTCGTCGAAAATACCATCGTCATCAAATCACAAACGCCCGGCGAGGTCCAGGTTTTGGACTCGGGATCCGTGCTCTGCAAGGAGGACCGGACCGTCATTGGCGCCCTGGCCGAGGTCCTGGGCAATGTCCATAGTCCGATGTACACGGTTGGATTTCCTAGCGAAGACGAGGTCAAAGAGCTCGGCTTAGTGGCTGGCATGCCCGTCTATTACTCGGTTCAGCACGCTCAGTATGTCTACACGCAGCCATTGAAGGAAGTCAAGGGCACCGATGCCAGCAACCTTCACGACGAGGAGATACCGCCCGATGAAATGGAGTTCTCCGACGACGAAAAGGAAGCCGAGTATAAAAGGGCACAGAAGCTGAAGAAGCGAGGCGGGAAAGCCGGTCGTGGAGGACGGGACCAGAGCAGCACGGCAAACCAGACGCCGTCTTTCCATTTGGCACCAGGTGCCGGCCTCAATTACGATGACGATGAGGATGGGCCTTACAAGCCGCTGACCCGGCCCGCCGGGTATGGTCAGGGCGGGCCGTCATCTCTTCCTCCGTTGCCCCCGAAGCCCGAGACCGGGCTCACGCCGTCCCGTGGCGGTCGTGGCCACGGTCACCGCGGAGCCTATCGCGGAGGGCGGGGCGATTTCCGGGGACGCAACCACCGTGGCAGCGGTCACCGCGGCAGTGACCGTCGACAGGGCTCGCGGGGCAGCGGAAGCGGTACCTTTCAGCAATTTAGTCGTGACGGCCCAGCCTCACCGCAGACAGGTCTCTCTCATAACCCGCCGCTCCCTCCCCAGAATCCCCATTTACCCCCTCCTCCTTTCGGCGCAAAGCCCCCACCACCCGCTGGGCAATGGCCTGCTCCTCATGCTTCCTATGTACCCCCTCCCGTCTCATACTCGCCGCCTGCTCAGCCGCAGATGCCCCCCACACATCATCAACCGCCCGCGGGCAATTTTAACTTCAACTACCAGGCCTGGAATCAGAACCAAGGCCAGCATTACCAATACCCTCAAGCGGCTCCTCACCTCCAGTCACCCCCTCCCCAGCAGTCTACACATACGGCTGGTTACGGCCAGCCGTTTGTTCCTCCGCAAGCTTCTGCTTGGCCGACACCCGTGGCCGCACCCCAGGCGCCTCCCGCTGCAGGCGCATACAACCCAGCTTACTTCAGCGGCTATCAGCAAGCGCAGCAAGCACCGCAGGGTCAGCAGGGGCAGCAGTACTGGCCTCAGCAGCAGCATGGTCCCTATGGCCAGGGCCCGAGCCAGTAATGGCCACACTTGGGTGTCTATCACGCTCCCATCGGACGCCGGCAGCAATCTGTACAAAGCAATTTGCACTGCCGGGCCATGTTTGCAATCTCCTATCGGTATGGCAAAGCAAGCGGCTCAAGGGGCGAGGTGTTCAATGTGCCACGTCATGCGCAGGGGCCCCGGCCTCTGTTCAAAAGTCACATTGTCATCGAGCGATGGCATGTTTTCCCCTAGTTTCGGGAGTGTATTTTACAATGTTTAGAGTTGTTTGGCGGATGGGGTGTTGGCTTCGTTCACTGTACATATATATATATGTAAAGGTTTCGTATGTACGGGTTCCGCGAACCGCATAAAATCGGCGTTGCAGTCAATGGACGGGAACATGCATCCAAATACTATCTATTCCTCTGGTTCTCGCTGCCTACTATGTGTGTGGCTCATTCGGAGCCGTATAGAAAAGAGACCATCTTCATCTTGATCTTGATGAGGGTTGCAACTGTGACTGCATAGCCTCGGTCGCTGAGGATGATCTGCGGGGGTCTCTTTCTCACAAGGGGAAATGATTGTCAAACTGTAACCCTCTCCTTTGCTGTTCATTGTTGATCTCTTCAGTTCGTCAATCAGCAGAGGGCACAAGGGGCTGTGGCTTCATCAACGCATGTTGTCCGTCACATCTCCAATTTACTACTGTATGTAGATATTCTTCAACGAGGCCCCCGGAGCCAAGACTGCCTAGGGTACGAATAGTGTGTACATACAGTAAGAAGCGCGATCTTGCCACTGCGCTACTTTAGCGTGTGTGGGGTCAAACCCACCGCAAGTGTCGTCTCCACGTGCCCAGAAAGCCACTTTCTGGGTGTTTTAAGCCAAGTCAGGGTCCACTGATTCTTGCGTCACCGGATGTTTTGCACCTTCACGACGCTGTTTGTCGTTGTTGTTTTACGATCGTTTGTTCGAGTTTGGGTATTATGATATGCCCCGAGGGCCAGCGGTGCCATGAAAATCCTTTCCTTGTTGTGATTCATCTGTATCCAACTGAGCCAACCAACGGCAGCGCCGAGAATAGAAACGCTGCCAACCCCCAACCCCCGACAAGACGACTGCAGCTTGGACTCTGCCGCAGGTTGACTCAGCCACGCGTTTGCCCTTTGGCGCATCACACTGATTCCCCAACAAGCTTCGTGAAAGGCTGGCGCACATTTGAATCGCAAACAACCAAGAGCACTTTTGCGACCCGATTACGATCGGGCGAGGCCGAAACAGTCTCCACTTGGTTTTGCGCTTGAAAGAAAAGCGATGGGCTCAACAACGTGTTGGAAGGTTTCTGGAAACCGGTGTCGCAATTCCCATGGGGCGGCCCCTTGCTGGTGAGGGGGGCAGGAGGAACGAACGGACCACCAAATTTACGGCGGCGGGGGGCTTACAGGCCCACTCGCGGTTTATCCAATAGCAGGCATACCGGCAATCTCGCTTCTTGTCTGGCCCTCAATGCAGCCAATCAGCAGAGACCTGTCCCTGAAATGGTGAAATGGCGCTTTGAACAGATCCACGCACGGTGCAACACGGACGGGGCCCCAGTTCGGACGAACAGCGCGCTGTCCCGCGTTTCGAAACATGGGATCGACTCTCTGGAAAAAGAGAAACGGAACACAGGCGGGCTGTTGCGCAACGCAGTGCTGAAAAACTGCCCCCGCTCCCAATGCTGCATGCAATGGCTCTCGTGCTGGCTCACGGCGACAAACGGGAATGAATGAGGCAACGAAAAATTGGATGTGTCTGTAAACGGCTGCTCGCCGGCGGCGCAGCATCCGTTAGTTGCGAGCAGCTGCCTGCAAGGACAAAGGCCCCAGTTTCCCTTCTGGGACCCTGTCAGCGAAAAGGATGGGCGGCGCACCACACCCGCGTTCGTGGACGCTGATCTCAAGGGCGCCCCCCAGTCGTTGGTTGCCCGCACCGAAACCCCAACCCGCTGCTGCTCTTTACTGTACTTAGGTAGTGCACTTTTTGCCGGCTTGCCCACACTGCAGGGGACCCATGGTTCCTCGTTGACGACCTAGCGCCAACGACTTGTCTCCAGCAAAGGCCACAGCGCCGTCTCCCACATCTCGCTGACTACCTACCTCCTCTCGGGTCTTTCAGACACACCGGCGACCGTCTTTGTGGTGTCGTTCAGCTTGTGGCCGTGATGATGAGTAGTTGAGGCTCGAGATCTCGCCGTTGCCTTCTTTTGCACAATACCAACTATCTATTCCTTCCTTTCTCTCGAAATACCAGTCGAGTGAGTCGTTTTATCAGCGCGCGCGAACGGCCGTCAGCATTCATTCCTTGTCATCCTTCCACCATTTTCTCACACCAACTTTACTCATCACCTTTCGCAATTACTCGGCACCCAGACACTGGATGCTTTTTGGACGCAGGCGAATTATTTTCTGAAAATAGGCGTATCGATCAGCAGCCGTGGGGTTCAATTCGCAACAGCCAGTAGGGCCCATACCGCCACAGAGCAGTGCGTTTCGACGCACTAGACATAGTAAGCATGGCAGCGCGGGAATGGTGGGATGCGGTGAAGCGCGAGGTTAGGGACATGCTCGTCCCGGGGCAAGCGAAGAGAATGGCTGCTGCGGCTTCGAACGGTTCGCCGAGGTTAGATGCCGCCCGGCGGCAGGTTGACCAGTCACTTCCTCCCACACTGCTACCTTCTGAGGTCATTCCGACCATTACGGCCATCGACGAGACCAAGCTTGCGCTTGCCCCAACGTCGACAACGACCCAGTCGAGTACCAGCCAGATCGTGTTGCAAACCCCGTCGACAAGCACAGCGAAATCGACCCCAACGGCAGCCGCGAGCGAAAGCGGCAGCGGGGAGATGGGCGTGGCAGCCAAGGCCGGCATCGTCATTGGTGCGCTGGGAGGCATTCTGGCCTTGTTCGTGCTCGTGTGGCTGGTCTTTAGCATGCGGAGAAAGAAGCTCGCGCAGCGGCGGCAGCAGATGGAGGACGACGAGAAGATCAACGGCCCCTTCGCCGACAGCGCCGCCATCGCGGGCACACGACCAACTCCGAACAAGGCCCCGCGTCTCAGCTTGCGGCCCGTCACGCAATTCCTTCCTAACTTTACCACCCAATCCCACGCGGAGAGGCGATCTAGCCGCGGCATCGCCTTGGCCCTCAACCCCGTCTCCCAACCACAGCTGAACCGTCCTACAGGCGGCAGCGCCTGGGAGCGCCCAACCCTGCGGACAAACATGGCCAGCCAAAATAGCGACTACAACCGGCCCGACACGAGCGCGAGCTTGCACCCGAACAACCCTTTCCATGACAACCACCGCCTCCCCGACGAGCCCGTCAGCCCCATCAGCTCGATGGGCTCCTTTGACCATCGCGTCGGCATGGCCACCACCACCGCTGACTCTATCGCCGAGCCCGTCTCGCCCATTTTCGGGGACGACGATGACGACGATCGCCACAACAACCGACTCGGCGTCGCTTCCAGCAGCCTAACCCGCAAAACCTCGATCCGCAAGGACCTCCCGAAACCCCTAGACCTCACCAAACCGCCTTCCCCACTGTACGCCGTGCCGCCCAGCCCGGCGGGGACTGAGTACTCCATGCACTCGATGGCGCCGGGCCAGTATCCCGGCCCGTCTGCCAGCGCAGAGGAGATTGCCGCGGCCGGGGGCCCCTCACAGTCGACTGTCCATCGCGTGCAGCTCGATTTCAAGCCGACGCTCCAAGACGAAATGGGGCTCCGCGCGGGCCAGCTCGTCCGTTTGCTCCATGAATACGACGACGGTTGGGTATGTTTGTCTCATTTCCTTTCTTTCTCTCTTGTCATCCTCCCACTCTCATCCTACCCCCCTGTCCCTATGAAAGCCTACCCATCTACAAGTACTAACAACACACACCAAAAAAAGGCCCTCTGCATCCGCCTCGACCGCTCCCAACAAGGCGTCGTTCCCCGCACCTGCCTCTCTACCCGGCCCGTGAAACCCCGCCCCCAACCGGGAGCCGGCAACCAGCGCGGCGGACCCCCCGTCAACCCTTCCTTCCATCATCACCGGGGCGGTAGTGGCAGCCGCAACGGGAGAGCGACCTCCCCGGCTGCCAACTTCCCCCCTGTGCCGCTCGCCAAGGACGAGCGGTACGGTGGCGGTAGCGGTGGCGGTGCTAAGTACGGGTATGGAAGGCCGAGGAGTCCCGGAGGGTTTGGCGATGGCGATGGGAGTCCTGCGCCCGGGCAGGCCTACTAAACCCGCCACTTGCCTGTTTTGTTGTTGTATCTGGGGTTTGGGGAGGGGATGGCGGCGTGGCTTTTTTCTTTTTTTCTGGAATGGCTGCAGCCGGCTTTCTGTCTGCCCTTGCCTAGGTACCTGAGTTTGGGAGGGGCGGAGTTGGCTTTTTACGTGGGGGAAAACGGCGCGATGGCAGGGAGGGGAGGGGAGGTGGGGAGACGGGGGGCGGTGGGTTGTCTGTCTTACTCGATGCGTACGAACGGACGCCGGCTTTGAAGGGGGAGGGGATAAAACGGTGCCGGTTTTGGTCGGAGCTTGTCATCGTTTGGACGTTGGCTTTCATGATTTTGGGCGGCGTTTGGGTGGCAAGAAGGACGGGGACGGGGGGGCGCGGTGTAATAGGGTTTTGGGCGTGATGCGATTTCGGCAAATCAATGCTGGCGCGGATGGATGGAGACGTTTTTTTTATTTTTTGACACACTTCGCGTCACTCGCTTGGTCGACTGGTTGTAACATTTATTTTTCTTCGTGCATACACCTCTGTCGTGGTGGGACATTTTCGGCCGGGGGGGGGGGACTACATATGGCGCTGGGACCGGCCTGCCTGTCCGGGATTTCACTTCTTAGCTTGGGCATTTTCTTCGGGGATAAATCTACTTTGTTGATTCTCGTGACTGGAAATGAACTGTGTGTGTTGGGTCTGGAGAAGTGAGTGCTTGTTGGGCAACGAAAAAAAAAAGGGAGCCGCGATACGAGGAGGCCTGGCGGGTGGATGCTAGACGTATGTATGTACACATGCAACGTCGAGTGGATATGTTTTTGGTACAGTATATTGAGCATTTTCACAGATCACCTCGGTATATATGTACAAGCTTGCTGCGGCGGACAACACCAGCGTCAGACTGCCGCGACCTCGAGGCCGGTTTCAGCCTGGCGAGCGGCAACATGGACGCCGACAATGCTGCGAAGGTGAACCCGCCAGTTATTCGGCCGCTGCCCCCTTTCCACCGTGAACGGCGCCTTCTCCAACTTGTCTCCCTCTAGATAGTACTCCTCCAACACCCGGCAGTCCGGGCCACGTCGCTCGGGTAGCTCTGGTAGGCCGAGTACAAAACGGCTCTTGTCCGGTACGCGGACGTCAAAAAGTCTCCCAAAGAACCGCGTCTCGCTCACGCGCTTGTGCCAGGGCCGCAGGTCACTCGAGTCGAGCCAGATGCGCAGGTCCTGCAGGTTGGGCAGCTCCGCCAGCCCGTCGCACAGGTGCTGCCACTGGTTGTTCTTGGGAGAGAGCATCGGGCGAGCTCTGCCGGCAAAGATGGCTGGCGGCCCTTCGTCGCCGTTGTTGTGTGCTGGCGGGTAGTAGATTTCGGTGATGATGTTGGGCACGCGGATGCTGAGTTCCAGTGAGCGAAGGGGGTAGCGGTCCGCGTCGGGGCTATACAGCGAGAGGAAGTCCCCCGCCGTGCGCGTGTCGGTGAAGATAAAGGTAGTGTTGGCGTACAGGGATGGCAGACACTCTAGGTACCTGCTTGGGTTCAACATCTCGTTGGGTAGGGCTGGCCGAGGGCCGAGGGCAGAAGTTGACTCACATCCGCTTACACGTCGTCAGGACATCCATGAGCCCGGCTTTTGTTGACACTTGGTGGCCAGTCTCGACGTCTTCGGAAGCAGTAGCGTCAGAGCTGGATTCGGGCTCTGTGCCCTCGGCACCCCCGCCTGGGGGAGTGGACATTTGACCGGGCAATGTCCTTGTGGGTTTGAAGACGTGCCGACCCTGCTCCTCGCAAGGCCAGTGCAAACACCACTCGCTTTTCAGCCGCCTATTCCAGGCATTCTTTTCGGGCGACATGGGCTCGCTGGCCGAAAAGCGGTCGAAGCGGATATCCTCGTCACCTAGAGCGATGCTGCATGGCACGTGGGCGAATTGTTGCGTGAAGCTCCCGTCATCCTCCTCGTTTAGACTTTGGTTTTTGACTATGTGCTGTCGAGTAGAGGCGAGGTTCCAGTACTCGAGGTAGATGAGATTGCGGATCTCGGCAGGGAGGAGGGTGAAGAAGGGCGATGAGAGCTGGGGGTCAGCGGAGCCGCCAAAGGAGGCCGTGTCAACGATCCGGCTGGGCATGGTTGGTCGTACTATAAAGGGGGGGGGCAATGTTTGACTGATTTGATATCTTGCTGATTGAGAGTCACTTCTGAGAAAGACGATGCCCAGTGTGCCCAGTGTGGTCAAGGCGTCATGAGCGCGAAGATATATCTCATGCTGCTCCTCGCACCCCGCATGGCTCCAAATCCTGGTGCCTGGCTGGGGGCCTCCCAGCTGGAGGGCCTAATAAAGAGCCACGCAATTGGGTCCGCATTCTGCGCGCGTGAGAACCAACGATGTGTCGCGAGAAGGCCATCGAATGCGAGGCAGCCACTTCCCCTTTGCATTGAGACGTTCAGCTCGTGGCATCTGCGAAGGCAGGCAAGCCTTAACGCGCCCGAGCTGAGGCTGAGCCTTGGTGCTGTTCAGTTTCGGACACCGGTGTCAGCAAGGCGGAAAGGTAAACTATTGTTTCCGTTATCCTTCATTCGGACGAATTGGAGACAGGACGCAAGTCTCATACTGTAACTGGGTATGTATGTACATACAAAGCAAAGCTGCACACTATTTCTGTGACAGGTCTTTTTTTTATTTTTTTTATATTTTTATTTTTATTTTTACACAGCTGACCAAGCGGTCTGTGAAACGTAAACGGGCCATCAACAAAGCAGAATTCCAATTTTACGGCAGTGTCGGAGCTTGAACACGGCCCTAGTTTCTCCCGGAACCATTGTTGACGGCGGCGCGGCGAAAGCGGGAGCAGACGTATCAGATGAGGGTGCGCCGAGCCGGCTTCTGGAATCTTCCCGGCTTGACAAATCGGGCGACTAGTGCCCCGCCTGCAGCAGCCCGGAGTGCAGCGGGGTTGTTACAGGGTCGCAGTAGGGTGCCAGCCCCACTAAACACACCTTAACTCCAACTCCAGCTCCAGAACTCCAGCTCATGCCGGCCAAGCACAGTAGCTGCTTCTCACATATGGTAGAGCGTGCCCCCCCATGCACTCCCACTTCGCAGGTGATATCTGATTCCCGATTGCTGCGGCACATCATACGGCGCCTGACACCTTGCCACACGGATTTGGCTGTCGCTGTTCCTTTGTTGCTCTTTCTGCTCTTGTATCTCTCTCTCCATAACTCCCCACAACTCCGATCACAAACCGACCTACGATCGCGACGCTTTCCGAGCACTACTTGAACCACCAAAAGAACCGACTCTCGCCACGCAGAGACACCCCCGTCCCTCAAACAAACCATGCCGTAACGGCCCAAGATGGCGAAACCGATACATCTCAAGGAAGAGGGCAACCGCCGCTTCCAAGCGGGCGACTACGTGATGGCCGAGGCTCTCTATTCACAAGCGTATGTCCGACCGCATACCCACACACAACCCGCACAGGTCTCCCCCGGCTGAACCATCCCTGATACAGTCTTATTGTCGACCCCAACAACCCCGCCTTGTATACAAACCGCGCCATGACCCGCCTCAAGATGGGCCAATGGGACAACGCCGTCGCCGACTGCACCGAGTGCCTCAAGCTGGCGCCCGACAGCATGAAGGCGCACTACTCGCTGTCTCAAGCACACCTGGCGCTGCACGCCTACGACGATGCGCTCGAGCACGCCATGAAGGCCCACGCACTCTGCGTCGAGGCGTCGGACAAGAGTTTGAGCACCATCACGACACACGTGCTCAAGTGCAAGAAGGAAAGATGGGATGACCTGGAGAAGAGGAGGAAGCGGGAGACGTCGGAGCTGGAGCTGGAGGTGCTTGAACTCCTCGAGCGGGAGCGGGACCAGGCGGTGCGGGATACCGCCGACCAGGACGAGGCGAGTAGGCAGGAGGTGGAGGAGGAGTGGGCGCTCAAGATGGAGAGGATACGGGACGTGTTTGAGAAGGCGAGACCGAAGGAGGAGACGCAGCGGCGGGTGCCGGACTGGGCTATTGACGACATTAGCTTTTGTGTCATGGTCGATCCTGTTATTGTGAGTCCCCCGACCCCCCAGGCACGGTGGTATAGTCTGTGGCGGCTGATGGATCTAATCAACTCGCAGACGAAAACCGGCAAGTCCTACGAGCGCGCCTCCATTGTCGAGCATTTGCGCCGCCAGCCGCAGGATCCGCTTACCCGAGAGCCCCTGTACCCATCCGAGCTGAGGCCGAACCTGGACCTCAAGCAGGCCTGTGACGAGTTTCTGCAGGAGAACGGCTGGGCTGCCGACTGGTAGCAGCAGTGGTCGATGGCTTGGGATGTTGATTGTGAGCTAGCCAGGAGCTAGTTGCATAGCGCGGCGTTTGGGCTTAGCACTCGGTCGAATTTGGTTGAAAGCGATCTATAATGTACATACATACCTGTACGAGTAACGGGGAATCACGACAGATTGGGAATGTGGAGAGCATACAATGTCCCCAGCAGGGCCGGACGGATCTTGGGTCATCGCCTGAATGCTGTTTATTCCCAGCCAACGCCAGGACAGCCTCAGCGGTCTGGCGGGTTCTTCAGCCCCGAGACTCCGCAGCTGCGGAAACGATGCCGCTACATCTGCCTTTGTCCCCGGCAAACAAGACCAGTGTTTCAGGTCCAGGATCAGAGCGGGATCGGAGCGATTGTTGGAGGCAGGTCGATACTTGGGAGTTCTGAACTACGGAGTCTTTCACGGTTGCTCTAAGCAACACGGTGACCGAGCAAAGAAGCGCTCTATACCAACATCCAAAGTCCACTGGCGAATTCTCATCGTGCCCCTGTATGTATTGGCGCCACCCCAAGTAATGTACAATACCAGACCCATGCCAGATGTATATGTACAGATCATGCCGCGCCATATCCCCACGTCTATCACCCTTGAGTCATGCAAAGCACAAAAGCCGATGAACATAACTGATAGAATGCGGGCGGCCCCGACAGCCACCGGCCATGAGAATCTCCCGCTCGCTGGCCCTGGGCCAAACCACGACGTCAACCCAAGGTATCCAAATAACATCCGCAAATCTCCAGAGAGGATAACCAGGAAAGACAAAGTCTCAAAAAGGATATAACCAGAACCTAACCCCTCATCATCATGTCACATCCGCGTCTCGTCGCACACCCACAAGAGGTATATATAACCGAAACCAACAACCAAAAACCAAAAACCAGAAACCAAAAACCCAAGCCCAAAATTTAATGTACCACCTTTTAAAAAAATGACCCGGTCGGACTCCCATACGTCCCACCATGCGGAGGAGGCGGAGGCGGAGGCGGAGGCGGAGACGGCTTATCCCCTTTCCCGCTCCCACCGCTCCCACCGCTCCCACCACTCCCACTCCTCCCCCTCTGCTCCAGAAACCTCTTCCTCATCTTCTCATACTCTCCCACCTCATCGGCCCCATCGCCGTCTGTCGTGCCCTCCTTCCCCGCCGCGCCCCCACCAGCAGGAGCAGCAACCTCGCCACCCGCCCAAGGCGTCCTCGACCTCGCCGGCGCCGGTGCCGGCGCCCTCGCCCGCGGCGGCGGGGAGGTGGTGGGATTCGCGAGGGTATACCCCTTGGTAATGCCGCGGCCGTACCGAGCCTGCTTCTCCTCGTCGCCCCGTACCTCGTCGCGGTACTTTTCCTTGAACTTCTCGCCGCCGTCGTCGACGTCATCCGTGTCGGACGAGTCGTTGTCGTCGTCGCTGTAGTGGGCCAGGTTGGGCATGGAGCGCGAGTTGGGCGGGGAGTTGGTGATGCGGTTGGTGTTGGAGTCGCCCTTGACCAGGCCGAGGGTTTCTTCCTCTGTGGCGCCGCGGATTTGCGGGCTGGAGTAGCCCCGCGAGGAGATGCCGTGGCGGGAGGAGCTGGGGCGGTGGTGGTAGGTGGTTTCGTGCGGAGTCTCGCCGCTACTTTGGAACGGTGCGGCGTGGTGGTGATGGGGTTGTTGATGGCGTTTGAACATGCTTTGGAAGGAGAACTGGCGCCGGGCGGAGTGTGGTGGGGGGGTTGGTGGCGGGTGGGAGATGGCTGACTCGCTGCCGTCGGAGACTTTGCGGCCAAATTGGACGCGCCGGGTCGAGCCGCTTGTGCCCGGCGGGGTGTGTTGGTCATGCGAGTCGGGTTTGGAGGTTGGCACGGCAATGGAGGTGAGCTGGACTGGGTGCATCGGGCTTTGCACCTTGGAGGCGTCGGGGTTCTTGTTAAAATCGGGGTGTCCGGGGAGGAGGACACTGCGCGCCCTGGTGCGGATGGTCCCGACGATGTGAGACAGAGCAGGCGAAACTGGCCGGTTTGCTTCGGCGAGCTCATTCTCGGTTGGCATGTGAGACCAGCCCAGAGGCAGGTGTGGCGTCGGCGGCGCGAGGTGACCATTCTGGGTCGTCGCCGGGGTTGCGGACCTGTAGGTGCTGAATGTCCCGGTTCTCCGCCGTCTGATCCCGTCCCACTCATACTGCGGTGCGCCATTCTCATTAACAGGCGAGAGGCTCTCCTGGAGCTTCTCCTCGCGCAGCCGCTTCAATTCTTCAAGCTCCATCTTTTGCCGTGCAGAAGACAGTCTCCTGATGATAGCGGCGGTGCCTCTGATGGCATCTGCCTTGGGCTCCGTTTCGGGCTGTGGCTGCTCGGCGATAGTGTGAATTTGATCCAGATCTCCGGCAAAAACGGCGCTATCGGGAACATCCTTTGCAGATTTGGACAGCTGGAGGAGGACAACGCCCGAGCAAATGGTCAGGAATCCGTTCACCACGGTGATGATGGATGTCGGCGTTCCCTTGAAACCTCGGAACAGAATCGCCGAACTGATAATCGTGGTGCTAGTAAAATAAACATAGTATGTCGGCGTCACCAACGCGGCATTGAAGATATTGAGCGCTTTCTGCGAATGAGAGTTATTAGCAAAACAGAGAGCAAACTGACAACCATGATTTGGACTTCTCACATTCAAAAAGATGATTTCTGTCAACAAAGTCGCGATGACAAAAACCAACAGAACGTAGAGAAACCACTGATTGAACTGAGGGGTGCCGCCGGCCTGAGCAATGATGGCAGCACCCAGCCCTTGAGTGGCAACCACGCTGAGACCGCCAACCCAACTGCAGATGGAGATGTAAACCAGCATGTTTTTGTTTCCGTACTTTGGGCCCAGCCAAAACGCCACAATGACGGAGCCCACAATGACCACGCCAGCGTACGTCAGAAAGCCCGGGTGAATGACGAATTCCTGCATCTCCTGGATGGTTTTGACCGACGACGACTGGGGGGCGTTCATGACAATGACAACGGAGCCGACGATGCACAGGAAACAGGCGACCTTGCCGACCATGCTGAGCCGTTCCTTTAGGAATATGGCCGATAGCACCGTGGTGATGACGACGGATAGCGCGCCGAGCGGAGTGACCAGGATGGCGTCGGTAAATGCATAGGCGGCAAAGTTGAGGCCCTCGCCCACGATCATCAAGATCATGCCGGCCCACCAGTAGAAGTTTTTGAGATATCCGTATCCTTCGCCAGCCACTTCGTTGTATTTCTCGTTCGCCCTGAGCAGCCCGACCTTCTTGAGCACGAATGACGTCCCGATGAAGGCTCCCGACCCCACTGCCAGCCCTATACCGATTGCTTTGAAGACGGGCGGCCTGTCGGCGGCCGGGGCGCCACCACCGCCGGAGCGGGTGTATAACTCTTGCGCATGGTTGAGGACCTGCGCTGCGCTCTCCATTCCGGCGCAGGGGAGCCGGCACGACGACTAGGTCGTCAGTGTCTTGGGTATTATCGAGTGACACACCGGAAGAGGTACAGCGGAGGTGATGTGTATGCCCGGTGAAATGCGCTGTGGGCGGGTCGTCGTTGCTGCGAGGTGCGTAGTAGGCTGCATGAACTGCGGCTGAAGTCGATGTCGACTTGAGGTCTGGACCACGACAGACGGAGAGTCTAGAAAAGTTGGCCGAGATGGGATCGGGCCACTACGGCGTTGGCTTGGGCTGAATTCGAGGTTCTGGGAGAACCGTCTGAAAAGGTCTCGGGCGTGTATGTACTGTAACTATGAGGGAGGTGTATGGTATTCGAGCGTCGCAAAAAATCCTGGTGCAAGGAAATACGGGGTCGAGACGTCAGTTGTGCGAGAGGGTGCCAGGCTGAGTCGTAGCCAGTCGCATCGCAACCAAGTCCCTGTCGGCCGTCCTGGTTGCTACGCAATGACGAGCTAAAAGCTGAGAACGACCCCACCAAAACAAATGCCCAGAACGGGAGAGGGGATGGATATATACGCAGTAAGTGACCAACACGGCACAAGGACGCTAAATTTTTAGCAAAGTACTCTCACAAATCCTGAGCCAAAAGCGAGGCGCCAGATAAACGCCACGATAAAAAACGGAGACCCTTTCAGAGAGAGAGAAGAGAGGGTTGTTGGCGGGAAAACCAGCTGCATGCCATGTCTCGAATGCACACGCTTCTCTGCACCAAACGGGCCGGACTCCTGGTGGGGTCATTTGGCGCCACGGGCTTCTGGCCCAGTAACGGCAAGGATGGGGAAACCCCCTGCTGCTGGAGAGTGGGTCCTAGTGTCGCCACTGGCGCCGCGCTGAAACGTAAACCGGGACAGCTCTTGTCCCACGAACGTCACTTCCAAAGATCCAAACTCAAGAGAGGACACCCCCCCCCCACATCCATCACTTAATTCCACGGGCCTGATTGAGCGGCACGGGCGAGATCAGTCGACGATCTCTCGGAGCTTTATGCGACATAAGCAGCCTGCCAGCCCTGTCTTTGCCGGCTGCCAGTCGAGATGTTTCAAGCGGGCCTAACTCGCATTCGTGTGGCGTTCCAGCATCTTTTTCCGGACCTTCTCATGCATGTCGTGCCCGTTTCTGAAAGGCCCAATATGCTGTGCGACGAAAATTGGTCCTGAGCTGCGACCGCGGTCACGCTGACTTTCAGGATTGCTGCCATACATATGTATGTAGTATTGAGACACCCTGGACGCCAGCCGGAGAGTGCCTGTGATGTCAACTCCGCAGAGGGGGCTGCGCAGATCTCTTGGTTTGATAGGCTGACGGCGATTGTTCTTGAGACGACGCCAACAAGGGGGAGCGGGAGCCAAGAAACGGACCCTGAACCAGGCCTGGAGGCCAATTCTAACCTCTGCGGCCCGACTGGGATACCTCATAGAACGGCGCCGATAACCGTTGACTATGGGATCCCCCAAATATCTATACCATGCCGCTCCCGGACCATGGGTGTAGCAGCATCAGACCCAGGTTTTGCAGCCAGCGCTAGCACGGGCTTCCCCAGAGGCCAACATCAACGACATGCGCCCGGCTAAACCGGATGCGCATCATTTCTAGCTGATCTGCGAGTCCGCGGGGGACGTTCGCGAGGTCAGTGTCACATTCTGAACGACAACACGCCGCAAGTGGCGTCTCGGGACAATCGAGTTGGCGCGCCGCAATCGCATTTATCGTGACGACATCCGCGTTCCGCCAATTGTAAATGGCCCCTGACCGTCACCACACCACCAGTCGCCTTGAAAGATGGTGCGCGAAGGACTAAAACCTACAAAATCATCGAGTATAGCCTTCGTCTGCTATATCGTTTCTCCCGTGTCGGTTCTCCCGAAAATCTGAAAGCGGTAGATCTTACCAGGCCGTTTTAAGGGGTAGATCCCTTGCGCGTCCGTGTTCAGGGGCATACCCTTCATAGGGTCCGTTCCCACCATTTCACTGAGTGCGCGCTCACAATTGCGCCGTTAAAGCCAAAATGGATGCTCTCTTGCTAGAATAGAAAATAGTCGATTTTCAAAAAAAGCAAAATGCAAACGCAGCCCCCTTGCCGGCTCTCTCCCATATCGTCCGTCTCCCATACTTGACAAAAGGTTTTTTTTTCTCTTTTTCTTTTTCTTTTTTTTGGTGATCAAATATACAGTCTTGCATATTCTTCTTGATCCGCTATCATGGCCTTTCAAAATGGGCGGTTCCCAAGAAATAACGGTGCATCGAACAAGGCCAGGTTTATGATAGACAGACGCACGGTTCTTACCACGGCAGCTGGTCTCCTTTGTAGGTCAAAAACTGCCCCGACCTTTCAGGAGTCAAGCCGTCAATCTGCCACAACAAGCGTTCGTCAGTAGAGAGGTTCAGTACAGTACCTTGATGGCCAAACCACGAAAAGAAACTACATACCTGCTCAACGACCCCCTTGGCACTATCCTCCACGCTCATCAGTGGCGGTTCCTTGAGCCCAATCGCATCGGCCAGCGACTGCCCCAGAGGCGTCTGCACCCATCTGCATACACCAAATCAGACCTCATTAGCCCCAGATCTCCAACATGTACATAGTAGAAGAGACACAAAAAAAAGCAGCACTCACCCCGGATGCAGAACCCCCACCACCAACCTCCCCTTCAGCTCCACACTAACCTTCTTCGCCCACCAGTTCGCCGCCGCCTTGCTCATGCCGTACGCCACCCCGGGTAGACTCTCCTGGTCCAAAATCCCGATACTCCCCAGCGTGCTCGTAATCAGCACAAACTTCTTGTCCGTCCTCGTCTGTCCTGCTTCCTCAACCCCCCCCTCGCCATCCGGGAGGGCACCAGCAGCCTCCTCCAACAGAGGCCAAACCCCCTTGAACAACCGCGCCGGCCCCACGGCATTCGCCTCGAAATCCCGCAGCATGTCCACATCCTGCGTGGTCAGGACTCCCTCCAGGGACGCGCTGCCGCCGGCGTTGGCGACGACGACGTCGAGGCGCGTGATGCCGTGTTCCGCCTTCAGACGCGCGGCGAGTGTGGCAGAGGAGATGGCGGGCTGGGACTCGTCGAGCAGCACGGGGATGAGCTTGCTGGAAGGGTGGATGGCGTGCGCCGGGAAGGAGGAGGCGGTCAGGGAGGGGGCCGGGGTGCGGGAGGTGGCGAGGACGGTTGTGTTGGGGCGGGTGAGGAGGAGGGCTGTTATGGCGTGGCCGATACCTTTTGATGATGGAGTTAGTGAATGAGCGTGTATTGGATTGTGTGTCTGGGGGAAATTAGAGGAGGGGACTTGGGAGGGTAATGGGAAACGACGAGGAGGAGGAAGGGCGAAACGAGAAGAATAGGTGGCCGCGCGAGGGAGGGGAAAAAATGGTCAGAAGGACAGTTTAAGAAAGGGGGAAATGAGGAATCTTGGGATTTTTGACGGGTTGGTCGGCCGTGAGAAGCCGCAAGGATTGTGGAGCTGGTGCGAAACCGGTCCTTACCCCTATTTGCGCCCGTGATGAGGTAGACAGTATTGTCCGACATTGTGTGGTGAGAGAGACGGGATGGCGATGGTAGCGCAAATTGATGAGTCGAGAATGGGCAACAAAGGATAAGGGGAAGGCCAAAGTAGACACGGTGGATAAATTTCCTTGTAAAGGAGTGAAGAGACCAAAACGGTTCGTTCAGGGGACCGCTCTGATTGAGAAGGCGGAAGAAAAGGGGAAGAGCAGGAGGAAAACGGAGGAAAATGAGAAACAGCCTTCAAATAGTCCGGAAAGAAGGAGAGGGGCACGGCATACACGCACATGGCCAATGAGCACCGATCCCCCGGCATCTGTGGGCGAGATTGTTCGCAAGTTGGTGGGGAGGGGTAGGATCATCCTTTGGTTGCCCGGTCTTCATGTTGACCTAGCCCCTGAATTACCAAACATTGCCACAAAATCCTCAAATCACGTCAGCAGGGCGCGCTGTCATCACCAAAGTTTTGCAAAACTGCCATTAGAGGCTACTAATCATAAATCATAATAATTTTGCTCCTTTCCCATAGTGGTATCCCATTCCGTGACCCAAAACGCCGGGTTGTCAAGCACACCCTTCCCCAGTAGTGTCCAGACGCTCCAAATGTTTACATAACCCTCTCTCATTCATCAACTCCCAATCACGCTTTCACCACCCAACCAGCATTAACCATAAATTCAAAAATTCTCCCCCCCTTTTGGGAGTCCAAGCGGCAGATTTCCTTGGCCTGCTTCTTCTTCAAGCTGCCGTTGCCCTTGATTGCCTCCTTGAGGATCTGCTCCTTGATCATCAAGTACGGCTTTGGCTGGAGGCGGAGGGTTTCGCATAGCTTTGCTTCTTCTGGAGTGAGCAGGTGAAGATCCGGTGCATGGTCCTGGGATAGCTGCAAGGGCGGCACTCCGGCTAACGGCTGTGGTATGTACTTCTGCTTCGTGGGTGTAGTGCCATTCGCAACGATAACGCTCCCGCCATTGACGTGGTTTCCGTTGGTCTCGGCTTTGATGCCATGCGGGCCTTCTCCGTTCAGTGGGCCGTCTGTCGCCACCGAGCGAATGGGCAGTTCGGGCGCCACTAGGAGGGCAGCACCGCTTGGGGGTTCCGGAGGTGGCTGTAGCTTGTTTCGCTGGCTGGTCGCTAGCCTCTCGCGGTCCATAGACCCCAACGGTATTGACTTCTGAATACGCAAGGCCTTCTCCTGCTCGTACTTCTCGCCGCTTCGAAGATCGCCGATCCTTAGACTGCGCCATTCCTGTAGCTGGGCGATTGCCTGTCGGAGGTTGAGTTCGTCGATAAGGCCTTGGCAGAATTGCTCGAAGTCGACCTGGTTCATCATGCGCGCAAAGGGTTTCGCCTTGGTAAGAAGATCCCTTTCTTCCTTGGACCGCTTCTTCTCCGTCTTGCTGTTCTCTCTGTAGTCCAACAAGTTGTGCTCAAAGATGACTTTCTTCCGGTCGGCCCGCTGCGTTAACCTGGAGTTGTAGATCTCCATTACGGTAAGCTTCAGCTCCATTTCGGGCTCCAGCTCGCCTGTGCGCGGGTTGATGCCGTCCCCAGGATCGAACTGCATAAGTTGCACTGCCTCCTCGGCTTCGTTGGCGTATTCTGTCTCGAACTCCAAGCGGCCGGGCATGTATCCCTGAATCTCGTGGCAGGCTGGCACACTGGCCGTTGGCTTCGTCTTTGGTTGTAGGGCGGGTGCATTCTTGGCTGCTTCTCTCCGTTCTTCAATCCTGCGCTTCTTGCGGGCCTGGAACTCCTCCCGAGAAATCTCGTTCGCCAATTCCATGTCGTGCGGGCTGCATCTCTTGGGAAGCGGAAAGCTCGTTGAGTCGACATAGACTTTCAGGTAGTGGTCGCGGACCTCGTCCTTATGTCGGTAACCGCCGATGTGGTCAGCGATGTCCGCCCATGATCCCAGGCCGTAAATCTCCGCCCCCTCCAGGAGTAAGAGTTCCTCGTCAGCGCCCCATTCCCGGTCGAATATTGGGAACGAGTTTTGTTCAATGACGCGGTAGGGATGTGTTGCCGGCTGGTGCGCGTTGCTCGATGAGCCATTGGAAAAGCATTGTACACAGAGGTCATACTCGTTGCATGCGCTGTGGGCACATCGAATACGGACCTGTCGGGCGGCATGTCAGCTTCAGGTTGCGCAATCGGAATGGCACTGCTATGCGCCGTGCGCCGTGCGCCGAGGGAAGCCTTGGACTTGCGCAGAGTAAAGAGCCAGAGGACAACGCCAAGAATATGTCTACTTACAGTAGATGTGATATCTGCCGAGCAGACGTCGCAAACATATTTCACACCGCCTTCACCTCCTCGCGCTGCAATCTTCTTACGAATGACGCCCATCGTGCGGGTTGCGCGTCGACGTCGGTGGAGAGACGGTTAGGCTAGGCCGACAGGGGTAGGCTAACGAGGCTGCAGCGGGCTTCCTGTGATGCGAGAAAAACAAAAAAAACAGTAGAGAATATGCTCATCAAGGGTCGGTCCCTATTGTGGT
Organism: Chaetomiaceae sp. B2702; assembly: GCA_023628455.1. Lineage (NCBI taxonomy): Eukaryota > Fungi > Ascomycota > Sordariomycetes > Sordariales > Chaetomiaceae > Chaetomiaceae sp. B2702. The sequence continues at coordinate 212,455 of JAMAKP010000052.1, forward strand.
GGAAGTCCCAAGCCAACTGCGACGCGTATTTTGATGAATATCGATGGCTGAGAATATGGAATTTGATGGAATCTAGAGAAGGCTGATGCGCGTTGATGTGCGATTGACGCATGGGCAACCGCGATTTCCACTTCTGGTGGCCTTGCGACTCCCAGGCGTGCCAGGTTGCAGCGGGGAGCAACCCGATATTCTGCCGGGCCTTTCGCAACACGACAAGCTTGGTCTGTGCGCAAGTCTAAGGTAACCCTAACCCGTATCCTCTGTCCAACACAAGCAGCTTCTGAGACAAACAACATGCAAGCCGAAACCAGGTTTTTTTACCAACTTCCATCTTTCGAGTCTTGAAGACATCTAGATACAAAGGTAAGAAGGAAAGACAGTAGCTTGCCATATTTGACAATAATTTTTCCATCTTGTTCTTCTATAGTCTGAGGCGTCCGCATACACTTTTTTTTTTTTTACAGTAGATATCCAGGTATTTTCCATGAGCGGTTTAATGGCCTCATCAACGGTATATCATGGATGGGATGAAACCCACGCGGTAGTTCATCTTGCAGCTCAGCTGTTCACCCCTCGGTCCCGAGGAGGGTGATTTAAAGCAAAGAGAAGTCCCGACCGTCATGTTGGTTTAGTTTTCAGCATTTCCTCCACTCAACTCTCAAGTTCCGCCGGGGCAACGCCGAATCGGTCCTTGAACCCCGCCTCGCTTTTCATCGCCCACCTTGTTTCAAAGGTACCAGATACAGGCGTAACTTGACCGCTCGCAAGGGTTGTCGACATTGTTTACGGCCGATTGACTTTGGAATCCCTGCTACCAGATATCGATTTTTTTACTGCCTTTTTGCTGGAATATCATTTTTTCTTCTTTGACAACTTAGCATTTCCATCGGTCAAAAAATGCCCGACCAGGTCCTCGATGACATTTCCCACCGCCGGTACAACCCACTGACTGGGTCTTGGCTGCTGGTATCGCCTCATCGAACCAAGCGACCTTGGCAGTGAGTATCGTTTCCATCCGGCGCATGGTGCGGCACCATGTTACCAGCACTAATGCCGAATTAGAGGCCAGCAAGAAGCGCCGTCAAAGAATGTGCTTCCTAAATACGACCCCAAGGCAGGTGAACCCTGCCTCTTCAGTCGACAATTCAAAAGGCATCACTAACATGGATGGCAGTGCTACCTCTGTCCCGGTAACCAGCGTGCCCAAGGAGACAGCAATCCCCAATACGAGAACACGTTCACCTTTGTCAATGACTACAGCGCCGTCAAGGAGCAGCAGCAGGAGTACAACCCAGAAACCAACAACAATGACATCGCCTCGCTGCTCCTGCAAGCCCAGCCCGTCACCGGCCGGTGTTATGTCCTGACCTTTTCTCCCCAGCATGACATTACCCTCGCTGACATGGCTGCGGCGGAAATCCTCCCCGTCATCGAGACTTGGACCCGCATCTACAGCAGCCACCTGTCGCCCTCCCATGCTCTCACGGCACAGGCAGAGAAGGCTCTTGCCAGTATCCCGGCCAATCCCGACGGCGAGGTCGAGCCGCCCAAGAACCAGCTGCGGTACATGCAGATCTTCGAGAACAAAGGTGCCGCTATGGGTTGCTCAAACCCACATCCGCACTGCCAGGTCTGGACCACCAGCACGCTGCCCGAGGAGCCCGGCAAGGAGCTCGAGCAGATGGCGAAGTACAGGGCGGAGAATGGCCGGCATCTGCTGGAGGACTACGCCAAACTTGAGATGGACAAGCAAGAGCGCGTGGTCTGGCAGAACACGGGCTTCCTCGTAGTTTGTCCCTGGTGGGCGGTCTGGCCGTTTGAGGTGCTGATCATCGCGAAACGCCACGTTCGAGCGCTAGTTGATCTCACCGAGGAGGAGCGGCTGCAGTTTGCCGAGGCTGTGCAGGAGGTTACAAGGCGATACGATAATTTGTTCGAGACGAGCTTCCCCTACAGTGAGTACTCCATTTCAATGCCCGGGCATGACGCAGAAGCTGATGATCCACAGGCTCTGGCATCCACCAAGCACCCCTCGACTGCACTGAGGAAGAGGCCGAGACGAGCTGGTTCCACATGCACTTTTATCCGCCTCTCCTCCGATCAGCCACCGTTCGGAAGTTCCTCGTCGGATACGAGCTGCTGGCCGAGCCACAGCGCGATATCACCCCTGAGCAGGCGGCTGCACGGCTAAGGAGCTGCGGCGGAGAGCTGTACCGCAAGCAGCTCAATTGATGGGCACGTGGCACACTGTTCTATTTGACACGACGGATATTAACATTAGAGAGCCTTAGACCGGGAAACTTAGCCACACATGGTCCAGACAGCAATACGATATCGTTCTCAACCAACTCTTCCCCTGTGACAGCCGCTTATTGCACATAGTGGCTATACTGCAGCAGCATCCAGATGGCGCCGCCGTATCCCGCCATGAAAGGGAACACCTGCGGCCCGCTGAACTTGATTGTCTTGAAAATCAACATCTCAGTGGTAAAGTGCACCGCGGCAATGACGTGTGTCCACATGGCCAGCTGGTACATGGCCGGGTTCTCGAGCTGGTAGCACGCGTAAACTCGAATGATACCCGCCACGAAGGTGTAAGTGCCAAAGACACGGGCGGCGAGCGGCGACACCTGGTCCTTGGCCTTCTCTGAGTCTTTGCCAGTCGACGAGGCCGGCTTGACAATGGCAGTGCTGTCTTCGGGGTTGTAACCCTTGCTGGCAGGCGGGAGGGAGTGATTCGGAACGAAGCGGCCGTTGTAAATCCGGCGTGTGTAGTGTAAAGTTGCGTAGTTCTGGAGGGCGTTGCCCATGGCCACGACACCGATCTGGGTGGCGGGAAGACTCAGTTTCAGTTCAAGCGCATCAAAAGATACACGCAGATGCGACTCACCACAAACAAGTAGTAAGGCAAGTAGCCCTTCTCCCCTGAGGGGAGGATTGCCTGGAGTTTGTCCATCGTCGTAGTGGGTGCGATTGACTTGACGACAGCGTTTTCTGCCTCCTGAGAATGGCGAAGGTGGAAAAAAAACCACGGCGGTGACTTTCGCAGCGACATAAGAGTTGCCAAGGACGGTCTCAGTCAGCCCTGCATGCCAAGCTTGCTAGTCAGCTAGTCTTGACATGGGGCTGTCCCGCAAACCTCGGTCGGCTTGGTCAAAGCTCCATTCGGTCTCCACAGCGGCCCCCTGATTAAAATCTTCCGAAGGAAGCCCCAACATTTTTTGGACCAGGGCGTGACGACAAAGCGTCACTCAATTTCGAAAAGTTGGTTGGACCCCACGACACATTACTGGTCTCCATCAGTTTCATCACTGCGGCATCATGGCGTTCAACTTTACAGCTCAGGAGACCATGGACAAAGCCCTCGAGCTCTGGAGCTCTGTCCCTCAAGCTGCGCAGTGGGCCTTGGCTGGCATTGGAGCTCTCTACGTTGCCGGAGGAGCTCTGTCATTTCTCCAACTCCTCCTGAACTGCTTCATCCTTAGTGGCACCAATGTAGGTCCCCCCAACCATCATGAATGTGTAGGCAACACTAACAATGGCCTGGCCATCAGCTCCGCAAGTATGGCAAGAAGGGCACCTGGGCCGTGGTCACCGGCGCGTCCGATGGTCTCGGCAAGGAGTTCGCCTCGCAGCTAGCTGCCAAGGGCTTCAACCTCGTCCTCGTTTCCCGCACGCAATCCAAGCTCGATACTCTCGCCCACGAACTGTCATTGAAGTGGTCGGGACTGGAGACCAAGACCCTTGCCATGGACTATTCCCAGGACAACGATGCCGACTACGAGCGCCTGGCCCAGCTGCTGTCGGGGCTGGACGTGGGCATTCTGATCAACAACGTCGGGCAGTCGCACAGCATCCCCGTCCCGTTCCTTGAAACGAGCCGCACCGAGCTCCAGAATATCATCACCATCAACTGTCTCGGCACCCTCAAGACCACCCAGGTGGTTGCCCCGATCTTGACGAAGCGTAAGAAGGGCCTCATTCTCACTATGGGCTCGTTCGCCGGTGTTATGCCCACTCCATACCTCGCCACATACAGCGGCAGCAAGGCTTTCTTGCAACACTGGAGCAGCTCGCTTGCCTCAGAGCTCAAGCCTCAGGGCGTCGACGTCCAGCTTGTCGTCAGCTACCTGGTTACGACTGCTATGAGCAAAATTCGCCGTACAAGCCTGCTCATCCCCAACCCCAAGCAGTTTGTCCGCTCTGCGCTGGGAAAGATTGGCCTGAGCAGCACCGAGAAATTCACCAACACCTACACGCCGTGGTGGAGCCATGCTGCCTTCAAATGGGTGATTGACAACACTGTGGGCACGACAGGCGCCGTGACGCTCGGGTTCAACAGGAAGATGCACGTTGACATCCGGAACCGGGCGCTGCGCAAGGCAGCGAGGGATGCTAAGAAGCAGTGAGGTAGTAATGCAAAGCAGTGTACAACAGGGTATGTTGGAGGTTTGGTGTGCACGACACATTCCCCGAGTAAACGATGCGATTCGGGATTGTAATACAGGATTAGATACTTAGAACCCAGTCTGGCCATCGTTTTTCGAGCCTGATTTGAGTTGTGTGAAAAATTGTCTCTATAATAACCGACTGTTATCCAGTTCTTGTTCTTCATGCATGCATGTGCTGCACTGCATCGAGCGGCCGAAAGGCGGTGGCAGAATCCTACTACATGCAGCTTAGCGCAGCACCAATGCAACCCCAGCGCGTTCGCGCGTCAGAGCCCAGCTTGCTTGCTTCTCGCCAATGAACCCAGTTCTCCAAAAATTGTTTACGGCCAGCCTCTTTTGAGCCCAGCTTCCTTGGCCCATCGCAGCCACAAGCATCCCGCAATTCCAACGACATCTTATCCCGCCAGCGTTGCAGGTCCGATCGTTAGCTTCATATTTATTCTGCAGTCGCTTTGATGGTGCAATTGCCCTATCAAACGAGCTGCAGCCAGTCAGCTCTTGATCAAACAGGCGGGGAGAGCTTCCTCCCCAACCTCTCGTGGGCCACACCCAAACCCCAACGAGAGAGCGCTTCCCTGATCGCGCCGCGGGTTCTTCAAGGTGGCCCGACACCGCCATCATGAACCCCGTCACGCCAATGCGCCAGATTCCTGGCGCATTCATTAACACTCCAGCGCCCGGACCAAACACTGTCCGGCGGCGGCTCAACTTCAACGACCCCGTTGGAGCTGGTTCGAGCGGCACAATAGGGACTACACCGGGGCCGATTGCGAGCACTCTGGAATCTGGGCAGCCCGAAATTGCTACTGGCATGTTGCCGCCACCACAGGTCCGCGAAGACCTGCCTCCTATCGCAAAGGCCGCCCACGTCGTCAACCAGACCCTACAACTCGACGAGAGCTACCCCGACATTGATTCCTATTGCAGACGTATGTCCTCCCCCCCCCCCCCCCCTCCCCCCTCCACCACCCGCCTCTGTAAGTCGCATACCCTGTGCGAAGACTGACCACCTCTCCTCCTAAATAGCTGGCGCGTCCTCCGACTACGAGATTCAGTACGCCGACTCGTCGTGGGCTCCGTTTCATAAGGTGTCGACGTATCCCATTCCGGATCAGGTGTTCCTGCGCCTCAACCAAGGCGCGGTCTCTACCAAGATCGGCTTGTTTGCAAGCATCAACTATGCCTGGGCCTCGATCGATGACTCGCTCTTCTTGTGGGACTACACACATCCAGACCCTGAGCTCATTGGGTACGAGGATGCCACCCACACCATCACCGCCGTCGCTCTGGTGCCTCCTAAGCCAGGGGTGTTTGTCGACACTATCACGCACATATTGGTGGTCGCAACCTCCAGCGAGATCATGTTACTCGGCGTCTCGGCAACCCCCACCCCGTCGGGCTCAAAGTCGGTCGCTCTGTATCAGACAAAAATGTCGGTCCATCGAGGAGGCAGCGACGTCAGTCACATCGTCGGCACCGCTTCAGGGCGCATCTTTCTTGGCGGGGAAACCGACACGGACATTCATGAGCTATTTTACCAGCAGGAGGAGAGGTGGTTCTCGAGCAGGTGTGGCAAGATCAACCACACACATCCCGGGTGGTCGTCGGTCGTTCCCAGTCTGTCCCTGGCTGGCCTGCCCTTCGGCGGTCAACAGCACCAGGAAGGGCTGGTTGCTCTTGCCGTTGACGATACGCGAAATCTCCTCTATTCTCTCTCCAATCGCTCGACTATCCGCACCTATCACATGGAGACCCCCGAGAAACTTACGAGAGTCATCGAGAAAGATAAGACGAGCTGTCTGCGCGACTTCGCCCACATGGCTGACAGCTCGCCGCTGTTCACTGACCGGACGAACATCGTGTCACTAAGTCCCATCCCCGCCACCGAAGCCTCGAAACTGCATCTCATGGCTCTCACCGATACCGGCTGCCGCCTTTTCTTGAGCGCCACCAGCTCCGCGTCGTATACCATGGGAGGGTCAACAAGCCTCGCTCCGCAGAGCATGCAACTTCAGTTCGTCAAGTTCCCGCCTAAGGATCCGGGCACCCGCACTCGAAGCATGGCAAGCCAGATGACCGAGGGACAGTTAGACAAAACATCCCGGGCGCTCGACCCTAGCGCTCTCGGTATCCGGTTTGCGCCCGGCTATTTTTTCGATGTTGTCCGTAAGCAGCCCACCTCGGACATTCTCTTCGTATCCGCCCCCGACACCGGGAAAATCAAAGTCACCACACCGGCATCGGCGCTCAAATACTTTGAGCAAGGGACATGGATTGATCTAGAGAATGGCAGCCGGATACTTGAGATTGGTCTGACGACGGTTCCGTTCTCCGCCGCAAAGCAACCCATGGGCTTTGGCAATGAGCTTGCCGTCCAATTCGACAACACCCCAGGGGAATTTGCTGTGCTCACTAACACTGGGGTACACCTCATCCGTCGGAGGAGACTGGTCGATATCTTCGCCAATGCACTTAGGACGTGCTCTGGCGAGGAAGGACTGGAAAGGGAAGTCCGCAGGTTCCTCAATCAATATGGTCGCGTCGAAACTATCTCGGCCGCCCTGGCTGTCGCCTGCGGCCAGGGAAGCGATTTGCGGACCGGCACTGGCAGAGCAGCAGACCAGAAAACTGAGAATCTTGCACGTATGGCCTTTGTCGAGTACGGTGGCCAACCAAGACTGGCAGAGTCCGACGGGAAGCAATCAGTCTCCGAGTCTGTCAGGCTGTCCTCGCGACACGACGCCTTAGCTCTGTACCTCACGCGCCTCATCCGGATGCTGTGGAAGTCCAAGGTCATTGAGACGAAGACAGAGGCTAAGGGCTCTCTGGCCGTCTCTTCCACTATCCCGGCAATGAAGCTGGTCATGATTCAGGAAAATGTTGAGCGACTGCGAAACTTCCTTGAGGCGAACAAGAGCACAATCCAGGGGCTCTCTGGCCCGTCCGACCGACTTTTCAGCAGACAGGAAGAGATCGCCAACCAGAAGGAACACCAAGCTTTACATGGTCTGCGGAAACTTATGGAGAGCGTCTCAGAAGGCATCTCGTTCGTTCTAATGTTGTTCGATGAAAGGGTGTCCGATATTTACGCTCGGCTCGATCCTGCGTCCCAGCAGCAGCTTCGATATCTAACTTATGAACAGCTGTTCGCTCAAACTCCTGGGAGGGAGCTCGCCAAGGTGCTGGTCAAGGCAATCGTTAACCGTAACATTGCAAGCGGCGCCAATGTCGAGACAGTCGCCGATGCTTTGAGGAGGCGATGTGGCAGTTTCTGCTCCCCGGATGACGTTGTCACCTTCAAGGCCCAGGAGCAGTTGCAGCGCGCCACCGAGCAGACGCACAACCCCAACGTCCTTCGCACCCTCCTAGCCGAGAGCTTACGCCTGTTTGAGCAGGTTGCTGGCAGCCTTACTCCGGCGAACCTCCGGGGCGCAGTTGAGCAGTACATCCAGCTAAACTATTACGCTGGCGCCATTCAGCTGTGTTTAGCCGTGGCCCAGCAGAAGGATCGGGGGAACACGGCGCTGACGTGGGTCAATGATGGAAAGCCGGCTAACGACTCCCGTAAAAGGGCGTTCGAGGAGCGGAAGGTTTGCTACACGCTAGTCCACGAAGTCTTGGACAAGCTCGAGGTTGCATTTGCGGGTGAGCCGGAGGTGGTCGACGGTCGGCCTACCCTGGCGGCTACGAAGCGGATGGAAGCATACACCGTCGTAAACGATTCGAGTGATGAGGTGTTCCATTTCGACCTCTACGAGTGGTACATTGAGAAGGACTGGACCGACAGGCTCTTATCCATCGACTCTCCTCACGTCATTACGTATTTGCAGCGCCTTGCGGAGACGGACTATCAGCACGCCGAGCTTCTCTGCCGGTTCTACACTCACCGTAGCCGCTTCTTTGAGGCCGCCCAGGTCCAGGCGACTCTGGCAAAGTCGGATCTGAACATTGGCATCAAGGACCGCATTACACTGTTCAGTCGTGCCAAGGGCAATGCCAGTGTTAACACCATTGGCGTCACCCGTCAACAACAGCAGCTTCTCAACCATGAGGTGACCGAGCTGCTCGAGATCGCCCATATCCAGGACGACTTGCTCGAGCGGTTGAAAGCGGATTCGCGGATCTCGAAAGACAAGCTTCCGGACATCGAGGAGGCTCTAGACGGGCCGATAAAGTCGGTCACCGAGGTCAGGACCATTTACCCACGCCCAGATTGTCAGTCATACTAACTCCACCTAGCTCTACAACGAATACGCCGACCAAGCAAACTACTTCGACCTCTGCCTCCTCATCTACCACGCGGCCGACTACCACAACCCCCGCGTCATCATGGACACCTGGCTCCGCCTGATCGAACAAACCGCCTACGAAACCGAGCAGCGCCAAGCCCACTGGCAACTCGCCCAGGCCGGCCGCCCCTTACCCGAGGACGCCCCGCCGCTGACGGGCGAACCCCCCCTCCCTTACGAATCCGTCTCGCAGCAGATCCAACTCATCGCCCACCGCACGTCGCTCGACAGTCTGGTTTTTCCCGTCGACGCCTTGCTCCCGGAGGTCTGCAAGTACGCCGTCAACAACGGCCAGGACGCCTCCATCGGCGCCGACCCCTGCTGGCCGGTGCTGCTGTTCCTCAACTTGGGCGTCCCGCACGCGCTGGTCGTGCAGGTGCTAGAGAATGTGCTCGATGCGCAGGAAGCGCCGTTTACCGGCCGGCGGAGGAAGGTGGTCGTGCAGTGGATTGCCGTGGCCGTCGAGGCGTGGGTAAGGGAGGTGGAGAGGCGCGCTACGGGCGCTGGGGCCATGGGCGGTGGTGGGTCCGGCGGTGCTAGTGGCGGGGATGGCGTTATTGGTGCGTGGGTGAGTGAATTGCTGGCGCGGGCCGATGAGTGTCTGGTGCAGATTGCGCCGGCGGCCGCGGCGCTGCCGGTTGCGGCGAATGTGAGGGCCGGCGGCGGGGTGTCGGCGGAGGTAGAGGAGGCTTTGGAGTTGAGGAGGGTGGTGAAGGCTCTGAAGAGGAGTGTGGATGGGATTTTGGGCGGGGAGGGCTTGCTTGGGGTGAGCTTGTTTCGGTGAGGTGGCAGGGCCGGGCGGCATGCATGGCGGAAAGTGATGAGTGGAAAAGGAAAGGAAAGCGAGGTTGGGTACCTTGTATTTGCTTGGTGTGTTTGTCCACTTAAGGCATATTGTCTGTTTCTCATATGACGTGGGACGGGGTGACTGAGAGAATAGCTGGGTTTCACAGCGTGCTTCTGCTGTGCCGTAGTAGCCTGGGGTTTGCTGTTGGTAAGGTATAATACTACGTACGCATGTACATACATACTTCTTTCCTTGGCTCACAATTGGCTTGTCTGCCGGTGAGATGGGTAAAATGGAGTTGGGTTGCTCGTGACTGAACAGCGGTGATTCACAAAACGCGTGCTCGGTGTGCTGACTAGCGCGACCTCGAGGAGCCTTATTCTGCCACCACGCGTGAATGGTGGGTGTACTTCAAATATCAGTGTTTGGAGATATCCTATTCTATTCTATTCTGCTCAATTGTACTGACCCGATTTCAATATCGTCCTAGAAGCCTAACATTCCACCGGAACGAAAACGACGTCGTCCCCTCATAACAGGCCCCGGGCTCCAACATCGCTTCCAAAGATCACGATGCCATGACCACTTGAGAATGGCCGTCGAAATACCCAGCGGGATAAACTCGAACACCATCGCTGTAAGGATGTAGTTGCCAGATGCTGTGGGAAATGGAAGTGTATCGGCGTCAATCCTAACCTGGAAACATCGCGAGGCTGGTTGAAATAAGCATAAAGACCTGAAATAACTAGGGCACCCAAGCGAATCAGCATCTCGGCTGGCAGCCCATAAAGTTGGGATTGCTTTGGTGGGTGCGACTGATATTCACCAATGCGACCATGGCAAGATGTCTCATGCGCTCACTACCTCACTGCTCTATGCTCATGCGGCCTGCCCGAGCGGGATGAGCAAAACGGGTGATGTAGTGCAGTTAGGCTATCTGATTAGGTCAGTTCAATAATAATAAGAGAAGAACATCTTTGTTACGTGGTATTAGTCTGAATAGGGATGGATATCTTTGGGCCTTTCTTTGGCTGATTACCTGGCCATGGTTTGACCATCGCGTTGGCGTCATATGCCTCAGGAGTAACTACCTAGGTACGAGCGAAGGGGAAAGAAAGGTTTAGTGTACTTAGCAATAAGCGCTCCGGTCTCTCACGGTTAGTAGCACCTCCCTCCAACACCCGACCCGCTCTGACTACCGATGTTGATCGCTGGCGTAGGATGCTCGAGCTCCAACGTGTCGATGCGCTTCTTGATGTCGGCCGTAAGGCTGTAGAGAGCCTTGTCGATGTTGATCCCAGTCTTTGCAGAAACCTCGATAAACGGAATGCCCAATTCGTTAGCCAGCTGCTGGCCCTGCTCCACCGAGATGACCCGGTCCCCCTCGCAGTCGCATTTATTGGCGACTAGGATCTTGTTGACGTCTTTCGGACCGTGCTGCTCTACGCTAGCGAACCACGTATGGATATCTAGTTTTATCCCACCTCTTATTAGCCTGTAACCCTCAGAGTATAGGATGTAATGTAGGGAGGGGTCAACACACCATTAAACGACCTCTCGTCCGTCACATCATAAAGAACAAAAATCCCCATGGCGCCCCTATAACACGCCGTTGTAGTAACCCGGAATCGTTCTTGCCCGGCCGTGTCCCAGATCTGTAGCGTCACCCTCCTACCATCGACTTCGATCTTCCGGATCCCAGTTTCTCTGCCGATAGTCGGGATGAAAGACGGATTGAAGGAGTCTTTGCAAAAGCGTAGCAAGCAGCATGACTTCCCCACGCCCGAATCTCCAACCAGCAGTAGCTTTATCTAATAGTAGGGCAGCTAGTGTCAGCATTGCGGAGGACGGCGCAACGGATATGGCACAAACTCCGGGGTCTCCAAACAAAAGGTGGAGTGTGTAGAAAGGGTGCCGTTACTAATAAGTCGTAATCTTTACTATTCGACGACATAGCGGAGGCGCGGGCGAGATAGGTAGCACCAGCTTGCACTGTGTAGTTCACTCCAAGTCTGCCCTGGACTGGAAGTGAATTAAGCCTCGGCAAGAACAGATCGGATGCTGCTAAGCCTAACGGGCACCGTAAATTAGTGTTGCAGGTGTTTGCAAAGCGAGGATTTGGAGTGCCTAAAAAAGCCCCTCACAGCCCCGCTCGACAATCGCGACAGCTGGCAAGCCAGCAATGCCACAAAAAGCTGCAACAAGCTTCCAATATCATAAAGAGGTTCCCGTACGGTTGGCTCACAAGGTAGAGGGCCAGGGTGCGTTGCCTCGGTGCTGCGTACTCGTATAGCGGTCAGCTGGTTTATTAGCGGGATTGACCAAGCTATGGCTATTGGTTCGTACATATATACCAGCGCTAGACAGGAGGAATAGTTACAGCATTGCACATCTAAAATCCCAACGAGCCGTTGATACCCGCGACTGAAATTCAGCGAATGAGGCCAATGAAGACGAATACTATCAGTATACTGGTATATTTGCCTCATTTCTGAAATCTGATTCCAACTCGCTTCCGTTGATCTTTGATGGGTTTTTTTCCCCTGCGGAAGGCTGACCCAGAAGCCAGGCATGAGGCCACTCGGGCACCGGCGACAGAAGCGGCGTCAAAAGCGGGGAGGCCGGATGGGAAAGCCCATGTGTTCTCGGTGACCAATAGCAGCTTCAGACCCGTTGAGAGCGAGCAAACCCGGTGTGGACCAACAGGTTGATGTTACGTACAGTACAACAAAAAGTACGAGGACGTTTCCAATCGAACCCCCCGTTCCCCACCCTGCCACGCCGGACTAACGCGGAGATATGCGCCGGGGGACGGGCCGGGGCGGCGGCAGCCCCGGCAGTGGTTCGACCAATTTCGGTCCTCGAGGCTCCCCGCTTTCTTCTTCAGCTCCTTTTGTGTCTCATGTCCGTTGCAAGCCGCATTCTCTCTCTGTTCAACCACAGAGAAAAAAAGGCTTGGCGATTATCTTGTGGAACATTACAAACTCGCAAACAACATCGAATAACGAAACTTGAGCCCGGAAGTAGATACCCAAACATTACGATGGCCGGGAGCCCAACTGACCCGCCAACGGCTCCGCCTGCGAAGGCGGAGTCGCCAACCGCCCCGGCACAGCTGGGTTCGCCCCAGTCGCCACCTAAATCATCGCCTAAATCATCGCCTAAATCATCGCCTAAATCATCGCCTAAATCGTCACCCAAATCGTCACCCAAGTCGCCGCCGAGATCCCCCCCAGCCGCCAGCGAAACTGCGCCGGGACCGTCCGACGTCCTGCCTCCCGAGGCATGGGCCGAAGCTCTGGTGCGGCCGACAAAACGTGTTGATTTTGGCGGGGATAGATACTAATGCACCACTTATAGAGCGACGATAGCGATGCCGACTCGGCCCTCGGCGACGACCATGCCAGCTCGACGGCGTCGTTGACGGCAAGCATCTTGGAGTATCGCACTTATCATGGCCGGACGTACCACAGTAACCAGGGCAATGCGCTATACTGGTTTGTCACTCGCCATCAACATCTCATTTGAGGTTCGTTTCGGAAGCTGATCTGGAGCAGGGGCTCCAACGATGAGCGGGCAGCCGAGGCAATGGACATCAAGTAGGCCATGGAATTGCCGTTTGCGACCGGCCACCCGGCCACCCGGCCACCTGCTAATCCCTAGCTAGTCACCACATGCTGACGCTGGCCATGGGCGGGAAGCTGTACATGGCGCCGCTAAAGAAGGACAAAGTCGAGGTACGAAGCATTTGTTGACGTCGCAAAGAGAGAGAGAGGGAGGGAAGGAAGAGAGAGAGAGAGATAGCCTAACAACCTTTCTAGAAAGCTCTCGACATCGGCACAGGAACAGGTCAGTCTTCTCCTCACCCCTTTGATTTCCTCTCACCCCTCAAACTAATCCGACTCTCTGAGCAGGCGTCTGGGCAATGTAAATCAACCCACCACTTCCCTTTCCCTTTTCCCTTTTCCCTTCCCCTTCCCCTTCCCCTTCCCCTCCTCCTGACCAAAACTAACCATGCACCGTGGCACCCGCAAAGCGACTTCGCCGACGAGTTCCCCAACGCCGACGTAACCGGCACGGACGTGTCCCCGATCCAGCCCACCTGGGTCCCGCCCAACCTCTCGTTCCAGATCGACGACGCGACGCAGGCCTGGACCTTCCAGCCCAACTCGATGGACTACATCCACATGCGCTATCTGCTCGGCTCCATCGCCGACTGGGACGCGATGTACGCCGAAGCCTACAAGACGCTCGCGCCCGGCGGATGGCTCGAGCACTTCGAGTCGGCCCCGTACCTGGAGAGCGACGACGGGACCGTCGGGGAGAAGTCGGCCATGGGCCAGTGGGGGAAGCTGTTTATCGAGGGGAGCAAGGCCACGGGCCGGAGCTTTACCGTCGTGCCGGACGGGGTGCAGAAGAGCGGGATGGAGAAGGCCGGGTTTGAGGAGATACAGACTTGGGAGTTTAAGGTGAACATTCTACTTGTTCTTTTTTTTTTCTCTCTTTTTTTTCTTTTTTCTTTTACGTTTTCCCTTCTTTGTCTCTTTCCTTCTCCCTTCTGCATTTGATTTATCCGGGGTAGTTTTGATCACAGTATAGCTAACGATGGGTGGTGAAACAGTGTCCGATTGGAGGTTGGCCCAAGGATCCCAAGCTGAGGGAGATTGGGCTCTATGCCAAGTTGGCGGTGGAGTCGGATATTGAGGGTAAGTTTTGTGATTTCCCCCTCTTTTCGAAAGCATTGCGTGGTTTTATAATCCGTTTGCTGACCAGTCCAGGCTACGTCCTCTTCATCACCAACGTTATCAGCGGCTGGTCCAAGGAGCAGGTGCTCGTCTACATTGCTCATCTGCGCCGCGAGCTACGCAACAACTCGATCCATGGTTTCTTCCGGTTGCGTGTGGTATGGGGTCGGAAGCCCGAGAAAGCGGGTTCGACGAGTGACTAGGCGGTTGAGACAGCCCAATACAAGTTGAAGGATTGGCGTTTCTTGTGAACCGGGATGTTGTGGCTTGGATGGAAGGATTGAGGCTGGTAAGTACCTACCTAATTAATCAATCAATACCTGAGGATAGGGATGAATTTTGGCGTCCTAGTCGATGCGAGTATTGGATCTGAATTCAGATGCCAGCTGCTCGATTGACTCTGTCCCTCCGTCTCGGATCATGTTTACTCCCAGCTTGGCGGCGCGCAGACTGCCGGACTGCGTTATTGTCTCACAACCTTCAGCTGAGATTGCCTGCTGCAAGGGACAAAGAGATAGACGGAAGTGCAGAGAGTACAGTGTCAAAATAAGGGAGATGCGCGGAGCTTGGTTCCGGCGCAGGGCAACAAACCACGAGGCCATCCCGGTTTTTCCTTTTTTCCATGCAGTATTAATAATAAACCATTATGACGCCTTCTCGTCAGCCTGCCTTCAAGCGAGTTCAGAACCAACACGGCCTAAAGACGGTCAATCTGAGAGCAGACACGGACCAAAAGCCCATGCATCCATCCCTACTCGGTCCCCGAAGTGAGCACAGAAGAACCCTGGACACGCGATGCTCCGGGAGCTGCCGGCAATGCCATGCTTTTTAACTGCATGTCCGGGGGTGGGTTCATGTGCGGGTGAATATGGATAAATGGCCCAAGCACTCTATATGTGAAACTGCGATTGGGTGGCCTTGCGGGAGCCGACAGGGCGTTGACTACTTGGACACGATCGTAGAGTTTTGGGACGGCGTCTTATTCGGGCAGACGACCCCGCATGCCGGCACCCTCGAATGAGACCCCAAAAAAGATGCAGAGATGCAGCTGCTGCCGGCCTGCGCAGCCGATATTTCTTGTCTACTGTATGTATGTATGTACATACAGTACATAGTAAATGCTCGCATTGCCCGCCCCCCGGCGATCCCTCCCTGACGTGGTCTTTGGGCCGAACTGCGACGCTGTGAGGGAGCAGGGTGTCATTGGCCAAACCGGCTCAAATCCTGGACTTACAAGACCTCATATGACCGCCCTGTTAACCAAGTTGCCCGAGATGGAGTTGCGATGAATCGGGAACGGAGCAGGCCACGGCTGTTTGCTTTGCTTCCGGCGCAGCCATCCCCAGGCCACGGATTGATGAGAGACATGGGTTGGCGGGCTTGTTCTAAAACCAGAAGTGCATGCATCCTGGGTGAGACATGAGTGGCCTTTGATTGGGAATGATTGCCCCCAAATTGATTGTTCTAGACTGCGGCCGCCTCTTTGCAAATTCTCTGGGCCTTGCTGTTTGGACAAGCGTTGTTTCTCCGTGATTGTTCTTTTTCTTGTGTCAATGTTCCAATTCCCCTCCCCCCCCCCACATACAAGGAGACAGGGTGTGACACTCCCCCAACAGAGGCCGTCCGGAGCTTCCACCAGTCAATTCTTGGGGAAATCACTGCAGATCCCCCCATCAACCCCGTCGGAGCTGGGACCCCCCCTCGTTAATACCCCCAGTCTTCCCGGCCCCTCCCCCATTCTCGAATTCCCGGCGTCCAGGTTACCCACCCCTTCACACCCCATTCCCGCCGGAACTCATATTTGCGCGTTGCATTCCATTGCAGCGGTCGGACTGGCCACGTCCCGGGACCTGGGCTCGCTTCGACAAAAACGCACATTACCTACTGTACTTTGCTCCCTCTCGCCACCTTAAATCCCACCTTGACGACGCCCTCCTTTCCTGGTTGAGCATCGCACTGGGCACTTTGCACCAACCCTCCCTCCGAAGAGTGGCACCATCAACCGTGATTTTCTGGTTCGCCTTTCCGTCGACCTGGGCTACCACCCTCCCATACGCTCGTTACTTTTTATTACCAACTCATCACAAAAAGAGGCCCAGTCCCCAATTTTGCGCCATCCCCGCCCGCCACGACACCCTACCCCTTTCCCTACCCAGAGTGTAATAGGTACCAAGAGAGAAGGAACGAACTAAGCGACGTCCAGACCTCTGACTGTTTATTGCACCTGCCTGTCCGCTGCTACCCGGCTACCGACCGACCGACCGATTTCTTTCTTGATAAAAGGCCTAGACCTTTCGACCCGTCCTATCCCTCTCCCCATTCAATTGCAAGCAAAGCAAAAAGCACACTGCCGAGCCTCATTCCCGTCCGCCAAGGATCGACAACCAACTCCACCTCAAAACGATCGACATTCATCCCATCCCCGATCCATCTCATCCCAACAAACAGCACATCACCAAACTAAAATAAAAAACGCCCAAGATGAAGGCACGCACCATCCCATCCCATTCCTCACCCCTACCGACCACACATGTACAACAACTTTACTAACCCCCCCTCAGCTCCTCGCCCTCCTAACCAGCAGCGCCGCCCTCCTCGTGCTGCCCCAAACCCTCGCGGCGCCGCTCGACACCAAAGCCACTGACGTCACCACTGCGACCGATGACAGCACCAGCGCCCTCGGCGCGCAGGCCCTCAGCGTGGCGGCCAACTACGGCGCGCCCAAGTGCAAGACCGCGATGTTTGACATGCTCTGCGTCGATGCCGAGAACGCGCACGCCTACTGCGACGTGACGGGGTTCCACAACGACTTCATGAAGAGCTGCGAGGGGAATTGCTACTGCGCGTGATTTGCTTTGCACGCTTTGCACGCTTTGCGGTGGGTGAGCCCGAGGGTTGGATGGGTGCTGTAGGAAAAAGGATAAGGGGGGGGGGGGGGGGGGTGGAGGGAGACTGGGGATCGAGATTGGAACATGGGAGGGGTGGGAGGTTTATTTTTAGGGGCGGCTGAGAAAGGGATGGGAATGCGGAGAGGAGGGGTAAAAAATCGAGGGGTAGTCGGTCGCTGGTTGGTGTAGAGAAAAGGGATGGGAGGGAGAGAAAGGAAAAGTGACAAGGTGGATTGGTTCGGCGATTTGGGATTGCCGGAGAGGGCAAGCACTTGAGGATATGGGTGAGGAAGTTACTGGCTACCGAGGGCTGACGACGTGTATATGTATGCTCGGGATATGTCCG
>JAMAKP010000053.1:0-183338 GCA_023628455.1 Chaetomiaceae sp. B2702
GGGTATTCTGCGCTTTTGGAAGTCTCAGCCGCGGCACATAAGCACAAGCATAGGCATGATGGGTGTTTTCTTAGACATGTAACTGCACACGGCAGAACAGTGTAATTTTTTCCCGAAAGGGATGGGGAGAGATAGGTTCGATCTCCAAACGTCAATAGCATGCGGCGGCGTTCTTCTGGAGTTAGTACGGTGGGCAGGGCCGAAACGAATACCGACCATCGGCTATGGCTTGAACTCATTTCAGCGTTGATGGGCATCTTTGGACGGCCGTTTTGGGCCAAAGGTGCTGCGATCACTCGATCTAGTTTTGTATCACTTTGACTAGGTGACTGGGTACCTCTACCTCGATTCAATGTCGTTCGTCCTGTTTTTCTTATTACAACAAAAACGCATGTGTGGTGTAACACGCCTGGAAGGTGAGACGACGTTGACACACAAACACACACGGTGAGTCCGATCTATACCTTACTTACACAACCAAGTTCAATCGGGTGTGGTGGTAGTCACTTCCAGAGGGCGGCAGCGACGGGGTACGGAATCGTTGAACTTGATTTGATATACTCTATGGAATCCCACCAAGCAAGCATGCCATGCAGTGCATAAAACGAGATCCTTCCCCTCGACAATGGGACATACTCCCCCGGATATATGTTTGGTATGTGTGTGTATCTAAAACAACACGAGGCTCCGGCTCACCCTTTTTTCTCGTCAGGCAAGCAACGCAGCCGACATGATTCTCGTTCCAGTCGTGACAAGACCGGCGGGGAGGAAGAGGAGGAATTCCTCCTGCCGGCCGCCCGCCCTCTATCATTAAATATTCAAAGGGCTATCGGTGGAGAACAGACCAGTGGCACGGGAGAGTGGTTGGTCTGTCTCGGGTATGGCCAGTCTGGCCAAGGCGGGATTGCGCCCGCCCGCCGAACTCTTCGTTCGGGAGGGCATTTAGCCAAAGATCCAGAGGAGCTCGGTGGGGAAGTACTATAGCCACGAGGGTCAGTATGCAGATCACATGTTCGGATACCGTCTGGGCGACTCACGTTGGAGGGTTGGTTGAAGCGGATGTTGCGGTTGAAGGAAGAGATGGCGGCAATATCCTCCTCGGAGAGATCAAAGTCAATGCTCTGCAGGTTGGAGGCCATGATCTCGGACCGGGTGCTCTTGGGGATGATGGCCAGGCCGCGTTGAGTAGCCCAGCGGAGCAGGACCTGCGAGGCAGGGCGGTTGTACTTGGCGGCGATCTTGTTGATGGTCTCATCCTCAATGAGGGGGGTAAGCTTGACGGCGTTCTCCATGTTGAACTCGAGGAAGCTGGCGGGACCGAAGGAGCTGTAGGCGGTGACGGCAATGCCCTCGCGCTTGGCCAGATTGAGGAGCTCCTGCTGGACGAGGTAGGGGTGGTGCTCGATCTGGAGCGTGGCCGGGCGGATCTTGGCGTACCGGAGGAGGTCGTAGATCAGCTGGGCCTGGAAGTTGGAAATACCAATGCTCTTGGCAAGGCCCTTGCCAACAAGGGACTCCATGGCCGTCCAGGTCTCCTGGATGGTGGCCTTGCTGGGGCGAATCTCATCGCCCTGGTAGTGCCAGCCGGGCGGGTAGCGGACCGAGGGGTCAACGTACTCGAGGGCGACGGGGAAGTGGATGAGGTAGAGGTCGAAGTAGTCAATGCCCCAGTCGGCCAGCTGCTTCTTGACGATGGGCTCGACGCGCTCGCCGTCGTGGAAAGTGTTCCAGAGCTTGGAGACGATGAAGAGCTCCTCACGCTTCACGATGCCCTCCTTGATGGCACGGGCAACACCCTGGCCGCACTCAACCTCGTTGCCGTAGTCTGTTCAGAGCTTGTGTGTCAGCCAACTGACTGTGCATGTGATGTGCCCAAAGGTACTTGGGGCCAGTTCCACAACCATCCACATCCCGTCCCGTGCCGTCTAGCGCCTGCACCCACGGCACCGAGACGCCCCCATAACTGACTGACAGGGGTCCGGCAGAATTCGACCCCTCCATCCTGCCGCGCAGGTGGGGTGGAGAAAGGCCAGGGAGAGGCGGGGTAGTTTCTCTCAACCGCTCCTCCCTACCCCTCCACGTCGAGCAATGGGCACCACGATGTCATAGAACCCCCCACAGCTGCCTTCTTCTGTGTGATAGGTAGGATGGATTGGGAGGGGGAGGGAGGGAGTGGACAAGCGTGACTTACCGCAAGCACCGTCGAAGAGACGGTAGCCGGTCTTGATGGCATTGTAGACAACATCGGCGCAGACCGCGTTATCGACCTTCCAGAGACCGAAGCCCACCTGGGGCATGTCATGGCCGCTGCTGAGCTTGATGACGGGAGCCATTGTGGTTGATTTTTATAAGAATACGGTGTGCGACTCTGTGAACCTGGGAATCAGAACCGGCCGGCAAACAACATGGAGCAGGCATCGGATAGATGTAGTGCATGGAGGTTGCGGGGGAGACTCACAGGAGGAACTGGCCCGCTAGGGAGTCGAGGAGAAGGGAGGGAAGTGGGATGGGAGTTCGAAGATAAATCAGCCGGAAGGCTTAGAGAGTATCGAGGGGCTACTGCGCTACTTATACCGCCGGCCCTCTCCACCAGCCCTCGAGAGCGGAGAGGAGGGGTGGCTCCAGGCCACGAAGTAGCCCATGCCGCTCTCCACCGAGTCGTGCGCTTCATCTAGATGATGTGCCGCCGCGCAGGGTCATACCGTCCCGCCTGCGGCGGCATCTCCAGCAACACAGGCACCATCACCCCTCCCTCCCCCCCATCCAGACCCGCTCCATCGTCATACGGGCGCCGGAATCCAGAGCTGGACGCCAGGGTCTCTCTCGATGCCAGCGACACGCCAACAAGGTTGCATGACCGCGCGCTTGGTCTTGGTTGCCGTGGGAAACCGCGTGTTTCTACTGGCCCAGAGCGAGGCTTGCGATATCTTCGGACAGCTGCGTCTCCGGGCCTGTCCGCCGATTGGCATTGATTAATGGAGCAAAACGATGCCCACCTAACACATGGCCAAGGCTGTGGGCCTGTCTGGAGACCAGCCATTTGCGCGGGTTAAACGGGTATCTTTCTGTCTGTTGGAGAAATGTGGACTCCTGCTGGGGTAAGGCAGGTCAGTCATGAGTCGCCATTAGCCTCATGCACATAGCGGCAGAACTCCTCTTGGGTTTCAACCTCGCAACTGTGTAACCCACATGCCGAGTTTGGCAACGAGCCTTTGCCAGCGTCGCAAAGCACGCAACGTCCTGGCGGCTCGCAGCCAAAAACAGACGGGTGCGATGCGTCTCGGGGCAGCTGTCGGCCACAAGCGGGCGGAACCTCAGATGATCACCTGGCCGATGCCGGTGTGGAACGTAGGGAACGCCTCCGAACGGGACGAGGCGTTCGGTGCCAGGCACAGCTGCTGGGGACTTGACCCGGTATCCGGCCATACTAGCTATTTAGCCTATTGGAGACCCGCGCCAACCAGAGCAGCCGGTTAATTGAAAACTGAGAGAATACAATCGGATATCCACAGTGGGTTTCCCATTCCGCCGGAATCTCTCCATGCGTGGTCGCTCACCTGACCTTGACCGAAGGTGAGAGCCGGGAGTTGCCAGTGAGACGAACTGCCAGCCGCAGCGACTGGATGAGATTCTGGCTGGAACAGACTTTAGCCATCTCGTCAACCGATGCGTGTCTCAGGTGGCGGTGAGCGCCCTCGAGCGCTGACTCGGTTGTTCAGGGAAGCCCGTGGATCGCTAGAGCAAGGTTTCTGTCTTTGCATGGCCGATTTGTTGTCTCGGTGCCGGTTCATTAGTGCGGGAGTTGAAAACCTTCGAGGGAGGAAACCGACTTTGGCAAATGTCCTAGCGTAGATGTTGCCGAACCCTCCAAAATTGATTCAGATGCCATCAGAGCGCTCCTTCCCAGTTGGCTGGTCGAGCCCTTGTTGATTGGCTGCGGTCACCAACCAGCCAGGGGCAGCGCTTCCCTGGTTGGCGCGTTTCCGAGCACTGCAATTGAAGCCAGTCGGAGTTGTGGCCGCTCTGAACTCGCAAGTCATCTCGTGATCTGAATCGCCAGAATGCTTCCCTCTACAACCTGAGCCCCAATGATCTAAACTAGGTCAAGGGGAGCACAATCCAGGACACCACAAGGAGGAACGAAAGTGAAGCGCGAGGTATATATTCCAGCAGCGCGTTATTAGAATGATATGAAAGGTGACCTCAGCTTTGACTTGGGAAAACTCGTCGCAAGAGAGACATATCCACTCTAACCTAGAGTCCGGACGGACCCTGTGGCATGTTCATACCAACACCCAGTGAATCAAAGACTAAAGCCATGAGAAGTACCTGGAAACTACGGTATGTTGTCGTGACACTACAAAATGACGAATATAGAAGAATATACCGACCCTGGATTGAGTGGCTGAGTCGGAATAACTACCTAATAAACAACCCCACAACGACAACTGTGAAAGCGGAATTGTGCAAGAGACGGAGGATGGGAAGATGTGAGAATCAAGGGTTAGGGCTTTTTTTGCGGACGCTTGATTTCACCAGCCACAGCAGCCTCAGCCGCTCTTCAAGCTCCGGCCACCTTTCCATTTCGGGCTAGCCCATGTACAGGTAGGAGGTACCTTGCCTGCCAGCTTTCAACATCACAAGTCGTCCACTCTTAGCCCATTGCATGCTGCCCCATACGGCTGCATCCAACAACCGTTCACGGCCTCTGCAACGATTGTCCGAACTACGGCAGATACAGGTCAACGACTGACGATCTCGACGAGGACACGGGACCGTAAAGGGATCGATAACACCCCCATCCCGGAGGAAAGGGAGGAAGAGAAGGCGAGACGAAGGGGAGGCCGATAAAGGCCAGCAACACCACCACCTCTTCAGGCGACGAAGTGCGCCGCTAGTAGGCGGGCAGTCCCACCAAGATGTCCATCCTCGGGAAATTTCTCTACAGTACGCCTCCCCGCGAACCCGCCCTATCCTGCCTCGAGCCGCGCAAACTAACCTCCCCCGCCCCCCCTTGCAGTTACCGTCCTCCTCCTCAACGCCATCTGTATCCCCTCCGAGGACCGCTTCCTCGCGCGCGGTATGTCTATTGCCTCTGCACCGCGGCGAAGCACATCCGACTAACTGGCGCATCTCTTCTCAGTCGGCCTCGCCCCGGCAACGTACCAGCGCGGCTTCGGCCAAGACAACAGCAGCAGCGTCAAATACAAGATGATACAGCTAATTGCGAGCGTGCGGACGGTTATGAGGGGTACGTTCTTGCCGGCTTAGCTCGGAACGCCCTGCCTCTTTGCGCTGGTTGCTGACTGGAGATTGTGGCAGTACCCCTGATCGGAATCAACAGCCTGATCATAATATACGAGCTCATACTCGGCTAGTGATCCGAGTGAGCGTGGAGCTGGGCGGCGATTGCGAGACGAAACGAGACGAGCAGAGGAAACCGCTAGCTTATCCGAGTCACGGAAGCGGAGTGGGAATGGCAGGTTCAAGGCATACGAGGGCACTGGCTATTAAGTGTAGGGCGTTTTCGGATGGGAATGAAATATTGTTCATGCATTGCCGCAAGCTTTACTTGCATGGACCGCTGGCTTGGATAGGTGCATGCATTGGCGCTGGAGAAGGCGTTCGTCAAACGAAATGCAAGATGGTAGTGGGGATTGTAGCGAAACCATGAGCTGGTCGGGTTGAGCTCGGGGCGGCTCCCACAAACAGCATCACACTACACAACTGGCGATTGTCTCTCTGCTTATCAAGAGGAGCCTGAGCCCGTCGGACAAACGGGGGATAGATATATTCCCCGAGGTCTTGCAACCCAGCACCGATCGTACAACCGAAACCATCCCACTCTCTCTAACCAACACCATCTCTCGCAACAGCTATCAGCAACGGAGGTTTTTTTTCCTTCCCTGTGGAAAATGGCTTCCACATCCAAACACCGCTGGGGAATGCGACTCTATACGACCACCAGGTAATAAATACCCGTTGCCAAACCAATTCCAAGGGTATTCGGCAAAAACCAGAAGGCCTTCCCAGGACAATATCATAATGTGGTACCCAAAGAAGAGTACGCCCCGCCACGCTAGAATTAGGTGATATCCGTCTCCCTTCTGTGCTGGGTATCCAAAGGATGCGACGCCGGCTCTACAGAACACAACAAACACCTCACGCCCGCCTAGGACGAAGACAAAAATTTGCTGCTCTTTTTCCGCCCCAACCCGAAACTGAATCTCTCCTTGAGCGGTGGCTTATCCTTATCCTTTTCTTTCTCCTTGTCATTGTGATGCCGCAATTGGTCGACCGCCACGGGTGCCGTCTCGGATCGGGGCGTGGACCACGGTTGCAGGTGGCTGTATTTACCAGTCCCGTTGGGGTGGTGCATGGTGCCGTTGGCTCCTTTGGCGGCGCTGCTTTCGCCCTTGTCGCTCCTGTTATCGCTCGTCTCGCTGCGGTCTGTCTTGTCGCCGCTCTTGGAGTCGGCACCCTTGTCCTCGTCCTTGTTGTTACCGCCGATGTGCAAAAAGGCAAAGCTCTTGCGCGCCATCGACTTGCGGGTCATGGACTTGCTGGTCCGGCCGGCGCGGTTGAGGAAGCCGTTCCAGTGGTGGTCATCGCCGCCGCCCGCTTCGGAGGAAGTCGCCGTGTCTGTTGCAGTGGCCTCCTTCTTCTGCCGCTTTTCTTCCTCGGCAGCCATCTGCTTGCTCTCTTGGATGGCCTTTTGTAATTGCTCGCGTTCCTGTCGCATTGTTTCGCGCAATCTCTGTTGAGACTCCTGGCGCTCTTTTGCTGCGACGCGCGCCTGCTCTTTCTCTATGAGTTTCCGGGCCTTATCCTCGGCCTTCTCGCGGGCCTTGAGCTCCTTCTTTTCCTTGGCGATCTCCTCTTTGGACTTTGGCGGAATGGTGGCAGCCTTGTCAGCCTCTGTCATGACTGCCGGGGCAGGGGGCGGCGCTGCCACCAGAGGATGCCCTTCGGACTGGGAGAGCGGCGGCGGCAGAAGCTGGGTGCTCGGGCTTGTGACCTCAATCTCAGTAGGAGCTGATTTGGTCTGATCGAGCGCGACTAGCGTTTCGTTCTCGTCGACTGGAGGCAAGGGCTGTGAGTTGAGCTTTGCAAGGAGAGCCGGGCTGGTTCCATTGACCTGCTCGACGGTCGACGCAAAATCTGCTGCCTCAGCTGCCAACTTTATCTGATCCATGCCCTCAGCGTCCAGCTCTTCTCGCACCTTCTCGAATGTCGTCTCTTGATAGAACAGCACA
The DNA here is from genome assembly GCA_023628455.1 of Chaetomiaceae sp. B2702. Taxonomy (NCBI): domain Eukaryota; kingdom Fungi; phylum Ascomycota; class Sordariomycetes; order Sordariales; family Chaetomiaceae; species Chaetomiaceae sp. B2702. Next base: position 7,257 of record JAMAKP010000053.1, read on the forward strand.
TAGGCACAAGCCATTCCAGGCTTGTCCCCAAAGAAGTTCCGGACAAAATGCTTGTCTACCGGTTCCACCATCTCGTCGTCAAAGAGCAGCCACCCACGGTCTTTCGTCTTGATGACCGCGACGTAGTGCCCGTGATACGCATTTCCCCCGATATGCACAACCACAGCATACAGCTCGTACATCCTGTCGGGATCTTCCGCATCGTCGGTGGTGTTGAACATGCGGAGATGGTAGGGGTAAACAACCCGATGGAAGAGTTTCTGCAGCCGGCTGTAGTCCTCGGTGTACTTGAACCGTTTTAAATGCAACGCCAGAATTTTGGGTAACTTCTTGACCTTCATTCGCTTTTCCGCTTCCTGCAGGCCGCCGCAGTGGTCGCAGTGAAACTTGTTCCTCTCGCACAGCATCTCCTCGGCCGAGAAACTTCGCAGACACGAAGTCACAGACGAGTGTTCCTCGAGGTCTATGGACAGATCCAAAAAAGTCTCGTCACGTTGTGATGCCGTCTCACAGGTTAAGCATCTGGTTTCTGACGTTAGCACGCCCTCGAATATGTCGTGCACCCAGCCGGTCCCCGACGCCCGTGACCCCAGATTAGAGTCGACTTTTGACAGTGCTGTGTCCATTGGCCGGGACGGGTCACTCTTGCTTTTGCTCTCTGTCAGCTCTTGCATGCGCCTGCCGTTGGCCTCCACGTTCGCGATAACGTCGTTGAGTACTATGCCGTAGAACTCATGAGCGTCCTGATGCATCGAGTTGCGGAACATCTCGTTGTTGCGTTTGAAGATGTCGAGAAACCTCTGTGGGCTGAGCACACCTGTCCTAGACTGGCTATCGATGAGGGTTTTGAAGATGTCTCTGAGGCCCGTAAAAGTGCACTCTTCCATGCCGGATGGGTCCTTATTCTCCTGCGCCAGTTCCAATACCGGGCCTCTTATCATAGCCTGCTTCTTCTTGTATTCTGGGGAGTCTGGCTTCTCCTCCGGCCGCAGCGGTGGTACAGGGGGGGCCAGCTGCCCTCCGCCGAAGGACGACCGCGGTTTACTCGGCGTAGCAGCACTCCCGCTTGCATTTGGCTGCACCGGAGGCCTTACTGTGACGTTGACTTTCCTCTCGTTTCCGTCCGATTCGTCCCACGGAGACGGCGGCGGGTAGTTGACAACGTTTTCTCGGAAATGATCTGAATGATACAGTGCCTGGACAATCGAATTGCAATAGCTGCGCCACGCATGAATCAGCATGCCATCTTGGACGCGTGCGAGGGGTGCGGGTGGTTTTGCATCTGTCTACACCTACCATGTGTTCCCAAACTGGATTTGGTCGCAACTATTAGCGCTATGCTCAGTCAAGCAGGACTGAGCTGGTGGCTCTTACATTCTCTAACCCAAAGAACTTGTCGCTGCCGTCTTCCCGAATGGGACCCGCATTGTGCAACAACTTCTCGACCGGAGTCAAGTCCTGTTGGGGTTCGTCCTTCTTGTTCTTGGTGGAGGCGATACTATCAGGTTTTGAGGCACCCTGGGAGTGGATCTGTTAGTCTGGGATGAGGTTCCACGCAAGGTGAAAAGGTGATTGAAGACCGCCGAGACCAGGGAGACTGGGTGTCGTGATGTTTCTTGTACGTGCTGGCGTCCCGAGACACGTGCGGCTGGACCAACTTACAGATCCGGCCCCTTTGAGTTTCTGAAAGAACCCCGCCATGGCGAGCGCCGAGGAGACCGGCCGCTCGGGTTGTCACTCGGCAGGCGGGGGTACTCGTCGTTGATCAGATCGCGTGAACAATGCGAGGCAAGTTCCTGGAAGTCGACAAGGGGTTCGAGCGATGCGGCGGCAATCATCCGGTAGGCTGCGTTGAAAACACCGAAAACACCAAAAAATTTAATATGCGCCGCCCGCAGTGCCTGTCCAATATTATGCGTACTCGGCAATCAAAGTCGCGCGCACAATCGTTGAGGGACAATTCAAGTTGCGAGGTCCAGTCGAAGTCTCGGCGCGGCGGTTCGCGACATGCGTGGGTCGGTCGACACTGGTCTTGGACAGGGCAACGCTGGGGTCAACGACCCGAGTATGGATACCGATGGTTCCCCCAAGCGGAAAAAGAAATGGGCTGCGCACAACACCCAGGGCTCAGCGCTCAGGGCCCAGAATGCGCAGGGGCCGAGCGAGGGTCAGACAGCAGGTCTCCTACTGCTGCTGCTGCTGCGGCGGCGGCGGCGAAGAAGAAGCGGCGCACAAGCGAGAAAACGGCGTTGGAGACAAGATGCGCAGGAGGCATGCAGGTCGGCCTGGAAGTCAGGGTAGGTTCCTGTACTTGACATGGTGGTGATTGCCAAGTACCCCGGCCGCCGCAACCCCATTGGAAAACCGGCTCGTTTCCAGAATAGTTCCTGGCGGGGTGTGGGGCCCAAGGGAGCAACCCCACCGACTTCGCACACAGCGCTCGACTTGTCGGGTCAAGCGCAACGCTCACCGTTCTCCGTTCAAAGTTTGTCCCAACCATAAGTTCCGGCAGATCGACTTTGGCAGACAGAACCCCTCTTTCTGATCGTCGGTTTACCAACGGGCGGAACCAGCAGATCTCGTGAGAACCATGTCTATGAAATGTAGGTATGTACTGTATGTACTGTGCATACATACAGTACATACCACCTACCTAGGTACCTACCTAGGTATCTTTGCTTCGTTCTTGACTCGTCAGCCGCCTTCTTGGCTCAGTCCAGAGACACAAGGCAAATACGGGATCCCTGAGTAGGCAAAGGTAGGCAGCCTGGTTGGGCCGCGGAGCTCTTCTCTCTTTGAAGAAGGTTCTACTTGGACAGAAGAAACTGCCGTATGTTTCCCAGGTCGAATCGCCTTTTCGAGATTGAGCTGCATGCTTGGCCGTTGTTGGCCCAACTGCATGGGTAGCCATGTCGCACGACGTATTCCGTGCTGGTATGTATGTAGAGACCCGTCTGCTCCAGTAGGCAGGGCAGCAGCAGGGCAGCAGCAACGCAGCAGCAACGCAGCAGAAGACAGATGCCATTCGATTCGGCTCACCATTCATTGTCCGACACCCAAGCATAGTTAGGGCGCGCTTAAGCTTTGTGGCGGCTCTCAGCGCTGGGCCGGATATCTGCACGACAACTTAGGCCCTGTGCAAGACTCTCGAAGCGAGTGGAATCCTTCCACGACCAGACGTTGCATGCCCGGCCGTGTGGTTGCAATATCGGCGCTCCCGCATCCAAGCGCCAGCACCGGCCAGACGGGCTCTTCAGGAGGGTCGACCTTCTGCAGCTTCTGGGTTGTCATTCGCCATAGTCGGCGGTCGGGCAACTCTAAGACCATGAATGCCACGCTGACGAAGGGGGAGACCACGAGCCCGGAAGTGTGGGGTAAAATCCGTGAAGACTCTCGGACATCTCGCTTGCATGGAGCTTGGGTTTACCCGCCCTCCGCACAACGGACCGGGATGATGGATGATGGATCCCGCTCTCCGGGCTGATTTGTTGCGGAACGGTCTTGGCATTACCACCAGATGCTCGACCATCCGTTCTCCAATCCCACCATTCAAAGGCGGCCCGGAGGCGTTTGAGTTTCCGGGGGGGTGGGAGGGGGGCCTGTATGTTGTAATAACTCTTGCGGTACAGACGGTACGGGCAAAAGAATGGGTTTGCAGCAATCAATAACTAACCCGCGCGCGTTGCGCCCTCGGCGACATTTCTCGAAATACCTAAACCAATCGGTCGACCGCGCCAACGATGCCGCGACGCAGGGCCGTCGTTGCCGGAGGAATGCACTGGCGGACCAAGGCACCAGGGAGGCCACGCCGCTGAGATCGCCCGCCTGCCTCCTGTGGGATGGTCTCCTGCTCCTCATGGCACCCTTGAACCAGTGGGCCAGTGGAACATGCAGCACACTCCTTTACCCGCATGAGCCCTGGGAGGTCAACTCCCGCCGCTCAGTGGCCAGGTTCCCACCCTGGAAGTGCTGGAAGTGGCAATCAGAGCCGACAAATGGCGTGGGTTCGCTTGACGACGACGACCGAACCCTCTCACGCCTGCGCCGTCTGCCCGTTTAGACCACCAACTCCGCTGCCCGATGACGAAACGTGCACCCCGCCATACATGCGCTTGATCCTTTTCGCCTTTGCGAACGGCACCAACCACAGCCCAAGATATGAGAGGAATTCTTCTGTTGACTGGGGAGGTCTTGTTCCCAAAGATTTGACTGGCGGGATGATATGTCCGCTGAAAGTCCGCCATCCACTTGTCTCCTTATAAAGCGGGAGTCCCGAGTGCTGCATTCCTCTCCCATGTCCAGTTCAACCTTGATCGGAATAACAAAGAACAGGTATATGCCAGAATTCCCAAGTCGCCACCAGCGTGGAACTTCCAGGATGCGTATACAGCAAACTGTCGAGCCGGCGCGGATCCGGCAACGTCAACCACCCCAACCGTTGTTTAGGGCAGCCCGAAAAGGCCCATCTTGATATCCGGATAAAATGATGATCAGTTCTACGGGCTGCACGCCCACTCCCAACATGCATCTTTATGGTGGTGTCACAGGCCGAGAGTATCGCCGGCAACTGGACAGTTTGTGAGATGCCCTTACAAGCCATTGGATGCTATTACTTCAGAAAGAACTTGGCTAGCTGGTTAAGGCATGTCCATGGTACAAACCACTCAGCCCAGCCACATGACGGCTTAGCCGTGTTTGCCGCAAGACATGCGAGCTCTGGCGAAACTGGACTTGTTTCTTCCTTCTTTGGCGGCGCGAGAATGATGTTCAAGAAGAGTAGTCCCTCTTCTCGCTCCCACGCCATTTCTACGAGAACAGCAGAACTCCCCTGCCGCCTCACAATATTCGTCGGCATGGGAAGAGGCTTCAAGGTAGGCAAAGTGTAGAAATTTGTTTCAGAAATGACGTCCCTGTCATACACGCCCTGTACCCACGGGTAAGCCGAACTACTGTCTCCGGAAGAGCTGCCGAGATGGGGGTCCACCGTGAGACATGATATTTTCTGATATCTCCGTCTCCCTGTGGTGTCTTGCTTCCGGCATTTGTTCACTTTCGCTCTGGATTCGTTATCCCTTCTAGCAGTGAATACAATTATCTAGAGTCGTCTCTTATACACACCAAAAAAATTTTTAAAAAAAAAATTACAAGAAAGGGTTTTCTTCTCCTTATTATTCTCGATTAACAGCATTAAACACCCAGAACTCAACTTCTGGTCGAATGGTGATACAGTGACATCCCGTGGTTACGCCGGGGTCCGCCGGCGAGGTGACAGCAAGTTTGGTAGGGTTCTGGAGCTGATGGAAGGGATCGTACGGCTGTGGAATCCCTGACGTTCGTAGTCCTACAAAGAGATATTGAAATGTGACAATTTCACGAACGACATGACTTTTAAAGCTTACGCAGCTGACCTCTCTGGTGGATCATGACGAGAGAAGAAATGTCCAACGACTACAAGAATCGGCCCGCAAGAACTGACTAAGATGGAATTCTCGCCGGGCCATCCGGCAGCCGGCAGGATTTCTGTATTTCGTCATCTTTCGGAGATAGTTGGTTCCTATCCAAGGCGTCAAGAATCGGTAATATTCTGTTCGCGGTTGTGTTCCGCTCAATCGGTTATCAGTCTCCGCGGGCCAGGTCACCTCGGAGAAACACAGACCCAAGCTTAGAAATGGATTTCTCGCCTGCATGCTTGTAACCGGCAGCCTACCAGTCCCTCTTGAGGACTGCGAGAACTATACAGTCATGCATCGAAGCTTCAAGATCACGCTCATTGTAGCGTCTGCCCGAAGAAAGAACCTCGCATTCCCAAACTAGACGCATTAAAAGATATCGTACAACAATCGAAGGGATCCGCCGCGGCCATTACTTATACCGCGAGGCGGGGCATAGGCACGCCAACCACGGCCCTATCTCATGTTCAGCTTTTGTTGTATCCACCCGGCTTGCTTCCCTGGGTATCTATCCCCAACACCCACAAAATGACGAAAAAGCATCTTTTGGCCTCGAACCGCAAGATGGCACGTCCTGGTCATGTCCGTAACCCTCCCTCTAGTCCATCAAAGCCGTCGGAGTCCCCAGTTGCTCGACAAGCCGACCGCCTCGCCGTCATGCCGTCACCATTGTATAAACACCCGTTCCCGTATCCCTCGGTGCAAGCGCATACGCTTCAACCAAATCTAGCTCGAGAACTTGCGAGTGACCTTGGCAATAACTGTGATGATGCCACCTGTCAGCCGTGCCCCCAAACCCTATGATCCCCGTCCACTCGACAGAGAAAGCAAGACTCACTATGCAGCGCGACAACGCTAAAAATAAACACCAGCGACAACACCAGCACCACCACGGGATCGACCTTCAAGCCGGGGCTCTCGTCGGTGTACAGCCGGAGCATGGTGCTGCTGGAGCCGCCGGCGCCGGCGGCCCGCGTGCTGTTGGGCCGCACATTGGCGATCTTCTCCTTCTGGTCGGCGGCCGCGCGCCGGCGGATCGCGGTGCGGGCGCCGCCCGGCGGGGGAGGGGACGAGGGACGGGCGGAGGTGCCTGTTGCGGCGGCCGCGCCGGTTGGGGAGGCGGCGCGTGGGGAGGACTGGATTTTTTTTTCCCCCTCGTTAGCTTGGTGAATTTGGATCAATGCACGTGGTGGAGGTAGGTTTGAGGGCGTCTCGATTCGGGTTGGAAGGCGCGGAGAACGTGATTCAAAGTGGCTTGTTGTGATGGCGAACTTGCTTGCCAGGCTTTTGTGGGGATTGGGTGATGGATGCCCTTACCATTTTGAATTAGAAGAGTATGGTAGTCGTAGAAAGAAAAACTCGGTATCGACGAAGAAAGAGAATGAACGGCTGGTGTTGAAATGGTTGATGTCGGTCGGTCGCGTGGTGGATTTGGTGATGGTCAAGCTGGCAGATGCAGTCCGCGCCCCTAATTATTGATAGGTGATCCGTGCTCCCAATTGAGGCCACGAAGTCAGAGCCCCCTGCTCCGTCCAGCTCTGCTCCATTGAGCGATCTGGCGCAATTTTGTTCAGCCGGGGGAAAGTGGGTCGGCTCGAGACCCCCCGCACGTGTTGCCAAGTGATATTGTTCAGGGAGCCCCTGGCGGCCCGGGCCCTGTCTTGAACTTTACGCTCTTTCTTCAACTGAAGATGGAAGTTGAAATTCGATAGAGGATATGACATCTATTAGTGTACAGTTGATCAAATTAGTCTGGCAGAGTTTATATGGTTCCATACTCGTTACCGGCGAATCACAATTAATTACTCAGCAACATCTACCGCCTGCCGCCCTAAACAACTCCATTCACTCGACTATATGTCGCCAGGTCCCAGGCATCGTAGCTCCCTCCCTCTCTTCTGCACCCCACTCACAAGACTCAACCATCGCTCGTGTCCAGCTCATCCGAATTGAGTGAATTACCCTCTTATCCCCTCATCTGAACCTCCTCAAGCCCTGAAAAACAAAACCAGCACCGTACTATAACTGCGGTAGAACACCCGTGTTGCTTTACAAAGATACGCCGCACAGAGGGAAGAGAAGGAGGATTCAATATACATGGACAGGGTGTGATGTGATAGTGTCAATCAGAACAACAGACATTGTGAATGTTATACCCGCACGTGTGACCAGAATGGCAGAAAGACAAAGATGGGCGAAAGGAAAATAGAAGGTGGATATGGGGTATGGGTAAAACAAAAGAAACGAGGAATATAGACGGCGCCCCGTCAAGGGGATGGAGTATGGGTTAGGTGCCTGGGGCAGGTTTTACCTGAAGGAGGCAACATCTCGGTTGAGCCATGGTTAAGATCTCTCCGAGTTGGTACATAATAAAAGAAAGAGGACCAGAAAGATTGATATCTGACAATGCTGACTTCTTTCCATCCTTGGCTGTCTCCCTGCCCGCTGCTCAAAGCTCCGCAAATGTGAGAGGGAAAAGAAAAGAAGAGGAAACAAAAAAAAAGAAAAAGGGTAGACTCGTCGCCCGGACATATACCAAACTCCTAAAACGCTCCCCCGGATTTTTTTCTTTTGGCGTCAAACTGAGCCCACCCCTGCTTCTAGACTTTTCCGCTTCTATGTTACCCGAAGGCTCAGCAAGATTCGAACTGGGCAGTGAGCAAAGCGGCTCTTATCCCAGAAGCCGCGTTTCCATCAGTACCCATCAGGGCCATCGCTCTGTTGGAAGCGGTTTGGAAAAGCTGGGCGACAGGATAACTGGGGCTCATCTCTCAGCGCCGTATCCGGGGCATTGAGGACTATGCGCGTTTGCGCCTCTCGCTGTAAAACTTGGGCGAAAGTGTCGTCGTTATATTGAAGCGGAGTGCTGAGTGGTGGGGCGTAGATCTGGCAGGGACGAGATCGAATCGGAAAAACGTAAGGAAACTTCAGAGAGCGACATCTAGGACCAGGCTGACGTCCCGCACATTGGACCCAGCCAGGTCTTCAAGAACGGGAATAAGGTCGAGCAGCTCATTGTCATGAGCATCCGAGAACCAGCTGCTGATCGGAACCGCGTGTTGCGGGTGGAAGATGTAAGAGGTCGGCGAGTTGTCGATGATGATCGTGTCCTTCAAGTCGCGGCCAACCTGCGACAAGTCCTTCACGTAGTTGCCCTGATGGTTGTAACAGCTTTCCCTGAATAATCGGTGATGGACCACCTTATGAATGTCAAGCTGGTCCAGGAGCGGGTCGCCATACTGTCATCAGGTTAGCATGGAACCGGCCACTACAATCATCGAGCATTGACCTACTTTGGACACCGACGCCGTAAAGACAACAACCTCGTAGAGCTCGCCAACTCTCTTCATGAACTGGTCGACACCCGGTCGCTTGATGACATAGACATTATGGTAGTTGCCCTCAATCTCCACCGGTATTGTGAAGTCGGCTTGGTGGAGAATCTAGGCCGGTTAGCATGTCGAATCCAGAAGACCAGACTCGGGTTGATCGCGTACCTTGAACGAGCTATGGACCAATGTTTCGTCCAGATCAAGAACGAGGCATTTCCGGCCCTTGTGTTCGGGTGCCTGAGGAGGGAGGAGGAATCTTTGTGGTTGGTCGGGAGCGAAGACTGGGGTGCTCTCGACTGATGTGGTGTTTGGTGCGTTGGGAACCGTTGGCACAGGTCCTGGCGGTGGCGGAGGAACCCGTGGAAGCGGCTCCTCTACAGTTCCTGTGACCTCCTGGTTCTCCAGTTGCCGCGAGGTCTCAGCGTCCGGCATCGACACATCACCCTCGGCATCCTTATCGGACGACACCTCTTCCGCCTTCGCAGCGTCCGTTCTCGCGGCGTGTGGCGGTTCCACTATCACCGGATTGCTTGAGCCCGGACCAACAAGCGTCGTTTGCTTCGACTCATTATCCCGCTCGCCTCCGACAGTGGACTGGTCCTGAGTGCTGGCGCCCGAGATCCGCTTCCCATTTCTCGCTGATCCTTGGGATAGGGGCGCATGCTGGCTGGGTTCCTTCTCGGACAGATGAGTCCTGCTGCCAGAGGGTTGTTCTGAAGGGGTCGCTGTCCTACGGCTGGCAGTAGCCGGCCGCGCGGGAATCTTTTCGAGCTTGTGGTTCGGAACGGGCGGGTCGGTGTCAAGACCGTTGGCGCTGTCCGGCACACCGCAGCACCCAAAGAGGGCGAGAAGGCCGCCTTTCTTTTTCTTATGGGATGCGACTGCAGGGGAGTTTGGTTCTGAGTTGCCTGGTGTCGCGGTCGGTCCTGTTCCGGCACCTAAACGGTTACTAGACGCGCTTCCATTGCGGTTTGGCCGTAACATACTGGCTCTGGATTCCTTGGAGCGCCCGCCGATGCTGTCTCTCGGATCGTTGACCGTCGCGCCGCTCAATCCCGTCGCAGGTGAAGACTGAACGCGTTGGGAGGATGACCTTGATGGCACCGGCAGAAGTCCCCTACTCTTCTTCGAAGTGGCTCCGTCTTCGCCTGTGAACGTCTCCTTCTCTTTCGAGCTCTCGGCTGCCGCTTGCGGCCTCTCCTCCATTGCCCGTGCCATGTCGGTTGGCAAGGGTATCGCCGACGATTCTAATGGACGAATTCAGACCCTATTACGACCGCGTTAGCTCGAGCCTCTGTACCGTGCAGATGAAACCATGAAACGAAGGCCGGCACAATTGGCCACTTGTTAGTGGGCAACGACCTTGAATCAGGGACCCCTAGGCCGTGGTCCTGGAGGTCGCCGAGGACCAATTACACAATACGCCAGCAATGCGCCGCCATCACCGTCGTCGCGTAATTCTCACACACACTCGCCAGATATCGCCGTAGACCTGGTGCGGACGAGATCAACCCACCTCGATGGATCCAAGATTCCCAGCGCAGCCCAGCCCCTAACTCTCAGCGGTGTAGGGTCGCCTAGTCTCACGTCCCGACTCGCGTTTTCACGGCCACGGTTGAATTGCCCGTCGTTCGAATATCGAATACGCGTCCTCCAAGGAGAAAATGCTGTCGCGAAAACAAAAAAAAGGCTGGAGCTGACCGTGGCAGGCGGTCGGCGCAGGGCGGGAAATTGGCGCGCAAGGTCGATCAGGGAAAGGGACCGAGCACACACGACTTGGTGCGTGTCTGCCTCGGGCGACGCGAGAAAGATACAAAACCAAAAAGCAGCCCGCCGATTGAGGAATGGCGAGCCGATGACCAAACCGATGGCCGAGCGGATGAGAATGGGAAGAGGACGTATCCAGGGCTGAGGAAGTCGTGAGAGCGCAAGCGAGATGATGGACTTAAAAGGTGATGGGGTCGGTCAGGTACTGGGATCGCTCAAGGCACAAGAGGAGGACTGGGGAGCAGGAGGCCAAGTGCGGAATAGCGGATTGCCCTGCAGAGATTAGCCAGCCATGGGGCACACAGTGGGATGGGAAATGCGATGAGAAAAGTTAAGGCTTGGCTCGGCGTCTCCCGCAAATGCACGGTAGTTTGGGCGTCAATGGTCGGGGCACGCAATCTTATCCTAACACATCTCATCGCGACCCAGCTCCGACCAGGTACTCAACAGGTACCCCAGCAGCTACCACCTAAATACCACGCCCAGCCCGCCGCCCAGAAGTGCCCCAGCGCCCACCGAACCGTCGGCCATCCACCGTTCTGCGGGTGTTCGAGATGATGATCGCGACTGGCAGCATCTCTAGATGGATAGCCACACAAGCGATTCCACGAACATTCCATGCATGCCCTCGCCCCCCCTCGCAGGCGTCTCTAGGCCCCATGGGTAAACTCGTCCGACAGCGCCGGTCTGCAAGTCAGGCTGACAGACCGACGGCACCTCATTACCGTAGATTGATGAGCGATCTGGGGGCCCCTTTCCATAGAAGAGCCGCCCACAGTGGCACGAAGAGGGTCTGGGTGGCTGCCCAAAAGCCAACAGCGACTACGGACAGCGGCCCCGCTTGGTCCAGCACCCGCATTCCTGGGAGCTTCCGACCACGCGCCCGATGCGAACAGCGGATTTTCCAGACAAGTATAAGGAACCGTGTCAAACCAGAGGCCAGCTACCTTGCAGAGGTTGTCCCTTGATGTCGGGGCTGATTGGAAAAGTCGCCAATTGCCTTGCTAGAGAAGTGTACCAGAACTTCCGATTCATCAGAAGCCCAGCATCTCGTTCTCCGCAGTCAATAATTAACTACACCACATTACCTCCACTGGCCTACTGCGGACAGGGGGCAAGCGGCTGGCTCCCTGGCTCCCTGGCAAGCTACCCCCAGCGAGCAAAAAAAATAAAAAGTGCGGGCAGTGGATGGCATTTCCAGAGTCCAGAGCTCGGCACCCGCTCTCATCAGCATTTCAATTTTCGGCAGGGATGCTGGGAGGCTGCAGCAGGACGCCCTGATTGGCCATGTTACCGCCCGAGACAGTGACAAGCAGCCCCAAGACACGAACAACCCGACCAGTCATTGCCATTGCCTTGTCGCTGCGAAATGCAGGGCGGTCTTTGAGTCTCGAGAGACCGTGTGGAATGCGGGTTCTAAAACACCTCCTAACCTAGCACAACCCGACCAGAGGTCGCTGATAACGTTACCGGGGCCCGACTGGTGTGATCCCGAGGCCGAAGCGGCTCTCTTCCCGGGGGGCTACCTCCGCTGCCTGCCGTGCCACGCCCCGCACCCTCATCCTTCAAAGACGATGCTGGCTCGCCCGTCCATCCCGCCCAGGCATCCCATTCCGTTGCAAGTCGGGTGCATAGAGCACGGCTTTGGTTGTGCGTAATAAGACCGTGGGTGGGTTCAGACTGGCCTAGATTCAAGTTGCGCAACTTCAGCGAAAGCGTCGGAAGTCTGAACAAGGTTCACTCCCATAACTACCTCTACAGTACTGTAGCAAGCAAGGGAAAGCTGAAATCGCCGATCCAATTTCTGGCAAAGCCATTCCTGTCGCGCCAACCCTTTCCTCCCCCCCAACACAAATACCCCTTCCTTTCGTTCCTCCACCGCCTCTGTGCCAACGGCTACACACCTCAATCATGAGCCGGAGAGCGGGACTCCTCTTTGTGCAGCGCGGGAACACTGTGGAGAACTCGGACTCCAACTTCGCCAAGACGCACTCCAGCGGGCTGTGGCAACGTGCGGGGAAATGCTACCTGATTGGACAGGCCTACGGCTGTCTCTGGGGAAAGGTGGCTGTGGCATGACGTTTAGCGGGCGGGCCAGACATCAACTGTGGCTGCGGGACCTTCACATGCCATCGGCGACCAAGTTTCGGATGGCAGCTGCCGACAACTCAACAACCTCGACTATTGCAATGTGTTTTCCGATAGCCAGCAACTGAATGCTGCACATCGGACACCACCACACTTTCCCCCCTCCACCCCCCCCTCCCTCCCCCAGCATCCCTTACCGCAGCACCAAAGCGCCACCCTCATCGCGGACTACCGATTCCGATAGTCACATTTCAGACTCCACTCGCCGAAGCATCAACTCCAAACTCCCTACCATTTCGACTGATCTACATCATCTCCGACAACGTCGGCGCTGATGGGACAGTGAATCTGCCCCCCAAGAGTTGGGATACACGTGAAGGTTTCCGCGTCCAGTCCACGCCGTGACATCCGAGGTACCGAAAACATCGAAGTCGACAATCATGGCGGCGCAATCGACGCTACGGCACTCGGCCGCCGAGGAGGTCATCGCCGCTTTTGTGGACAAATACACCAAGCTCATCCGCAACAAGCTGCGCAGCACCACGCGGACCACCCGCCTCTTGGCAACACTCGCCCTCGCCACGTCCATTATCCTTACCGGCGAGGGCGCCCGCCGGCGATGGAAACGCAAGCGCGCCGAGAGAGAGCAAGGCCGGAAGCTGGTCCGGACCAATTCGTGGCTGCACAATAAAGATGGTTCTCGCACCATCTTCGTCCCCTACAGAAACCGCGACCGCCCAGCGAAGGTCGTCATCCACACCACAAAGCCCCTCACCTTCGAGGCCCACCGCCGCTTGTTCCTGAACCCTCCGAGGGTGTCGGGCCTGGGCGACGGACATGTCCCCTCGGCCCAGACCAAACCCGGCCTTAACTTGGCCTTCCTCCACCAGTTCCTCAGCCTGTTGAGCATCATGATCCCCCGGTGGAACAGCAAGGAGGCCGGCCTGCTCGTGAGCCATGGCGCCTTCCTGATGCTGCGTACCTACATGTCGCTGGTTGTCGCCCGCCTTGACGGTGAGATTGTGCGCGATCTCGTGGCCGGCAACGGCAAGATGTTCATGTGGGGACTGGTCAAGTGGCTGGGCCTCGGAGGGTTTGCCTCGTACACCAATGCCATGATCAAGTTCCTCGAGTCCAAGGTGTCCATCGCCTTCCGTACGCGGTTAACGCGGTACATCCACGACCTGTACCTGAATGACAACCTCAACTATTACAAGATCCATAACCTAGACGGCGGCCTCACATCGGGCGCGGACCAGTTTATTACACAGGATCTGACCCAATTTTGCGCCGCGGCTGCGAATCTCTACTCGTCGCTCGGGAAACCGTTTGTCGACATCTGCGTCTTCAACTACCAGCTATACCGGTCCCTGGGCCCGCTGGCTTTGGTGGGCTTACTGACCAATTATTCCGTTACCGCTAGCATCCTTCGGAGGTTGTCGCCGCCCTTTGCGAAATTGAAGGCCACAGAGGGAAAGAAGGAGGGCGATTTCCGCAGCCTGCACGCACGTCTCATCGCCAACGCCGAGGAAATCGCCTTCTACAATGGCTCCGAGACGGAGAAGGCCTTTTTGAACAAGGAGTTTAAAGAGCTCAGAAACTGGATGGATAACGTCTACGGGCTCAGAATCAGGTACAACATGCTCGAGGATTTCATCCTCAAGTACAGCTGGAGCGCCTACGGCTACCTCTTGTCATCTTTACCTGTCTTCCTGCCCGCCTGGGGCGGTCTCGGCGGCAAGTCGGAGCAGTCTGAGCACGCCGTCAAGGATGGCCGCGAGCGGTCGCGCATGAAGGATTTCATCACCAACAAGCGGTTGATGCTGTCGCTTGCAGACGCCGGCGGGCGGATGATGTACTCAATGAAGGACCTCTCGGAGCTGGCAGGCTACACAAGCAGGGTGTATACGCTCATCTCGGCGCTGCATCGGGTCCATGCGCAGGCCTATCATTCTAAGGGGAGAGATAACGAACTTTTCTCCTTGTCGGATGTCCAGGGCACCACGCAATTGGGGTTTGACGGCGTTCGGTTAGAAAACGTCCCAATCGTTGCCCCCGCCCTATGGCCGCAGGGTGGCGATGAGTTGATCGAATCGCTTTCGATGATCATCCGTCAGGGCGATCACCTACTCATCTCGGGCCCCAACGGCGTCGGCAAGAGCGCGATTGCCCGGGTCATAGCAGGGCTCTGGCCCGTCTACCGCGGCTTGGTCAGCCGGCCCAAGGCCAATGGCGAGGACGGCATCATGTTTCTGCCGCAGCGGCCCTACCTCAGCATCGGCACCCTCCGTGATCAGGTCATCTACCCCGACGGCGAGGCTGACATGCGCGAGAAGCGGAAGCGCGAAAGCGACCTCAAGCACGCGCTCGACATGGCTCGCCTGGGGTACCTCCCCGAGCGGGAGGGCGGGTGGGATACCCGCAAGGAGTGGAAGGATGTGCTTAGCGGGGGCGAGAAGCAGCGGCTCGCCATCGCGAGGTTGCTCTACCACGAGCCCAAGTATGCTTTCATCGATGAGGGCACCAGCGCCGTCTCAAGCGATGTCGAGGGGCTGCTGTATGAGACGTGCAAGACAAGGGGAATCAGTAAGTCCACTCCTTTCTTCCCCTCCACCATCCTCCTTGAAGTCCGTTACTGACCCCCGCATCAGCCCTCATCACAATTTCGACACGCGCCTCCCTCAAAAAGTACCACACCTACAACCTGGTCCTCGGCCAGGGCGAGCAGGGCGACGGCTGGGAGCTCCAGCGCATCGGCACCGAGACGGAGAAGATGCACGCTAGACGCGAGCTGGAGGAGCTGCGCGAGAAGCTGGCGCAGGTCGAGACGTGGAAGGCACGGCACGCCGAGATTGAGCGCGAGCTCAATCAGGTGTGGGTGCAGGGCGGCGACGAGCCGGTACTGCCTGCTCCGGCTTATGCTGAGGTGGCGGCGGCGGCGGCGGCGGCGGCGGTGGCGGGGACTGAGGAGGACGCTACCAACGAGCCTGCCACTGAGGGGAAGGATCAACAGGCTGTGGAAGGCGGCGGCAGCGAGGAAAGGGCCGAGACCGAGGCTGATGAGACGCACGATGAGGCTGACTATCAGGAGGCGAAGGAGGAGATGGGGGATGAGACCGAGACGGAGACGACGGCTACGACGGTGGAGGTGCAGGACGCTGGTGAGGAAGGGAGTGCGGCTGGGGAGGGGTCGGGGATTGTTGTATGAGTGATTATGAGGGTTTTGGCTGATGGCTGGTTGGCTGGCTGTATGTGGCATTCATAGCGAGCGTACTTTGCATAATGATGGGGTATGGGATGTGAATTGTAGAAGTAGCGCTTGGAAATAGACTTGTTTGCCTCGTCTGTGCAGGCGGACTCGGTGGAGGGTGTGTTTCGGTCGGTTTGATTAGCGGTTTTGTTGCCCTCACGGGACCGGTTGCCAATTCATGGTATACATAGGTCTGACGCTGTCTACTTATCTAGATTTTTATGAGGAACAGAATTGGGATGGTGGATATGGTCATGGAATGGTACCCACGGATGCAATGTGTATACGAGTTTCTGAAATTCCTGGCTGGAAGGGAAAGATGTGTGCTTAATGAATGATGAGATTGCACTACGGCACAACGTCAACCATTCTACTTGTGTAGTTGAGAGGGGGTGAGAGAGTCGGAGCAAAACCGCTTTACCCTTGGTTTTTAGTTGCCACTGGAGAAATCAGTCTTCAAGACGGTGTCCAATGTGTCGGATGCACTCATCGTTGAGGCGGCCGGAAATAGATGGCAAACAACTGGTTGGGGCTTTGACATACCGTTCGAGTTTGGCATTGCTCTCATTGATGACCGCCCCAACAAGTTGCAGCATGATATAGAGGCAACTGCACCATCCAGCTAAACGCGGCAAGGGCCAGCCAGGTCATGACCGCGCGGTGCACGCCGTATGTAACAACACACACACGAAAGCAACTGACTCACATACAATCAAAGCAAAACAAGGAGCGGCCAAGCAAGTCAGATACCACACAGTCGAATTCAGCTCAACCACCGCGCTTGACAAAAGGTACCAAGCAACACTAACGGCGAAGAGATGCTCAGGACGCGAAACAAATGCTCGAGAAACTATGCTCCATTTCTCCCGAGAGGCACAAAACAACACCGATTCCCATCAGAGCACACGAGGCAAAAAAAATATAAAAAATTTCAAAGCCGAGCCCCCCAGTCCCGATCACGGGAGAAACACCGATCCCATTACCCCCTTTCAAGAAGTGACTTCCAGTGTACCGGTCCGGTCCAGTCCAGTCCAGTCCAGTCCCGCCATCGAAACCACAAACCAAAAACCAATTGTGCACACCAACACAAAAGAACGCCAATGTGATCGCACCGTCAAAAAAAACACCCAACCAAAAAACAAAGTCAACTCGCTAAAGACAAGACCAGAGCTTGGATTATGTTACCAGATCGGCCACCTTTTCTCTCTTCAAGCAAGTTCCAGCCCCGGCCAAAGCCAAAAGTAGCCAAAGCAAGTCGATACCATATTCAAAATCGGAAGATGTCTTATCGAAAAAGGGAATATGTGATGCCCGTTGTGCGAACAGCAGGTCAGGAAATATATAAGAATATTTTGCGTGGTTGGAGGAAGAGGAGGAGGAGGGGGAGGAGCTATGGTATCTCATCGCCAAAGCACGAAAGCGCAGAGACGCGAACACGCATAAAACGCAGAATCGGAACTGCAGCTCAT
This sequence comes from Chaetomiaceae sp. B2702, assembly GCA_023628455.1. Lineage (NCBI taxonomy): Eukaryota > Fungi > Ascomycota > Sordariomycetes > Sordariales > Chaetomiaceae > Chaetomiaceae sp. B2702. The sequence goes on from JAMAKP010000053.1 coordinate 24,613, forward strand.
CAAGGCGACGACGACTCAGGCGTATCTACTCCAGACGTAGACCCGGCGGCGGCGGTGGTGGTAGTAGTAGTAGTGGTGGATCCCTCACCCGCGTCACTGAGCGGTCCAAAGCGCGCCTCATACTTTTGCAGGAGGGCAAGCCGCTCGGCGAGGGTGTCGAGGACCTCGGCCATTGGCGCGCGCAGGTCGCTTTGCTGTTTGGTGGGGTCGTTGGCGACGACGAGATGGCGGACGGCGAGGGTCGAGACACATGTCTGCATAGCGAGTTAGCTTCTTGTTGTTGTCTAATTGGGAACGAAATGGTAACCAATAGCTTACCTCAACCCGGCTGATTTGATGCTCCATAAAGTTGAGCAGGAACCGCTCCGTCACCTCGCCACCACGCTGTTTCATCCGTTCCATGAGCTCCGTCTCTGGCGGTTGCAGACCGCGGCCGTCGGTATCCTCAAGGGTGCTGCACAGCATCTCGAGTCTCAGCGCCACGTGCCAGAGGTTCCAGATGTCGTCGGGGTTGATGGCAAGTTGGCTGTCGGGGCTAAGCATGGCGGGCTTGCCCAGGGATGACTGCGCCCGCTCGTGGAGGTTGTGTTGATCGATCCGGCCAGCGAGCACGTGCGGGTACAGCGAGTAAATATACTCGGGGTTTTCGAGGCCCTTAAGCTTCTTCTCGCCCATGTCTTTGACTTCAAAGCCCTGACTGCTGAGGGAGCGGAGCTCATTGCGAATGGCTCGCGCAAAGATATCGTCATCAAAGCTGTCCTCAGCCGGGGCTGCCGCTTCCTGGTATGTCTCGAGGCAACGCTGGATTTCCATGATGAAGTCGGACGACACGGTAATCTGTCCGCCGTCGGCACAGGCCGAGATACGGCTTGCCTTGTTCACCATCGGGCCGTAATAGTCCATACGGCGCGTGACCGGGTCTGGTTCAGCCAAAGGCTCGCCCCAGTGAATGCCCATTCGCACCGACAGGCCCCTGAAGATGAGCTTGTTGTCCCTGTCAAAGGTTGGTTGGCAGCTAACCGAGTTGAGCATCTCGTTGGGCCAGTTGACTGTCAATAACTGTGTCTGGACGGCGAAACACCACAGTAGGGCTGACGTGGCCGTCGGGAAAGACACCATGAATGCATCGCCTTCTGTCTTCACCTCAAAGCCGCCGATGCGCCTGAGTTGCCGACGCATAACCTCGTTGTGCAGTTTGATAGCTGACCTCATCGCCTCCGGATACGTTTCCCACAGCTGCGTCGAGTTCTTGATGTCTGTGAAGACAATTGCGATCATGCCCGTCGGCGCGGGTACTTCAGCCTCAAGCCGTTGCAGGGTTGAGTCGAGCGGACCTTCGGCCTTGGCCTTCCTGCCTCTGCGCGTCGCAACCTGAAGACCAGTATCATCCTGAGGGAAGTTAAACCACGACATGCTCTGGCCCCTGTGCATCCGTGAGCGCTCGCGCCGTCGCTTAAGGTCCGCCACGCTGAGCATCATCACCATGATCTTCTCCTTGGAGCCATAGGCCATGGCGAGATCGCGAACCTTCTGAGCCGCACGCATCAGGTCGCCCCGAACGGAGCTGGAGCGCACAACATCGACGACAAGTTCCGGCGTCAAGTACTCCCACACCTCCCTGGTAGCTATGATGATGGTCTCGTCCTGGTCTCCAATCGTATGGCGCTTGATGTGCGGCGCTGCTTGTACTGAAGGCATCAGATCCACATAACCAAAAGCCCGAGAAACGGCGAGAAATTCGTTCATGCGCCCTTGACGCGAGACCCAGCCCCCGGATTCTCGAATGCGTGACCGTTCAACCGGGTCCGCCGGGTCGTGCTTCTTGGTCAACATCTTCGCCTGGCCATCCGTCTGAATGAGCATGGACTGGACATCGCCCACGTTGGCAACGTACAGCTCCTGCTCGTCGAGGTAGACCACGGTAGCGACACTGCCTGCATTAAGATCCTCCTTGCTAAGCACGAGTGGAGCTTGCGACCCGCGGTGTGTCATAATCGACCTGTCCTCTGTGTGCTGAACCGCGGCTGTGACCAAGTCTTTATTAAGGGACAAAAAGGCGCGCCTCAAAGCATCCTCAGCAGTCTCGCCCAGGTTGTCTTTCAGCTCCCTTAGTTCGTGGGCGAAGATGGGGCCGAAGTTCTCGTGGAGGTACATGGCAACCCTGGAGCCGCCGCTGCTGGATGCCTGGCCATCAAACAAGCCCAAGAGAGTCTGCGAATCCGACGAGTTGAAGCGAGGGACGACCAGATCGATGGTGGAGAGATGTTCGGCTTTTCCGAGAGTGTCGGCCATACCGTAAGGCATATATCCGGCCAGCGAGCTGGATGTTCTCACACGACGGTCTTCGCTCTGATCCGGGATGCTGGGCTGGATAAGAGTCACGTCAATCAGGCCGAGAACACGGAGATTGACGAGGCGGCTGAAATCGGTGTACTCTTTCTCGCGACCCTGGGCAACCACAGTAGAATTGCTTTGCTTGATCTCAAGGCGTCTGTTCCCAGAGAGATTGAGATATCTCAGGTTGAGGTTGAGATTCCAATTCCAATCGTAAGGTACATTGGCGATGTTGTACTTGAGCAAGTTGCTGCCACAATCCAGCACGGCGAGCCTCTTCGCGCGCGAGATATCAGCTGGGAGATTCGTGAACTTGTTATTGTTTATGTGCAGGGTCTGTAAAAGGGAGTAGTCTTCCAAATCGTCTGCAGGCAGGCTCGTGAGTTCGTTGCCGGACAGGTATAACTCGGTCAGTTGCGGCCAGTTCTTGATGGAGCGTTGTGGCATGTCGCTCAGCTCGTTGTAGGAGAGATTTAGGACGCGAAGTTCGGACAGGAGCGTGATTTGGTCGAACACGTCGTCGTCCAGCTGGTTATCCGCAAGATACAAATTTCGGAGGGAACCGGCAAAGGTATTGGTCAGGATCGCCGTCAAGCCAGAATCTTTTCTGAGACCGGGGCCCATCGGCGCGGTACTGTTCTGCGTGCTCCGCGAGACCACTGATGTTTTCCGCCCGCCTTTCCCATAGAGTGAGACCATTGAGCCTTTTCTATCGGCGCCACCGGGAACCGGCGATGGACCCACGCTGAGGAGCGTGCTCGAAGCTTGACTTGGGCGCCTGGACGCATCACCGTTAAGCTCCTCGACGCTCGGCATTGGGGAGAGAGCGCGCGTCGTCCCAGACAGCTTGCCGTTCAAGGAGTTGCTTGTACTGCTCCCGTCTTCAGGAGGCTGTGGCGCGCGGGACGCGGGTTTTGGAAAGTGTTCTAAGATGTTGGATGATGCGTTGAGGGTCTCCAGCTTGTTCGCCCACCACAGTTCCATGGGAAGCTTGCGGATGTTGTTTCCGCGGACGTCCAGCAAACGCAATTCGGTGAGACATCCAATTTCGGGTGGCAGCTGACGGACCGAGTTATGAGCAATACTGAAGTGTTCGAGCTTCCTAAGATTGCCTATCTGACTGGGCAACGAGACAAAGTAGTTTCTGTCGAGAATCAGCTGCTCGAGGCTGGGCATGTTATTGAACGACTCGTCGATGCTTGCTAGCTGGGCGTTGGATAGATTGAGAAGCTTTAGAGTCGGGACCGGTACCCTAATCTCGAACTTGGTGACGGGGTTAGAGTTGAGTTTCAGACTGCGTAGCCTCTCGAACGTGCCAACGAATTGCGAGATGGAGTTGTGATCGGCAGTGAGTATCTCTAGCTTCGGAAGCTGCGCGATCACGTCGATGTTCGCTATCGTGTTATATTTGATGTCGAGTTCGCGAAGGTTGCGAAGGCTCTTGAAAGAGTCAGGCAACGCCCCAGTCAGTCGGTTATTGGTAGCGACGAGCTTCTCCAGGCTCCTCAGCTGCCCGATCGCGTCCGGCAGGTCGGCGATGAGGTTGAAGCTGAGGTCCAGATCGACGAGGCTTTCAAGGTTACAGAGAAAAGCAGGGAACTTCTCCAGGAAATTTGAACCGATATTGAGCGTCCGCAACATCGAATATGCCCCCAGATAAGGGGGCAGGTGGTTGAGGCGGTTGTTGGCCAGATTGAGCTTGAGCAGACCGGCGAGCCCACCAAGATCAGCGTGCTCAAGTTGCTCCAAGCGGTTATTTGATACGTCCAGGAACGTCAGCTTTTTGGCCCAGCTCAAACTCGGTGGCAGCCTCCGAGCCTCGTTGCTGGTGTACTTGATATCACGCAGGCTGGTGCATGACTGGATGAAGTCTCGCGGCACGTCCAAAGAAAGGTTCCTCGACAAGTTAAGAGAGATGATCTCGGAAGCTTTGGAGTAAAGGATGACCGGGATTGCGCTCAAGTTGCGGCCAGACATGTCGATATGGCTGTACTTTTGCATCCGGCCGAAGCCCACGTCGTGTGCAATGGCATGGAAATCGCTCTCCCGCGCCGACAGAAACATGAAGCGGCACAGATAGCTATTGTCCTCGCGCCCAATGTCTTCTATCCTGTCGCGATCCTCGTATCCAACCTGCTGGAGGAGGCGCTTCTGGATCAACAGCGGACGCTCGACAGGGCTCAGCACCCTGACTAGATCGTGCTTCTTCAGGACGATGTTGTAATTTTCCATGCCGTCGTCTATCACATACGACTTTTTGACAATTTGGGAGACGAGGTCCGATACTGTCGTGTCTAGCGCCATCTGGAGCGTTGCAAAGGTGCCGTTTCCTCTGAACACACGGATGCAGTAGTTGGTCAACTTCTCCTCCGGTCTCGGTGGGCTCCCTATGTCGTCGGCTTCCGGAACATCGGCTGCGGCCTCATCACCGCGCCGGACTGCCCAGCTGTCCGGGGCATTCCAAGCGCCGTTCGGGTCAGTCGGCTTGATAGGTAGCTTGTCGAAGTCGAGATCGTTCAAAAAAGTGTCGGGATCCATCGGCGTCAACGGCAACGGCCTGCTGAGAATTCCCTCCATATCATTGAGATTGGTGTCGAGGTGGAACATGGTGCCGCCGCCATCCTGCCTGTCGGTAGGACCAATGTTCTCGTCAATGTCGTCCTGCTGCCTAACGGTACGGCTCTTCTTTGACGAGAAGGGAAATTTGTTGTTAAAGGTCGCGCCACGCGCATACCCAGGGCGCAGTCCGTAAGCATCGCGGGCATCGGGCGAGGCTGGCCATTCGGATCCCTGGGGCGGCTGGCCTTCGCCGAGCAAAAAATCCTGTTTGGTCGGCCGGGGTTGGAGAGACTGGGAAGATGTGGGGAGCTTCCTCAGATCGACCGGGTCGTCCTTCTCCCTCCTTCCGCGCAGGCGGCCAAGGAACCGCCGTTTGTGGTGGTGTCCTGGGGAGGTCTGTCCATCGCCACCGGTAGCATTCTTTGAACTCCAATAACCACTGTGTGCGCTTGGAGCTGGGCTCTGTGCGCGCGACCTCGTGCCGTACATGGTGGTTGAACCGCTGCGCTCCTTGAGCGCAGATGCTGTAGAATCCTCCCGACTAATTGATGGGCGCAGCGCCCTCGGGTCTTCGTTGCTCTTGTTGTGTTTGTGATGGTGGCCCGGCAAGTGCACAATTGAATGACCAGATCGTCCTGAGCCAGACGTTTTTGGTGGATTCTGCGAGGAACCGTCGGCGATGTAGCGGTCGCGATCCGGGCCACTGAGGATGTCTCGGACGGGCGCTTCCCCGTATCGCGCGATGTCCTAGGTTATCGCATACAAGGTCAGACGAGCGCATAATGTTTGGCTGGGGTCAAACAAAGAAACGACTTTGAAGGGTTGCAGGACGCGCAGTTTTGGGTGATTGGCAGGGTAGCAACGCCAAAAACAGAAAGGGGGAGGATATAGTTTTGCGGCTAAGGGCGGGTGTGGGGTCTGATCACCTACATCAGCTTCCTGGTACAAAAAAGGCACCACTTCCGGAGCCGGCACCGGCGTTCGGGGCCTCGATGAAGGGGAGCCATCTCTGCCGTGGTCAGTAGCGTTGGAGTAGTTGCGGTCCCTGTGCGGCCGATTGTAGCTGTACGAATGCGACCGGTGTTCCTTCGTGGCGCCCTGGTGCGGCAGGCTAATTTCGGACGAGTCTCTCCCCGGAAACTCTTCCCCAAAGAAGCCTTGAAGTTTCCGTATTCCTCCTCTTGCGCCGCTTGCTCTCGAACCTTGGCTGCTTGCCGTTGTGGTGATGCTAGCGACGGAGGGCCGCCTCTCGTCGTCGAAGTATGCACCTTCCGGAGAGTCGGTGCTGCCAGCTGGGGTCGGGCGGCTGATGGAGGTCCGGAAACCCGGCGATAGTTGAGAGGCCAGGGATAGATTATCCTCCGAGTCGTTGTAGAATGTTGTAGGGATGGGGTCCAGCGTTGGTGGTCCCGAGGCGCCATTGCCGGTGGCCATCCAAGGTGCGATTTGGCCGAGAGAGCCCGTGGAAGGGTTGGTCTGCTGACTACGGGACGACCGGCCGCCGGCGGGGTCGAGGATCGCTAGGTCGCGACGGTAATCAAGGAGATCACTCATTGCATGCTCGCGCATCGACGTGTTGGAGTTGATCGAGGCGGGTGAAAGCGCGAGACGCGCGCCGTTGGAGGTGGGCGAGACTTGGCCGTCCGAATCCTTCACAGAGCTGGGTTGGCGGCGCCAACACAGGCATTGCATCAGCTCGCGTCTACGGCATGGAAACGTAAAGAAGAGCAGAGCATGTAAAACTAGCGCGGCCACAGCCGCAGCCACGGCCAATGATGCGGGGAGTCACTCACCGTATGGAATTGCCGCTATCGTCCGTTTGGAGGCGCGACGGAGCCGCTCCTCGCGATCCATGCGGGGCGGCCCTCGAGGCATTGTTCGCTGCACGGGTGAAGCTTGGGAACGATCGGGTCGTGGGCGTCAAGGGCAACGGTTTTACCGTGATGCTGGATTTCCCGCTGTCAGTGCTAGAGCCCGTCATGGAGCTAAAGCGGGAGTTGTCGTCGGCTCGGGGCATTGTCACCGCCTGCAAAGCAGCAACCCGCGCGGTAACAAAGCAGCGGTTCAGTGGGCGTGTGCCATTCCACGCACTGATCTCGAGGGGTCGGCGGTGTCGGTCAGGACATTGCCCACTGCGTATAATTTCCCCGTCGTCTGGCGCTAATCCTCTCGTCGTTGTTGCCGTTGGCGTTGGCCGTCCGTGTTGGTTACGGGCGAGCCACAATGATGTGATGGAACTACTGGGATGCGATCAGGCGAAAAGTGCGAGGCGAGCGACGCCCACCGGCTTGCTCTCCAGCGCCAGCGCCGCTGCGGCAGGTTTGCGGGCCTGTGGGCCGGGGTAGGCCTGTTGTGGATTGGGATGTGCCCATCCACCAGCGCCCGCGCGGGCGGGACTGCGCTGCGGAGGGGGAGAGCCCCACGGACAGGGGTCGGGGAAAGTGGGTTTGATGTTGCGCCCCACGCAACAACCAGCTGAGGCTAAGTTGGTCAACCTGGCTCAAGGGTAACTAACTTTATTGTTGAACCTGCGCAGCAAGATGTCCAAGAGACCTACAAACACGGGCAGTCTCTATCCTCACTCGAGCTCTGCTCTCTGCTCGGCAGTTTGCGACGGGCAAAAAGGCGCCGAGGGTAAGGAAAGGAAGGTTCTGACGGGCGGGCGGACGGGTCTCTGGCGGGAGCGGATACCAGCGCGAACAGGTGGACCTGGTCGAATAAGTTCAGGTTGTCATCCGTTTGCCTGCCAGGGCCGTCCCGTCCGAGGACGTGATAAAATGCCCTGCAAGTGAATCCACACTAACCCAATACCTTCGTATTGGGCTCGAGACACTGGTAAGGTTATTTTATCAATCTTGCAGTTCTAGGGTAGGGTTGAGGTTGACCGCAATCTGTCGGATATTCGGCCTCTGGCATGCTTAGGTAGGTATGTATCAACACTAATAGTGAACATTGAGGCTACTTTACGTATACGTGCATTGCATGTGTATGGCATTCTTTGCATCGTCGGACCCATCCGAGCCATTCTGCGCCCTCCAAAAGCCGAGCGAGGTTCCTGAAGTTGCCGCAGATCTTTGAACCCACGGCCCCGCCCGGACGCGGAGTCGGGCCCGAGCCGACCATTTAACCCTTTCGTCGCCACAGATGCAAGTGGGAGGCTAAAGCTCATAACAAAGGAGCAAGAGCTTGTATGGTTCCCTTCCCGAGCCTCCACATCCTGCCTGTGACGACGGAGGCGTAACTCCACCCAGCTCCAGACCGGACCTTCAGCTGAATGCCGCGGCTGGTGACCATTTATTGCACCTACATACATACAGTAGGTAATTACATATTCCGTACATGGGACATACAGATAGTTACCGCACATCACTGCAGGACACAGCAGCTCAGCCCAAGCGCTAAAAACGGCCGGGTGGGTCGTCGTGCGCATTGCCGAGACGGGCCTGGCGCTCGCTCGCCGGAGATCGATTCAAGGGTCCACTTCCAGCATCATGTTCCGCTCCACCACAGTTCCTTGCTAACCACCTCAAACAAATACAGTACATCAATGACGAATTGAATGCACATTGTACAAAAAAAAATAGAGTTCTGTTTTCCTGCACACCTCCGCTCATCATGCCTATATTCTCCGTCTCGGTTACTCTAGAGCCGTCCTTTTTTTCTGTTTCTTTTTGAGGCATGGCAGCTGAGAGACTAGACGGATGCTGCTCTTTCCTCTCAGCTTTCAGCGTGGGGTAGCCCATGATCGAGATTGGTTCCAGGCCTGCTGACCACCATCTTCATTTCGGTAACCAATTTGAGAATGGTTTGGCGAGAACTCTTCGTCCCCTCTAAACAAAGAAATACGCCTCGACTCTAGACCCCAGACCATTATTAACCGCGGACCTTCTGAGAGGCGTTTCTTTGTCAACGGAGCAGACCACACCCCGGCCTCCGGTTGTCGCAGAGCTGCCGACCAGCGACACTCTCTCAGCGAGCCGAGGTGCGATCGAGCCTGGCCATATCCCCAATTGAATCAGTTTCCGAGCGGCGGCTTTAACTTGATACAAATTGACACATTGAGTACTAACGTCAACAACCGAGAGCCATCGCACGGATGGAATTGGCCCTTGTCAAAGCCTAACCCTCTTAGAACGGGCCTGTGGACCGGAGTCTGTACGGGACTTTTAACTCGGATCGAATCATCTGTCTGTTGATGGCAAACGAGGTTACCGTCGGCTCTGCTTCCTGCAGACCATGACTATTTTATCCGGCCAGCGGCCATGTAGGTACCGTGGTGTGCAGGCGAGCCAAGAGAGGGGCGAGGAGGGACCCCCCTGAACTGAAGCTGCAGTATACTGCAGTAAGACGGATAACTGAGTCTGAACCATTGTAACTCGCGCTTCGTAAATGACCTGTTGTCTTTGCACCGTGCTCCATGAAGGAAAAGCCGGTGTCACATCTTAAGACAATTCCCCCACATGGTGACGAGCTAACCTAGTGGCGTGATACTGCCCTTGTCCATGTCTGTGTCCATGTAACCTTCTCCGGACCCAGACACGTGTGATCTGTGGTAAGAGGTTTGGACCCCTGAAATACGCTTTTCCGTGGGGCAGGGCAAGGCCCCACCCATGTCTCGGAGCACAACCAATACGGCGTCAATCACCGGCAGCTCTATGTATTTCCTTCACAGACCAATCCTCAGTTACTAGGTTTAAGTACAAACTTGGCGAGTATCCTCCTAATACCGACGCATCTTTGACGTTGATGCCAAAAAGCTAGAAAAAAGAAAAGGACATGGGTGTATGTACATACAAGTAGCTCTCGCTTGCAATCATGCAAACCCTGTCAGTTCTCCGGCAATCGCGACTAATTCGATAACTCATCATCATCATCATCGTCGTCGTCGTCGTCGTCGTCGTCGTCGTCATCCAGAACAACATCCGCAATCTCGTCATTCAGCAGTTCCCCAATCCCACTGCTCTCCGCCAGGATCCCCCTCGCTTCCTTCTCATCCACACTCATATCCTCCATGATAAGCCGCGCCGCCAACTCCGGTACCAGCACTGACTGCAGGTACATCGTATGCCCTCTCGCAGATATCAACTTATCCTCCCGCGACCGCTTCCGCAGCAGGGGCGCGAACTCTGTGATTAGGTTCTCCGTCATGGCCCGGAGCCCGCGTATACCGTAGTACCCAGGCGTGAGGTTTGTATCAGAGTGAAGAAGCGTGCGGTTCCGCCCGGAGCGGATCGCGTCCCCGAATAGCTTGCCGTAGTGCGAGGGCTTGCCGCCCTCGAGGATCTTGTGGAGGAGAGTGTAGTGTTTGGCGATGCGGTCGTCAAGGCCCTGCCATTCAATGTCTGGATAGCCTCTTTGGACCCACGTGTCTCGTGCTGACCGCCGCTGGTGCTGCTCGCAGAACTTGCGCATGTTGACGACTGTCATGCGTGGATAGCTTCGCTTGAACTCGTCCAGCAGCCCCTGGTTGACTTCTTTTCGGCAGAGCGGGCAGACTGGGGTCGGATCGAAGGACTCGAGATCTGTAAAGGGGGATATTGAGTCGTGGAGTAGGTTGGAGGCATTGGAAGCGTCGGCTGCTGGGGAAAGGGCAAAGTCTGGTCTGTCGTGCTCGCCTCGGTTGCATGTGTCTGGAAGCGGATCTGGAATCCTGAAAACCGGCCGCTGGGAGGCTTCTGTGCTCTCGCCATCTCCGGAGAATACGAGGCCGTCGTCATCTGGCATCCTGAGTCGCCTCTTTCTGATTGGAGACTCATTCGCTGTGAATTCCAAATCGCTTTTGGGGATGGCCTTAAACTTCCGCGCTGGCGACGTAATACTGCCCCCGGCGTCTGGTGGAGATGGGGGAAGGTTGAGACTGTATCTGTTGGGGCTCTCCATCTCTGGTGTTGATTCTTTCGGAGGACGTTTTGGGGTTTTCGCAGGTAACGTCTTTCGTTTGGACTTGCCGGCTCCAGCAGTCGATTTGCCGCCGTAACGCCGGTTCACGACAGGCTTTCTGTGGGCGAAAATGTCCTGGTCAAACTGACTGCCTAGCTCTCCATTGCTTGGCGTACTCCCCCTAGGCTTCTTCGAAGCAGGAGAGCTCGATCTATTGTCGGTCTCAATCACTTCTGACTGCTTAACTGAGCTCTTAGAGCTTAAACCGGACTGTCTTCCGGGTACCGGCCGTGTTGATGCTCGAGTCCGCTTCAAGCCGCCCTCTGCTGCTGGAGACTGATTGCTAACCCCGCCCTCTCTGATCCCCCGTCTTAGAGGAGACACTCCTCGCCGAGAACTGAGAAAAAGACTGGGCCGGATGTCCGCTCTGGTCGGCAGTCCATCATCGTCGCTCTGTTCGGAGCTGCTCAAGGGAGGGGCGTCCACGTCCACGTCTTTCATATCTTTGGTGGTGGGAGAGTTGCGGATGAAATTCAAGAGGCGGGGGACGGGTTGTTGTCTGCTGAGGCCAACAAAGCGTTTGCCAGACATATGAGCAACTCGGAACCGGAACAAGCAGATTGCAATCTTCAACGGACAGTATGGTCAGATAAAGCTTGTTGGAAACCAAAATTTAAGACAGAAAGTGGTGGTAGGGACGTGGTGTAGGCTGTGGCAACGAGAACCATTGCTTTGGACCAATGCAATAATAGGCTCTCGTCATTCGCGAAGCTGTGTCCGTTTTATCGGCGGGTTTAAACTCGAATCAGACCAGGCGTTACGCACTTCAGATAACAGGAGCATATGCAAAGTGGCGGGTCGGAAAAGGGGACTTGACGTAAAAACCGGTAGAGTAAATTGATATAACGCAACCACCCGGACGCATGGATTGATGGACTGGAAGGCACATGCATTCAGCATTCAGAGGGTTCACTCAACTGCGTCTGAGATGGCAGGCGCGGCATGTGTGAGGTTGGACGCGTTTGCATGAAAGCGGGTCCAGCATGCCCCCCCCCCCCCTGTCACAAGCAATCCACTCGACTGTGTAACGCCTCAACATGCACTTCGCGACGATTGGACAGGACAAACAAACCTCCTTCTGCCGGTTGAATCAGGCTCGATTGGAACTGCCCCGGTGGACGGAAGCAGTGACGCAACAACACAATGGCTTCCAACAGAAAATACGCCGCGTTGCCAGACCTAGTAGGTCTTGCAGATTTCCGACGCAAACCAGGCAGCCGTGCTAACCTTTATCTGCGCCCAGGACTCGGCGCCAGACATCTACGAAACCCCTGAGCTCACCGACGACCACTCCTCAGTTCCAGTTAGTTTTTCTAGCATCCGCAGGCAGACCTTGACTGATTTTATATACAGCCGACTACCGTGCGGTCACCGTCTGACAATGAATACGACGACGATGAGGAGGATGATGCCACCGGAGTCTCACGATCGCGTCTCCGTATAAACCAGGCTCGATCGCGGTTCATGCCAGCCGCAGTAGATGCGTCAGACGTGGACTTTTCAGACCGGCTTTCCAGCAAACGGAAGTCCTACAAGACGTCGACTCGGCGACACCGAATTCTCCAGGATGGAACAGAAGAAATCGGCGACTTGAGCGACGAGGACGATGCCGGGAACTTGGCACGAAAAATTGCCCGACTAAAGCGTGAAATTGAGGAAGCCAAGGAAGAGTATGGGAAACAGAAGGCGGCCTCGAATGAGTCACAGAATGAAGAGGCTGCGGATGGCGATTTTGAATCGCTCAGCAAGGTGTTGGACGAGATCTCCAGATCGGAGCAGTCCCTGACGCCTCGGGCCATCGTTGCGCCTCCACCAGCCAGTCCGGGCGAAAAGACACTAGGGATCCCTACGGACGGCATCAGTTACACAATCACTTACGCGCCGAGCTACGAGCAGACACATGCGTTGGCCAAGGCTGCAGATTTTGACAGCCGTCTCCTGGCTCTGGAGAAAGCACTTGGGATCGGATCGACAGCAATGCCAGAATTCGACTCAAACGGCCTACCACGCGCCATCATACCTCTTTTGGAACACCTTCATAAGCAAGTCTCGACCTTATCTGAAGCCTCGGTCCCTTCGCTGGACAGCATCAGCCGGAGAGTACGGGCACTGACCCAAGAGGCCGAGAACTTGGAGAAGGCCCGCCGGAACGCCAAGACCGCTCACGATGCCCTTGCTTCTGCTGGAGCGGCACCAGCACCCGAAGCCTCGGTACTCGAGGACTCAGAGCAGATGGCCAAGATTAATGCGCTTTACGGAACTTTACCGACTATCGAGAACCTGACGCCTCTCCTACCGCCTCTGCTAGACCGGCTCCGCTCGCTGCGGACGATCCATGCTGACGCCGCGACGGCGTCGGAGACATTGGCGCGGCTTGAGCAAAAGCAGGCTGAGATGGCTGGTGAGATCCAACAATGGCGGGAGGGTCTAGAGAAGGTTGAGGGCGCCGTCAGGGCGGGGGATGCGACCATGGCCAGGAATGTGGATGTGATGTCGGCGTGGGTGAAAGATCTTGAAGGAAAGATGAACAAGTTATCTTAGCGAGCAGACATAATGATACCCAACGTGAGAAACGAACTGACTTCCCCTCTGACGTATTTGGAAATCCGACTTTGGAGAGCTTGAACGCTCGTTGTTGGCTCTCCACGTCCCTGCCCGCTGTTGTTTTGCATGCCCATCGGAGAGTGGGACTGGATGGGTGAATTGACCAATCAAACCAGGCGGAAGGGCGTTCGTTGAAAGATAAATTCTCCAAAAAGAAGCCCGGGGCCGAGCTTTTGGAACTTTCTCTCTTTCTCTCTTCATCACAACCAGCAGGCAAAGGACCGCAGACTGCTTAGTTTGCGAGCCCTTCGCCGAATGGCCGCCAACAGACACCCAACTGCTTCCGGGGCTAGCTTTTACACACCTTAGGCAGTTGTGGTAAGGCAATTGCACGTGATGGCGCGGCTTCTCAACGCTTCTTGAAAGCTTGGAACTCTAGAGGGGTTCTTCCCCTCCCAACGCAACAATCCGCAGCACCAAAAAATGTAAGTTGGACCTCTCCCCCCGCCGACACGCTCAGCTCTCTTCAATTGCATGAGGAAAACAAACGCATAATACCCTGAAAACAATTTGATGTTCTCATTATCACCAAGATCTCTGATAGCCACTTTCCAACCTGATATTTGTCTCGCACGCACCATTGCAGCTCTGACGCTAACAATCTGCCAAAGCCAGGAAGGACAATGACCCCGAAACCGCCCAAAGGGCATTTCAACATCCTGTACTTCGCCAGCGCTGGCTCGTACACGTCCAAGAACGTCGAGGCCATGCCTGCGCCGCTACCTTTAAGGAAGCTCTTCAGCAGCCTCGAAGAGCGGTATCAGGGCATCCGGGCGGGCGTGCTCGACCATAGTCTGGTGACGATAAATCTGACTTATGTGGACGTAGGGGATGATGAGGCTGCTGGGGGTGATGATGATATAGTGATACAAGAAGGCGATGAAGTCGCAATCATTCCCCCGGTTAGTTCGGGGTGACGAAAGTTGTTCAAGTTGAATCCAAGAAATATAACACGAGATATCCAGACCGGACCCATTCTACCACGGCCGTAACCAACGGTATAAGATCCATATGTACCTGAATTTTAACAGACAGCTCCCTTTAAGCTGCCCAGCAGACACTTGATTAGTCTTGTTAGCCCACCCCCATTTCGCTTGCTAGGTCTGTTGTAGTATCGACTGCGGTGTGCGCTGCGAATGACAGCGCCCCTGGCCTTGTTAGCCAGAAATAGAAAGCTTCGCCGTCATCTTAGGAAGCAGGCCGATACAGAACGGGGAAGGGAATACGGGAGATCAGACACCGAGAGCAGCCATGACTTTTGGAGAGGTCTTGATGGTCGGATCATTTGGTGTGATCACGTTGACAGAACAAAGCCGCTGGAACCTACCCCATGAGACCGAAGGTCCGATAGTATATACCACGAAATCTACGCATCCACCATGCTTGAATCGGCGGAAATCAGTCACCTTGCCGTAGACCAGTAAGATCATAAGTTACACAGCAAAGCGATAGACATGTCTAAACCTCCAGAGTCTGCCGGGCTCCAAGGCATTTTGAACCAACCCCCTTTTTTATTTTCACGTGCGCTTTGAATCAATTTCTTACGATACTCCTCGCCCTCCTTCTCTCTTCCTCGCTCAGCACCCACTCCATCTCCCCATCCTGGCCCTCCTCGCCCACCAACTCTTCCCACTCCTCCTCCTCCATATTCGCCACCATCAGCACCTGCGCGGTCCGCCCAAACACCTCGCGCACCGCATAATTGCCCTTGCTGATCGTCCCAACAATCCCGCTGACATCCCGCTCCATGCGGATCGCCCCGTAGGGGCTCGTCCGGCCGCCGGCGTAGCTCCACACGCGCTTCTCGAGCACCCGCGCGAGGTAGTCGGCCGTCAGGTCCAGCAGCGTGGTGTAGGTGCGGGGCGTCATGAGGCGCGCGATGGGCCGCATCAGCGCGTCCCAGCCGTGCTCGAACACGCGCGGCACCTGGTCCAGCACGTCGTCCTCGCTCTGCCCGTTCTGCGCCGCCCACTCGGCCAGCTCGTCCTCCGACGCGAGCGTGTAGTCGGCGTCGCGGAAGGTGTCGGTCAGGACTGGGCGGAGACGGGGTTTGATCACCTGGCTGAAGAGGACTTTGATGCCCTCGGTGAGGAGCTCGGTTGTCTTGGCGGAGAAGGAGGCGTTGAGATTGCTGAGGCGGTTGGCGACCTCGTGGGATTCGTTTTTGAAGGGGAAGGCGTCTTGGAGGGCCTTGGTGTGCGGCGCTCCGTTGGGGGTCTGGTGCTGTTGGGGTTCGGCGGGTTTGAGGAAGTTGGAGACGACGCGGGCGAGGTATTCGTTGGCCATGTCGAGGCTGTTGATGAGGACGATGAAGGCAATGATTTTGTCTTCGGGCGGGAGGTTGCCAGCCACCGCAGCTCTGGGGTAAGATTCATCGCGCATCTTGCGCTGGATCATGCCGACAAAGTCGGAGCCGAGGAGGCTGGATATGGTGGGGAGGACGGAGTCTATGACGCCTCGTTGAGAGGTTGAGATGGACCTTCGGATGACCGTGTTGACGATGTACATCACTACATCAACCGCCGAGATTATAAAAGGAGGGTTGCTGTCTACTGGCCTGCTCATGTTCAAGGACAGGCCGCCGGGAGACTCGTCCAGCTGGAACGCCTTTTCTACGGACCGCCGGAAAAAGAAGGTGGTCAGTACGTTATACGGGCTCACGAGCTTCCCTGACACCTTTCGGGTCAGGTTGGATTTGATAAGCACGTCGGGAATAGTGAGAGGGGCGTCGTCGGAGGTGTCAGGATCCTGAGAGTAGTTAGTCGCAAGAATAGTGATATTTTATAGACTCTCCACAACTTACCTTGCACTTCCCGGCAAGGAACCTTGAGTAGACGGACCACTTCTCGAGCATCACCGCGATCTCCACCAGCAGCGCGTCCACCTCCCTCATATTCACCCCCTCGTCCTCGCTGTTGCGAGCGTCGTTGGTGCCGCCACCCACCGCGGGCGAATTGACCCGCGGTGTCCCCCCAAAGCCCCGTTGCTGTGGTAAGAAGCTTTGCACCAGGAACGAGAAAGGATAACTCCTGACATCAGTGAGTCTCCGATCGATAGTCCGGTCGTCGCTCCACGAGTCCAGAATAATCCCTCCCTGAACGTCCGCCTCCATCTGCAGCCTCTCAATAACCCTGACCATCTTGCCGGTCCCATAATGCCTCTCGACAAGCCCACCGTGCGCCTCCACGATGCGCGCAATATGGTCAAACAACCTAGTCAGCGCATTCGCAAAGAACACCCCATCCTTCCTCCCCTGCCCACCCCCGGGACCCGTCCCTTCCTTCAGCGACGCCCTCGCCTCGCCCGCCACGCCCTGACAAACATACTGCCCGTACACATCCAACCCGACATCCCCCCTCCCAATCAACGGAAACAGCTTAAAAAACCTCGTCACCTTCGCCGCATCCCCCTCCGCCGCAGCCTTCCGGAACTCCCTCAAAAACAAACTGCACAGGCTCTCCCGCGCCTCCTCGAGCGTAACCCACGGCGGATCCGGCACCTCGACGGTCGGCACGACCGCCGCCGCAAACCCGCCCCGCACGATCTCCTCGGGCACGCGCGCGGCGCGGCTGATGTAGCCCGCCGCGGCCTCCCAGTCCTGCGGCGCGCCCATGCTGCCCACGACGCCCGCCACGCACGCCTTGAGCTCGGCCACCAGCTCGACCACCCGCAGCGTGTCCTCAACGCGCTGCTTCTCCAGGTCGAGCGTGCGCACGCGGCCCGACAGCCGCGAGGCGGTTTCGGACGCCGAGGACAGCATGTTGTTGGATATGCCGCGCGCGGCAATCACCTGGGCGCCCAGCCCCGCGCGCAGGTTGTCGAGCCGCGAGAGGGAGCGGGTTAGGTCGGCGTGGGTGGAGATGAGAGAGGTGAGGTTGGTTGTGAGGGCGGTTTCGCGGGTATGGAGGGCTGTGAGGGCGGTGCGGATGTCGGAGGCGGTTGTAGCGGTGCGGAGGGCGGCGGACGGGTCGGACGGGTTCTTGGGGGAGGGTTGTTTCGTCGTCGTTGTTGCAGTCGTCGTCGTCGTGATGGCAGGCATGGCGGTCATGGTGGGAGGGTGGGATGGAATGATGCTGCTATTGACGGCAGGCATCTTGGCTGTTGTGGAGCTGGCGGCGCCATTTGGGAGTGTTGACATTGAGACTGCCGTCGCGGCAAGGGCAGGGCATTTCTGCTGTGCACGGGAAGGGTGAAAGGTTGATGCCCCGCTGGAGTTGTTCCCTAAATACCTAGGTAGGTAGGTAGTTAGTTAAGGGTTAACTAGCGGTTTTGTTACAATTGAGCTTCCCAGGACTTGGTGTAATTGGGTCCATTTGCAGGGGCCCGATACACTAACGTTACGTTTCACTGGGTGGGCGAATTCAGCAATTGAGCATTGGTAATAATACCTAGGTACTAGAGATACTCAGGCTCAGAGTTCATTTGGTATCGTAATTGCCAACAATACGTAACTCATAATTATCAAACATGCAACGGCCGTTCATTCCTTCTTGTTCATCTTTCAGCAACCCGCCCCAAGCACTCGCGCCGTCCAATTCAAAAAAAAAACCTGGAACAAAATAAAACTCTGGATCAACACAAATAAAAAGGAATCATCACAGAAACCTTCCCATTCGACAACTATTGGCGCAGAATCTCCTTTGCCGCCGTCAGATCGGCAATCTTTCTCGCCAGTCTGTCGCGTTGCCCTCTGATGCTCGGCGACTCGCCCGCGATGGCCTCCAGCTGCTCAGGCTTCAGACCAATCACCCATTCCTGATTGAGCACATCGAGCGGCGTGGACGGTCCGAAGAGCAGACGGTAGTTGACGGCCTGGTTGAGAACGTTGTCGACGAACCGTTTCCGGGCGATGTCATAGTAGGCGCTGAGGTCGTCATGGAGCTTCTCGACCACGTCTTCGATGTTTGACTTCTTCTCGGTGACCCTCTGGACCTGTGCTATGGTCACTAGGTTTCGGTCGTCGTCGTTGATAGAGATGCGCTTGAGACGCTCGCCTATGCGTTCGCCACGGGATCGCTGGCGGCTCTCGTTGAAGTGGTTGTCCAGCGTATACGGCTTGGCGTCTCGCTCAGCAGCCACGAGGAACTCGGCCGCCGCCATGCCAGCCTGGTATCGCCGCAGCAGCTCATCGAGTAGGGCTGCCCACAACTCGCCCCGCACACCATGGTCCAGGCAGACGTCGTAGAGAGCAGCCGTGATGAACCGGTGAATGGCCACGATGACCCTGCTCATGAATGCCTTGCTCATGGTTGGCCACTTGCATGATTGCTCCTTCCACGCACTCGCCCAAACGGCGCTGCTGAAATTGCCGAGGTCCATGCCGCGAGACCGCGCATACAGTTCGCCGATCCACTCCGTGATGCCGCCCTGCGGCTCGCCAACGTCAAACTCGGGGCTGATGATGTTCTCGAGCTCGGGATAGTCCTCCGGGTCAATGTCCTGGGCGAATCTCAGAATGGTGCTCGCAGTCGTGTTGGTTGTCTGCGAATGATTTTCCTCTGTCGTCTTCTCCTCGTCAATTGTCTCGAAACGGCGGAGGGCTGCGTGATTCTGGAACTCGTGGTTAAACGTATCGGCGAGGTTGACAACCTGGGTCACCAGACGAAGCTCGATGGACGTCTCAAACGCGCTGTCGCCGGCGTACTGGGCCTCGAGCGCCTGTCTCACCCGGTCCTGGAACCGTCCGGCGATACCGCTCAAAAATTGGCGCTGCTCGTGCGCATCCTTTCGAGACGGACCGAGCGCGTTTCGTTCGCGTTCGGCGCCTTTCAGCATCTCACTGATGTCATTCCTGAGTTTTGGAAACTCCCGCCGAGCTATGTGGCCTAGGAGCTCCGCGAGGCGTGCTTTCAGCGCTTTGACACCAACTCTCTCCGGCGGGAGGCTACTCCAGGGCTCTTGTCTGAACAAATCCTCGCGGCGCCCGAAATCGGAATCGCCCTGATCCGCTCCCCGGTTTCTGACGAGGTAGTAGCCCAGCGTGAGCTGCTTCTTTTTGCCGCGGATGATGTTGCACACCGAGGCTTGGGCACTCGGCTCCGTGACCAAATCCGGCTTGGTCATGATGCCCAACGTGCGCTCTCCATTCTTGTCATACTCCTCTGCGAGCGTCAGGATCTCCTGGTTCGAGATGTCGATGTTGCAGGGAAGCACGGCCAAGATGACGGTGCGGCTGTCTTGGATGTACCACCGCACCATGTTCTTGACCATAGCCATGTCTTCCTTTGTTGTGACCCCCTTGGTAGGAGTACGGAAGATTCCCGGCACGTCGATCACGGTGAGGTAATCGACAGACGGACCGCAGATCTCGATCTTGAGCACGTCTTCGCTGAACACGCTGCCTCCTTGCGGGGACGTGTCTGGCGGGAGCGCCGCTTTGAGATCGACATTGTCATCTGAGTTGTACCCTTCAGACGTATAGCCGGAATCAGGACCGCCTTTCATCCGGATGCCCATCCTAGCGTTGACCTGTCCGGAGTGTCAATCTCTTATTGGCCTCCTGAGAGGTACTCATATCACGAACCTGTTGCAAAATTTCCGGGAACTTGGCCCGAAAGTCCTCAGGGGAGAGCGCATTGGTGCGGTACCCCTCGACCTGCTTCTTGTGCGCATCTGTGGCATTCGGCCCCGGGATGATGCTGACCTCGACACGGGACACATCGTCACGCCGCTGCGTGATCTGGGTCGCATAGCGCGTGCAAAGGTCTACATCCCGCGGGAAAGGGATGCCAGTCAGACTCTCCAGCAGCGACGACTTGCCTGAGCTTTGGTCCCCCACGACGACGAGCTGGTCACAGTGTCAGTCTAGCAAAGGGGGGCGCCGAGGATGGATGGAAATGGTATACCTGCGGTAACGGGACATGCTTGCCAATGTTTCGCTCGCGAAGCTTGTCGATCTTTCCGAGAAGGGAGGCGCTGACGAGGTGTTCTTGCTGAAGGACCGCCATGACCAAGGGGGCTCTCTTGACTAACGAAACTCTGCGTCTTCGGTTCTTCAACTCAAGTGTGGCTCAAGACCAAAAAAAAAAAAAAAAAAAAGGGTCGGTATCCCCAGCAGCGAAGGTAATCATGAAAGTGGCGACCGATCTGAGCACCAACGAACAGATTCTCGCTTGCTGGTTCCCATCCCTTTCTTATACACACATCAACCACTCCACGCCATCTTGTGCATCCCATCCCATGCCCTCCCGCTGACGATCATTTGTACAGGCACACTCCCAAGGCAGACCACTAACACTAGGTTAGAGGACAAAAAAGGAGAACGCCACAGCGCTAGAAAGCCTGCCCGCAATTCGCTGGTCAGGCACGCAGGCCGGCCGGTACGGTAGGCCTCGTCACCTTGGCGGCTAGAATCAGGTTGGGGGGAAGGGAGGCCGGACGATGCGGCCGCCGCGCCGCGCCGGCGCTCTGGTGGCTGCATAGCTACGGCAGACCGGCCGTGTCACAAGCAGTAGGCCTCGCCTTATTACTGGTGGGCGGTTCTGGGAATGTCTGTACGTTTAGTGTGGGCTGTGGATGAAAAAGCCGGGGTGCTGCACAGCCTTGCCGCGATTGAAGCGGGGACGCGGCCGGTGGGCGCGCGGGAACGCGGGATGAGACCCCGGGAGCGGCCGCGTGCGTACTGTAGATACATACCTACCTACATACAATGCAGTACTGTACATACATATAGGGCAGGTAGCTGGGCAAGGTAGGTCGGTAAGGTAGGTATGCACGTTGGTTGCTGCGGTTCAGTAGTTATTGCTTGACTGAAACAAGAGCCCTGCAATTTGAGTTGCATTGCATTCTAGGAGTTTCTTCGGGCCGTCTAGGGCTCTTGGCAGGCTTTCTTTGGCCTCCAGCTGAACCCGGCAGCGCTTATTCAGGCGTTGGCGTTGGCGTTGGCGTTGGCGTTGGCGTCGCTGACGTCGCTGTTGGTTACAGGTGAGCGAGGCGCTGTAACTATAATGAACCAACACTGATAGAGTTGGAGTGCAGTCTTCCAGGAGATGGTTCTCCGCAGACCCCGGAAGGCTCCATGTCTTGGCCCCGGCCCCCAAGTCCCTGAACACGAGGCTGTCGAATCAGCTTGGCCTACGAAGTACTTTGGACAGCGACGGGTTTATCTGCCGCTATACAAGCTGCTTGCAGATTATTGGTGACGGGCCGTAAGGAAAACCCGTGCCTTCTCTCCTCTACTAATCACATACCTTACAGCACAAGAGATATAAAATAATAGTATACAGGCAACAAGCATACTGGCTGTTGACTCTGCTGCGAAACTTTCGCAGTTGGCTGTAGGCATCCAAGATTCCTCATCTCATACAAACGTGATATCATAATCCCCAAGGCCGAGCAAATGGTTGCTGTCTATTTAGTGTTAACCCAGAATCTCAGAACGCATTGAACACCACTTATACAGACCACCGCATATATCCACAACTGACTCCAGCCCAGTCGCATCTATTATCATACTACAGCATAACCAATACTCATCCATCATCGTCACCCACGTGTCAAACCGCCTGGCTATACGCCCCGCCCATAAACGCCCTCCTCCCCTTCCCATACCTCCACCACTTCCTCCCCTCATCCACCCAAAACACGCTGCTACACAGCACCAACAGCCCCAGCAGATCCCTCAGCCCAAGCGCCTCCGTCTGGAAAACCTCTTGCAACCAAGGGAAATACACCACAGCCAGCTGGCCCATCAAGCTCCCCGCCACCGCCCAGTTGAACAGCACATTACTCCACAGCCCCACCTCGCCGCGCAGCACGCTCTTGCTCTCGGACCGGCACGTCAGAGCGTTGAACATGTCAAATAGCACAAAGCAGGTAAACGTCATGGTGGTGTCGCGGCGCGTGACCTGGCCGTCGTCCAGCATCTCATGCGTGTAGACGAGCATGGTACCCGTCATGATGATGGCAGCCTGGGTGAGGACGCGCGTGAGCAAGGGCCGCGTGAGCACGGCGTCGCCGCGGCGGCGCGGCGGGCGGTTCATGACGTCCTTGTCGACTGCTTCAACGCCCAGCGATTGCGCGGGGGGGCCGTCCATGATGATGTCTACGTCGAATTGGTTAGCGGGCTGGGATTGCGTCAGGGGGAAGAGGAGATGGTGGGCTTACTGATCCAGAGAATCTGCATCGCATTGAGTGGGGATTTGAACCCCAGTGCAGTGCAGATCAGGACAAGGGAGAGGCCCGCGGCGCTGGTGGAGAGTTGGAAGGTGAGGAAGTTTTGAATGTTGTTGAAGATGGCCTTTCCTTCTTCGATGGCGTGGAGAATGGTCGAGAAGTCATCGTCGGTCAGAATCATATCGGCTGCCTCTTTGGCAACGTCAGTGCCGTGCATGCCCATGGCGATGCCAATGTCGGCCTTTTTGAGCGCTGGCGCATCGTTGACCCCGTCTCCCGTCATGGCGACAATATCGCCGCGGGACTGGAGGGCCCTGATGATCTTCAGCTTGTGATCCGGGTTTGTCCGTGCAAAGATGGTCGTGTGGTCCATGGCTCTTGCGAGGTCCTCATCGGACATGGCGTCGATTTCGTCGCCTCGAAGGACCGGCTTAACGGTGATTTGATTTGACGTGTGCGCCGTGGGGGTAGCAATTGCCATGCCCAGCTGCTTGCCGATAGCGAGAGCGGTGGTCTCGGCGTCGCCTGTGATCATGATTACCTTAACGCGGCCGCGCATCAATTTTCTAATGGAGCGCCCGACGCCCGGCCGAGGCGGATCGCTCATGCCAACTAGGCCAGCGAAACTGAGGCCCTTATACTGCTCCTCAACGCCGTGATGAGCAGGGCTGTCGGCTCTTTCTCCGCCAGGGGTGTTACTCCTGGCTCCGGACCTGCTGTTTTTAGACCTCGTAACCGGTCCGCTAGCAAAAGCCAGGACCCGAAGACCCTGGGAAGCCATCTGCTCCGCCGCCTGCAGAGCTTCCTGTCGCCGTGCCGAGTCCAGCACAACCTCCCGGCCGTCTTTAGTGACATAGGTATCGCAAGCTTCGAGCACTTTGTCAATGGCGCCTTTCATGTACGCAAACTCTTTCTCGTTTCTGCCTCCTTCGGTGCCGATTGTGACACCCATCCACTTGCGCTCAGAGCTAAAGGGCGTCTCGCTCACTCGGGGTCCGATAGAGTCTCGAACATCGTGTTCCTTGAATCGATCCAGCAGGTCGAGCATGGCGACATCCGTGGGTTGCCCGACCCAGCGAGTGTAAGTCGACGTGTGGCCCCTATTCTGAGTCGACGAAAGTACGGCCCTCGCAGCCGCGCCGTTTTCAGTGTATTTACGGGCAAGGCGCGCATTGTTAGAGATATTACCAATGCGCAGGATCCTGAGTGTTGCAGGGTCAAGCTTGGTCTCGGTCGCTTCATCATCAGATTCAACATCAAACGCATTATCGGATCCAAAGAACCACATCTTGGCCGTCGTCATATGGTTCATCGTCAGTGTACCTAGGCACTGTCAGCGGGGCAGATATCGAGCTTGAGTGGTCAAGCTTACCCGTCTTGTCCGTGCAAACCACATTGACGGACCCCAAGGTCTCAACTTTGGGCATTTTGCGAACAATTGCATTGTGCTTCGCCATTCGGTGAACACCTAAGGCGAGCGTGACGGTGACGATAATAGGCAGTCCTTCCGGGATTGCTGCTACAGCCAGGGAGATAGAAATGGTAAAGATCTCGAGCAACTTTTTCCCTTGGAACCACCCAATGAGCGAAATGAGCCCGATAATAACAAACGACGCCTTGCTGAGCTGCGATCCGAGGTCATCCATGGAAATCTGGAGTGGCGAGCGAGGGCTCTCAGTCCCCGAGACACTTGTTGCGATGGTGCCAAAGTGGGTGTCGCCGCCAGTCGCAAACACAATACCTTGCCCGTGTCCAGATCTCACGAGCGTTCCCATGTAGGCAATATTGTGTGGTCCATCATGGTCCCCCTTGGCGCCGGCTGCAGAGTGTCCGTCAGCGGCTCCGCCAAAGGAAGGTTGTGGTAACTGCAAGGTAGCGTTGCCATAGCTAGGAACGCCAAGCGCACGGCGGGGGCGCGTGTCTGCGGTAACCCGCACGGGCTCGTTCTCTCCCGTGAGATTTGACGCATCGATGGTCAGGTCGGCGGCCTTCGTTACCCGAATATCGGCGGGGATGCGGTCCCCGGTGGTGAATAGCACGAGATCGCCAGGTACCAATTGCGCAGCCATGACCTTGGACGAGGTTGCCTCCAATACTTCTTCTTCGGGGGTAACCGAGCCGGAGCTTTCGGGCAAGTCGGGGGTCTTGTCGCCGGCCCCAGGCCATATAGGCGAGCGCGAGCCTGAAGAGCCCTTGGGCGCCTGTTTCCGTACTAGATGCGCATGGTTGGGCACGAGATGATTCAGCGCCTCAATCGACTTCTCCGAACGGTATTCCTGTATGAAGCCCACGCTGACAACAATAGTCACTGCTACCGTGATGCTGACGGCGTCGTCCATGTTCCCCACCACAACCGACGCGCCCGCAGATACCAGGAGCAGAACTATGAGCGGCTCCTGAAACTGTTTGATGAAGCGTAGCCATATCGGCTCGGGTTCGTCGTGTGGGATCTCATTCGGGCCATAGTCGCGTAACCTCGAAAGGGCTTCGGCGGGTGTGAGGCCATGCGTCAGTGATGTGTTTAGTCGTGCGGCGACTTCGAACGGGTTTAGGGAGGAGTAGTCATCGGCGACGCTCTGTATCACACATTATCAGCCCCTAATTCAATATTGCCCACAATGATCTCTTGCAAACCATACTCTTGATTGGGCAGATGTAGTCCGCGGGCTCATCCTCGGGGACGTGGACCACGACCGTTCCATGTCTGCAGCGCCTGCCGCTGGCCCTGTTCCCCGAGAATTCTGGTGGAGGGGCAGAGCACCGCCGTCATCTTTCCGCATAAATCGTTCCATGCTGGAGTCCAACTAAGAAGAAATGGGAACCGCAGGACGTGGGCGCAAAAGACCCCGAGGGGGAGTGGATGGGCCAACTGGACGTCATCAATGGCTGCAGCGCCAGGGGGGCAATTAATTGCCGGTGCAGCGACGCGACCGAACGCAAAGGAAAAATGGGTATTCGGGATCTAATCAATACATCAGAAATAAAACAACACCATTGCCGGCGCAGTGAACTTTTTGCCGTTTCAATGCGAGACCCGGGCGCGGGTTGGAGGTGGAAACTGTGCGGACACTGGACCAGGCCGAGACTCGTCGCTCGTCGTGGAACGTGTTTTATTCCAACTTTGCCAGTTCCCTGCTCGGTTCGGGCGCCCGACCCTTGTCTCCCACCGTCCGCTGAGCACAAGCGACAGGGGTGCATGCAGCCAGAGAAGGGGGCGCCAGGCCAGGAACCACGTTATGCGCCATGGCGTTGGCTTGCGAGGCTTGGCATCTTGTCGAGGAACATTGGTTGATTTCTACGGAGTACGCAGTACCTACCTATCTAAATCGCGTTACGTCTGGAGATCCATATACCCGGCTCGTCAATATGGACTGGCGGGTTATGAAAAGCTAGAATCATCTTTGCATGGTACCTTAGGTACTGTAGGTGACTCTGATCATATCACAGCTTTCCTATCCTAAGGCTTCCTAAATGCATAGTCTGGGGAGTCGAGAGCGCCTCCAGACCCTTCAATAGCTCTCAAGTTTCAAAAGAGAGCAATTTCAATCAATGGCGGTCAACCAGAGGAGTCGGAGTTCTATGAAGTGTAGAGCGCGAGCGGAGCGACAAGAGTGAAAGAGACCCTTCTTTGCTAACGACGTTGCTCATCTTCGATACTTCCGCTTTCATCGCTCGACAGGTCAGGTATGAGATCCGTAATTGCCCGTTATGTGTAACTTTTGTTGCTGACCAGACACCAAGCCACGTGACGGGGTTGCCTGATTTCGTTACCTGGTAACGTAATGCGACGCCCTTGGTGGCTGGTGGGGCCACCCCAGCCTCTCACATTTCGCAGGGACTTGATTTTCTCGCGGGCTCGCTGCACCATTCCCACACTCGACCGCCCGCCTCCGAACCGACCACATCCCCTCCTTCTTCACCTGCCATTCGATCCTGCGCTATCTCGACCATCGCGTCCCACTGGCTGTCGCATCCGGCCTGATGCCCATTGCACTCTCCAGAACGGTCATTGTTTAACACCATCGACATTTTTCCTAATTGCGCGTGTCTCGGGACGACGTGGCTGAGCTCCCAGCGCGCCGTTGCTCAAACACCGCAACACGCGTTCCCTTGTTTACCTCTCCACCGTCTATCAACCCACCCACTATCGCAAGCCGTCCCGCCGTCGCGTTCCGTTTATCGTGCGCGGACGTCTTCATCGATTTGACAGCCCGACAATAACTGTATTACTACCGACTGCCATTGATCCAAACATATTGCTTCCGTTGCCACCGTCGTCGCCATGTTCTGGTCGGGGACACTGCTTAGTGCCACCGGCCCCTTGGCCAAGGCATGGCTCTCTGCCAACCAGGAGCGCAAGATCTCCAAGGTTCAAATTTTGCAGCACAACCTGCAAGACAGTGTGGACGCCATCATCGCTCCCAATGACGCTCCCCTCGCTCTCCGACTCAGCGGCCAGCTGCTGCTTGGTGTCGTGCGCATCTATAGCCGCAAGGCGCGCTATCTCCTTGACGACTGCAATGAGGCCCTGATCAAGATCAAGATGGTATGATTTCCCCGTCCGAGACATCAACGGCCTCGTCCGCTGACGCGTCCAGGCTTTCCGAT
The DNA here is from genome assembly GCA_023628455.1 of Chaetomiaceae sp. B2702. Lineage (NCBI taxonomy): Eukaryota > Fungi > Ascomycota > Sordariomycetes > Sordariales > Chaetomiaceae > Chaetomiaceae sp. B2702. The sequence goes on from JAMAKP010000053.1 coordinate 51,772, forward strand.
CCACTGGCAACCACGACATCCCAACGAGTTTGCATGCGACGACCAAGGAGTCGCTCATGCTCCCCGATACGATCACGCCATATGACAATCTCGATCTGCTGCCACCGCCGAGCACTGATTTTCTCGCGTCACAGCTCGAAGAAGTGACAGCGACCCCAGTCAGCAGCCGAAAAGCCGCTGTGCGCCTCAACAACCGTGACATCAATCTCCAGGAAGACTTTAACAACAGCCAGTTTCTTCAAGACACGATAGGTGACGATGAAGAGCTGGCCCTCGCGAATGTAGACGACCTCGACTTGGAGCTCGATTTTGGCATGGATATCGATGATCGGCCGTCAAAGCTGATGGACAAGAGCGTGGAAATGGGCAGAGATGCGCCTTCTGCCAGGCCAGTTGAGGAAGACATGCTCAGTGAGCTGGATATGGGCAGACCGGGCAAGGATCGCCAAACTCGCGAGCAGTCACTGGGTCTCGATCTTGACTTTGGCGACGGCGTTCACATTGCCGATGGGGAAGGCGATATTCAAATGGGCGATGATGATCTCCAGTTCAATCTCGGGGACGAATCGGCCATGCCCGGAGCTGCTCGCCCCGATATGAGTCGCGCCCGCATTTCCGAATCCCCGCTATCTGACATCGACGAAGACTTTGCCAAGGAAGTCGAGATGGAGTACAGCCGTCACATGAACACAGACATGTACGAGCCAGGTGATGACACAACAGCCGCCACCATTCAGGCACCCCAGCGGCAAAAGAAGAAGAAGCTGCTTCAACCGGACGATCAGACAATGTTGTCGAACGCTCAGATCAAAGAGCAGCAGTCGAAGCGCGACAACATTCTGAAGCCACAGACGTTCCTCACGCACGATCCATACATCGTTGGTCTGATGGATCTGCATAAGAACGGCGGTTTTGTCAACAACATTCTGTTCGAGGGCCGCAGTGATGGCTGGGCTCCCGAGCTGAAGGGGCTTTTGTCTCTCAGCTCTATTCGACCCAACGAGCTGAAGAGGAAGAGAGACAGCGGTGTCGCCGACATGGACAGTGACGACGAGCATGGCGCATCGAAATCACCGCGTCTAGAGCTTCCCGAGGACGAGACCGTGCTTGGCCCCGACGGAACCATTGCAGGCAACCAGAGCATCGCCGCAGACGGCACAGTGCTTGAAATCCCCGCCGACGACACGGTCGTTTTTGGTGACGACGAGGATGAGCGGCCCGGCTCCAGGGAAGGGGCGCCTTCCAGTCCTATGCCCGCTTTCGATGACACAACCATGCCCATTGTACACCCTGCCGACAGCGGTCCGGTCTCCATCGGCACTAAGCATGCCGTGCATATCCTCCGTGATCTTTTTGGCGCGGATGCCGCTTCAAACGCTGAGAAGCGCAAGAAGACGGCCGTCGTTTTCCAGGAGCTGCTACCCGAGCACAAGACATCAAAAGCCGACGCCACCAAGATGTTCTTCGAGTGCCTCGTCCTCGCCACCAAGGATGCCATCAAGGTCGAGCAGCCCGAGGGCTCGCTCGGCGGCCAGATCCGTGTGCGCGGCAAGCGTGGGCTTTGGGGCGATTGGGCTGAGCGCGAGGCCGGGGGCGAACCCGGCCGCGAACAGCAGCCAAACCAACCCGAGCGCACTGTGCAGTCATCTACCGCAGTGGCTGTTGAGGCATAGGAGTCTTCTCCTGTACTAGGTGCTAAAAAGGGCCCGCATTACCCGCATTACCTTTAATATTTTGGTCCGGTTTATTGTACTGTACCGCATACTTTCATGTTGTCTCGGTTTGTCTCGGATGGCGGCATGCTTGGGTTGGTTGGGAATGGGATCTTTGTTTTTGCTTCTTTCTCGGCCGTCAATACGATCGAGTGGCGTTTGGCGCTCCGGAAAGACTGTGAGATACCATTGATGGAGGGCTCAGTCTGGTTTGGGACAAAATGTGTAAGTGGCTCATGTTAGGTTTGGGGAATTCGATAGGATATGGGACCTGTTGTTTCTCTTCCAATAGTGGTCGGCATGAGCATCAGTTTGGACGATTGATTGCCGGGAAAGCTAGGCTACGATTGTGTTTGGCGGCGGTTGTAGGATACGCAGCTGCAAGGCGCCCCCTCAGATAGCTATTGAATCAAAGCGATTTAGATAGTCTCATCATCGTTGCCATCGAGCCTCGATGACCGGCTTCGTGTCTCTGTCGTGTCATGGTATTCTAGGGTTTGAATACTGTACAATTGGAAATATTGGCGAAGAGTCGTTGGAAAGTTGCGAGTGCGCCAGTGAGCTTGATCTATAAATTTGGAGAGACAAAGCGTGATGCGCTTGATGATATATATATATATATATATGTGAGTGGTGTGTGTGTGTGTGTGTGTGTGTGTATGTGACACCGTCTTGTCTTGTCAATAATCACACCTCCCAAAGCATATCGATCAATGATCAGCAGCTGAGTTTGGCGATTTTCCATACTCCAAACGGACCCCCTTATTCCATCGTTATCTCCTTCACCTTCTCCACCAGCCGCTGCTCATCTTCAATTCCGGAGTACTTGTTGATCCAGCCGAGCACTTCGCGGTGCCAGACGAGCGAGTTCTCGTGCTTCAACACCCACTAGAAAGAGAACGATCAGCAACTTTGCTCCGAGAGTGTAGGGAGGGTAGGTACGTGTAGGCCTCTTACGTGATTCTCATCAGGGAACATGAGCAACTTGCTCGGCACCTTTTTCGCCTGCAGGACATTGAACGCCGCGAGGCCCTCCGTGACAGGGAGACGGTAGTCCAACTCGCTGTGAATGATCTGTCCAACTGACGTCAGCCGGTAATCAACCAGCGAAGAGGAAAAGATAGCCAGGCTTACGAGTTGCGGCGTCGCCCATTCATTGCAATACCTCGCGGGATCCCACTTCTCATACGCCTCCCTATTCTCATATAGCGTCCCCTCGAAATCATGAATCGGGAAGAACAACTCCTCAGTGCACCACTGGTTCAGCGTGCTGAACACACCGTCGTGACACACCAGCGCCTTGAACTTGCGGCCGAGCGGGTGGCCCTGGATCCAGTCTACGTAGATGTAGATGTTAGCACCCAGACTTGACCCAACCTCCCCCCAATCAAAAAAGAAAACAAAAGAAAAAAAGAAAAAAGAAGAAAAAGACATACTAATCATATACCCCCCATAACTCGCCCCCAACGCAACCGCCCTCGAGCCATCTACTTCGGGCATATTCTCCACCACCCACTCAAAACACCGCACCAGATCGTTATACGGCCTGCCGCCCCACTCCCCGCGGATCCCGTCCTCCAACGCCATGCCGTACCCGGTGCTCCCCGTCGGGTTGGGACACACGACCACATACCCTTGCTCGGCGAACACGGCCGGGTTCCAGCGCGTCGACCACGAGTCCTGCCACGCGCCCTGGGGTCCGCCGTGGATCAGCATGCAGAGCGGGTATTTCTGGTCGGACTCCCTGGAGAAGGTCGAGGGCCGCACCACGAGCGCGTGCACGTCGTAGTCGCCGCCCGCGCCGCGGAAGGTGATGGAGTCGATGCTGGCGCGGGAGAGGCCGAAGGATTTGCCTTGTTTGGAGGCCGAGGAAATGACCTTGTTGGTGGAGGAGGCGGGGTGAGTGATGGAGTAGCAGGAGTTGTCGATCAGGGAGGTGGTTGTTATGAAGAGGTGGTCCTTGTCGGTGGATGAGGAGGACGAGGATTTATGGTCGGGGTGGAGGAGGTGGAAGGCGCTGACGCTGCCGTCGGGGGTTTTGATGGGTTTGGGTTGGGAGCTGGCTTTGGATGGGGTGGAGGGAAGTTCGAAGATGAGGGTGCGAGCGCAGGATTCGGCGGTGACGTAGAGTTTGGAGTCGTCGCGGCTCCAGACGATGGATTCCGGGCGTACGTCCCAGCCGCCAGCGCCGTCTTCGGTGGCGTAGAACTCTTCGGTCTTGTCAGGGTTGGTGATATCGGGCACCAAAAGGAGGCGCGGTTTGTCGGATTCGTACTGGTTGCTGCGCATGCGTGTGAAAGCTACCTTCTTACCGCAGTGGGAGAAGACGGGGCTGTTAGAGTAGCCCTCGAGGCCGGGGGTCTTGACGATCTGTGGAGACGGGGGCTTCGACTCGGTGAAGGTCTTCAGGGGGATAAAGTAGAGGTCCGTCTTGGTATAGACGGCAGGGTCGAGCTCGGGGTCCTTAGCCACAAACACCAGCCCTGAGGGAGCAATATCAAAGTCGCCGGTACCCCCAAAGGGAGGGACGGGAGAAGAGAGCTTCGTCCCGGCCAAAGCGTTGGTTAGATGGTTGTCACGGAGAGAATACCTGCCATCCTTCTTCTCTAGCGCGCCATAGAAAATGGAACTGCTCTTCTCGGTGTTCCAGGTGTCCCAATGGCGGACGAAGAGGCTGGTATAAACCTTGGCGCTGGAGCGCGGCTTCTTCTCCGTTTCGGGGTTGCATAGATGGCCGTCACGGGTGGCCAAACCTGAGCAGGCGAATGCGATTGTGCCGTCGTCAAGCGCTTTGACTTTCACATCGGAGATTGGGGCTTTGATCGATCCAGCTTCATAGGGACTGCTTACTGTCAGTCTTGACCAAAGGCGCATGCAAGGCACACTGACTCTGCTTCAGCGGCCTTAACGATCAGGGTGGTGATGCCATTGTCGCCGCTCTTAAGATAGAGAACCTCATCGTCCCCAATCCAGACGGGCTCTGTGGCCCCTGACTCCTCGACCAGCAATGCCGAGTCTCCTGACTCGATATCGAGGACCCTGATTTGGGACGTCTTTTTGTGGTCGTTGAACGAGTAAGTCGACACCTGCTCCAAGTCAGCTACCGCTCGTCATATCACCCAACCGCAGTAAAACAAATAACAGCAAAACAAAAATCAAAACCGAGTGGAGATCCGACTACGCAGCCACTGACCGTATATACTGCCCGCTTTCCCGAAGGGCTGGGCACTCCTGGCGACCGGCGAGGCGCCGAGAGCATCACCTCAGGGGTGAACTTGGTCGCCGTAAGCGTCATTCTGCTTCACCTGTAAAGTAAACAAAACCCGATGAATGAGATGCGAGAAGACAAGAAGCAGTTCAAGCTAGAGGTGGCAGTGAAAAGGGAACCTTATGTGTGTATATGTAGGTATAAACTGTGGCTCGGAGTTGGGCGAACATCTGCGGGTCAGTGAGTGAGGGGCACCAAAGTGACTGAACTGCACGGCCCCGCACCGAGGAGAGCAGCTCCCACTACAGCACAGGCCGGAATAGGCAGGAGATTTAAGAGACGCGTGTAAACAAGATACCCCAAGCTTCTTTTTCAGGAGCACTCTGCATGCGGGAGCTAAAATCAGGCGTTAATTAGGTATGACAGTAGTTCTCTTTAAACACGAGCTCCAGATGCGTCACGGTATGCTTCAAGCTCCAACGCCGTAGTCCAGGTTGCCTTTGACCCATCAAACGCCATCTAGATGCCTAACCCTCCCTGCGACCCAAAGCGGTGCCTGGGTATGTTTTGCACAGTACCTTGTGTATGCCCCCCTGAAACTCCATAACCTATAAATCCGCAAACGCCATCAAACAACCCAAACCCGACCCACGAGCCACCCTGAGCTTACTTCCTAACTCCAAAACTAGTCCTGACCTTCTTGGCGTCCCTCCCATCAGTCTCACTGTCCTCGGCAGCGGCAGCTGGTGTATTCTTCTTGCTCTTCTTCGTGGCCCCGGCCCTCCCACCGCCTGCGGCGCTGCTCGGGGTGGGCGCACCCGACGGTCCATCCCTATTACCAAAGTTACTCGACATGGGCGTTGGCGCGTGCGACGCCGGTGTTGAAGCGGGTGTTTGCGCGTCCTGTCCCCACCATCCCCCAAAAAAACCCCATTGTCAACATAGTTCTTCCCGTACGAGGAAAAAATTCGGGAATGGGGTCAAAACATACCGCCGCGGCTGGGTTATACGACACGGAGCTCCTCGAGAAGACGCGGTTCTGGTCTGCCAGGCCCGTCTTGCGGCGCTGGGCAGCCGCGGCCGTGGCGCCCTTGACGTAGTTGTCGAATCCGATGACAATGTTTCCGCTGGGCGTCGCCTCGAGGTAATCCGACTCTTTGCTGACGATGTCTTCTTCGGTGGCGGCCTGTCACCAAATCCCGACGAATCCATTAGCGCCGTCCTTCAGGTTAACCCAATACCTAGCTAATGGGACTGCCGGGTTGAAATGTACCAGCTTCTTCTCCAGCGCCCGGCGCCGGGCAATCAGCTCTTTGAGATGCTGTCGCTGCTTTTCATAGAAGGGGATCCCCGCGGCCGATGAGGTAGCCGCATCGCCGCTGGTGGCATTCGCCGCAGCCGGCTTTCCGACACCACCAGAAGTGGGGTTTTCGGCCATTCTTAAACCTCCGTTGTTAGTTCTGTCGTCGTTGACGGATGGGCTGTCCGAGACAGCGTTGAGGTCAAAGTAATCGAGGTAAGAAAGCGAGCTCTCTTGTTGAGTAGTGGTCTCCGGTGGGGGAGGACTGACACGCGTCCTGCGGCCCGCGGCCGCGTCTCCAAATGTATGTTCGCTGGTGATCCTCGCCCCGCCCGCCAATCATCGCACAGGAGACCCCTGTATCACACTGTACGACTAGCGTCAGGGCGGAACTTCGCTCCAGGGTACCTATATATGTGAAGGCGGTGGTTTGGTGAATATGTCAGTTGAAAATACTGTGCATCAGTGATGTCTTGTAGTTTGCGGTTCTGCATAACGTGTTTCGTCACTACGCGGTGGGTACGTGAGTGTTACAGATGGAAAATAAAAATATAACATTAAAAATATAAAAAAGGGAAAGTCAGCCCCCAGGAAGCGATGGAATGGCAGGCTCAGTCGCGGTGCAAAAGGCCCACAACCGGCAGCTGCGACAGGTTCAATGGTCTGTTTACTTATAGGGGCCTAGATCTATGGTTTACAAGCCTGCAACCTCAGCTGCTTCAGCGACATGGGGTTTCTGGGGTTCATCTCACGGATCCCGATCCTCAACCAAGCCAATGTGACACGCCACAAAGCCCAATGATCCGACATGGATTGATGTGATGGTCACCATCGAACGGCAGCAGAACTTCAAGCAGCGTTAGCCTCAATGGGGTCGTCTCCGCTCTTCGAGGATCTCATCTTCTTGATTTTCTCCTTGAGTTCCCTCTCGCGGAGTTCGTTGGCTGCTTTTGTGTCCTACAAACAAGTTAACAACAACAACAACAAAAATCTCATACTACTTGCCAGCGACAACATACCTGCTTGGCATCTGATGTAGCCCGGTCGTCACGGGAAGATCGCGGTCTGTCTTCAGCGCCTGAACCATCAGCCGATCTATTCCGTGTAGAAGAGTATGAAGATGCAGAAGAGCCCCTCCGGTCCCTGTATCCGCCCCTCGGGCTGTCGTCGCCGCGGGCGCGCCGCTGACCCTGTCGTCTTTCGCGAGACCGACGCCGGGGAGAGTGGCGCCGGCTGTCATACGAACTGGCGGGGCTGATGCTACGGCTCTCGCTGCGAGGCCTACGCCTGCTGTGGCGTCTCCCAGCGCCACGGGAACCGCTTCGGCTGTCACGTCTCGACCGTCTCGGTGGAGTGCGGCTGGGCGATCGCGAGTCTCGCGACGAGGTCGTAGATACCGAGCGGCTATGGCGGCGGGTTGGTGTTCTGGATGGGCTACGGCTCGAGCTCCGGCCGCGGCTCCGGCTCCGAGACGGCAAGCGGCGGCGGCGCTTCGGCAAGGGCGAGCCGCGATCTAATGAGACTGAACGAGTACGACTACGCGGAGACCGCCGCCGTTTGGGTACGTCCCGCCGAGACACAGGGCTACGGGACCGAGATCGTGCATGTCGTCGTCGCGGCGGGCTGGGTGATCGGGTGATAGACCGTCTGCCTCCATCAGCGCTCGGAGTACGGGAGAAAGATCGCGACGAAGTCGACCGAACAGACACAGACCGGGTACGAGACCGGGTCCGCGACCGGCGACGTCGGGCATCACGCCATCCTCCGCCGCCACGTCGAGGTGGACTTCCACGGGGAACGTATACATCTCGTGTCCATCCACCGCCACGAGGCCCTCCACGCCCCCCGCGCTCGCCTCGATCACGGAATCGGGGTGGTGAACGGGACCGTCCGCGGCCAAAACCACCTCTGTCTCGATCATCGCGGCCTCCGCGCCACGAATCGCCCCGACCTGGTCCGCCACCACCTCGGCCACCTCTACCATAGTCGCGGCGCTCAAAGTCATCTCGTCGCTGGCGGGCTTCTTCGGCAGCCTTGTCCGCCTCGATCTGTTGCCGTATCAGCTCATATCCGGGGGGTATTTTTTCTTCTAAATCAATAGAAAAAATTTGCCTACCTTCTCCTGCATCAGCTCCAACTTCTTCGCCTCCAAGAGCTCCTTGGGCACGCCCTGAGGGCTGGCCTGCGCACTTAGCAACAGCTTCCATAGATCCTTGCAGAATGTCGGGGTGTCCTTGTCGAGGAAGCCCGTGAGCTGGATCTGGACCGCTTTGATATCGGGCTACAGCATTGGGTCCGTCAGAATAACTATCCGTATGGAATATATCGTGGTGCTAAAGTACTCACATGGCGGGTGCCCTCGACCAAGTCAAAGATCAGCTCGATGACCACGTCGTCTTCGCTCCCCAGGATTTCTGTGACTCGGTTGGCGATCCATCTGTTTCGGCTGCCGTTAGCCAGAAGCCTCTTCGCTCTGCCCGTCTTGATTGGCACTGCTCACTTTTTCATGACTTGCACATTGACCTTCTGCATATCCACCTTCTGGTTAAACTCGGGCGGAAACTTGGTGCTCTTGAGGAGCTTCGCGTCCACGCCTGTCGCCATGATCGCTGTTTTCCTCTCCCTCGGTCGCCCTGCTGATGAAGTGGGTGGGTGTTTCGGCTAGGTAGTAGCTCTGTTCGTATCGGTCCTATTGATATAGTGGCTCTTTAACTCGGTTTCGGCTTTCGTTCCTCTAGGGTTCGGCGCTGTCGAATGCAAAAGACATGCGAGATTCGCCAGTCTGATCCTTGGCGGACGAGTGACGCGGTCGACTCTGGTACTGTGCATAACGAGGTGCGAGGTTGAAAGTGGGTCCTGTTAGCCTTGGCGAGCGACTTTCTACACCCCACTTTGCACAGGCGGTGACAGGGATAGAACGGCGTGGGGTTGAGGGCGGGGTCTGGACTGATGGGGTGTCGCGTGCGCGCTCTGGAAGCCGTCCCGCCGAGCCAGCGAGTGGGAGGACATTGGAAAAAGGTGTGTGACACGGGAAATGTTGTTGATCACACTGTTCTAGAACGCCACGAAATCAAAGTCAAGTGAGGGATTTTCATATGCCTGACAATCAGGCAAGTCAGTCACCTTGACGAACTGCTGTTGAAGCACAGAACACGGCGTTTGTGAGTAATCTGTGCTCAAGACGAACTTGCAATTAGGTAGGTATTTTCGCTGCTGGCTATTCAGCCTATGGCAGCTCAACTGCGTTGAGCAGAGTTGGTAGCAAGCCCTGGAGCCTTGTGCCTATATGTGGACATCGTCAAAAAGACCACCTAGACCCGATATGGTTCCTCTCGTCGGTCCCCAAGAATTGACAGGCCCCGTCCGTCCCGGCATACTCGTACATTTTCCCTGCAACCCATCTCCATGCGCCCAAAAACCCATCAGCTAGGCCGAACAGTGTTCCTAGCCCGCGCCATACCCTCCTTAACGCCGTGATATTCCATGCATGATAGCCCCGTGTAGTGTAAGGTAGTCATCGAGCCGTCCCATAACCCAATAATCCGACATTAGACCCGGTCGTCTCGAACCCCCCTCAGCGAGACGCCTAACGAAAACCCATACTTTGACATGAAACCAATACCTCACTCAAGGTTGCTTTGGATAGCTGTATTTCGTCTTCCCCCCATCACCATCCTTCTTCTCGCCTTGCAGCTGCTTGGCATGCAAAGCAGCGATCTTCTCCCTCAACTTGCTCAGATTCCGGTTATTCTCCTGGTCTTTCAGTTTGGCGCGAATATCATAGAGCGCCATGAGCGAGTTGGCGCGGTCAACGTCATCATCAATCTGCTGGTTTCGTGCTTGGTTAGTACTTGGCCAACTGTTCGGTGTCGTGGAAGGGGGCGGGAGCGGCAGCGAGACCAGGTAAGTAGCGAGGGGTGGGTTGGTGGTAAGGGATGTCACGATGATGCTAGTGCTGGTAGTGGTATCGACAAAGGGCGGCTTCCTGCTAACCTCTGAGTCGCGCCGCGGTGTCCCTGGAATGGAACCGTACGCCGAATTGCTGCGTGTGTTGGGTGGTGTAAGGAGGCGCCGGCCGTACTTGTCGAACTTGGCTGGCGAGGCAGTCCGCGACATGAACGATGAACCTGTGGAAGCTGCCGAAGCACCTGACCCGGTGCGCTTGTGATTCCGCAAGCCGGGTCGGTTGGGTAGTTGCTCTGGTGGCTTGCTCGCGTCGACGGGGTGCGATGATGAGAGCGTCTTGTTGGCGGTGACAAGAGCGGCGGCCGCCTGGGATTCCTGCTACGGGAATATATTAGGAGGTCTGCTAACTGGATATCCGCCCACCATGCGGCTGTAGTCGAACAAGAAGTTGAGAATCCGCGTGAGACTTACCGCCGCATTAAGGTCGCTCAAATCCGCCAGCATCTGCGCAAGCTGGATGCTCTCCATCATGGCTGTTTTGTCCTCAGCTGGTCTGATGCTTGTCGTATTTCGCGATCATTCGAGTATGTAAGATTGCACAGGTCAAAGTCGCCTCCGTTGATGGTGGATTAGATACGTCAGGTGTGGAGGTGCTGTCGGTGCGGTCGGTGCTGTCGGTGCAGTTGTGGTAAACAGTTGGTTGCGTGGCTTTTGAAATTGCTTGAATTCTTGGGGGTGTCACAGAAAATGTTTTCCAGGTGAGGCGAACAGCCGCAGATTTATGCTATTCCTAGCTAATGGCGACGGCAATCCAATCAGACGGAAAGAGCACACCGACATTACCCCGTGGTTGTCGGGAGGGTGTGCTGCGGATTGCAGGCGAACAGTGAGGTAGGCATGACAAGGCTGAGATCAGCACCAACTTTTGGGCTTTGTTCAGCGGGGGTATACCGGGACCGACCAGGGGACCGTCGCTTGCGATCAGGGCACCAAATGCTTCGTGCACGATCGCGCAGCACCCCGCATTTTAACTTCCCGCTTGGGAACCTGGAGAATTCCGGCGCCCCTCCCCGTCTATGGCTTTATCCCACGGGGGATCGGGCCTCAAGCCATCCCGCTTTGCCTCGGCCACGGAGCCGACAGCGAAAACCTACGCCACGTCCGTCAATTTTCGGCATGGCTCTTCGTTTCGTCGCGGCTTGGTGAGCTCACCGCTTACATATTCGGAGGGCCAGATCTTGAGTTTGAGTCTAAACTCCCAAAACAGGCCGGAAGAGCCGTCAACGCCATACGGCTCGATGGTTTATCCACGTTCTATGCAGTATTTGGGGCGACAAGTCGGGCGGCAGGTGCTCACTTATTAGCCTAATAAGACGGGATCTTCAACAAACTTCTCAGGTGGGAGGGTCAGGGGAGGACTGTCACCAGGCCCAGACCCGCCAGGACAACCCCAGCAACCCCACCTCCAATTGCAACAAAGCCGTGATTTAACGATATTTAGCTTTAAACAGGGATCCTGACTGAAGTTGCAAAGTATTGTGTAGTTAACCGTGCCTTCACCCCTGGGCTTACTCAGGTAGGTAGGTAGGTAACGGGCCCAGCTGCGGTCACCTAAAAGTGTTGCCGAGCCGAGCGAGCGCTCCCGAAGTCGCATTCTGCTGTCGGCGGGATTGGTCATATTGGCATCGCTGCAATTCGGAGCACCGAACAGGATCGCATGGCATAACCCATTGTATAATATAAGCCGCCGCAAGCCAACGCGGGGAACTTCTTTTACAATGGTGCTCATGAGGAGAGGAATGGCCACCATGGCATCACTCAAGAGAGCCGGAAAGGTGATTTGCATTGGCCGCAACTATGCGTGTGTAAACCCCCTTTGCCCGTTGTGATGCCCTCGGGTCTCATTTGCCCGAGTGACTTGGAGCTCTCCGACGGCTAACTGGCGCCCAGGGACCATATCACGGAGCTCAACAGCGCCCGGCCCAAACAGCCCTTCTTTTTCCAGAAGCCGACCTCGTCCATCCTGCTGCCCGGTGAGGGTCCGGTGATCCGGCCGAAGGGCGTCAACCTGCATTATGAGGTTGAGCTTGCTTTGATTCTGGGCAAGCAGGTCAAGGACCTGAGTGTGCAGGACGAGCAGGCTGCGTTGGATGCAATTGAGAGTGAGCATCATTCATTTGGACCCCTCGTGTCAATTGGTGACAGCACTCGGTGCTGATGCCGTATATAGGCTACGCCCTTAGCATCGACATGACGGCCCGCAACATCCAGAACGAGGCCAAGAAGAAGGGCCTGCCCTGGGACATCAGCAAAGGCTTTGACACCTTCTTGCCTGTGAGCAACGTCATCAGCAAGGCGGCCATCCCGGACCCGCACAAGATTGAGCTCTACCTGAGCGTCAACGACAAGGTGCAACAGAGTGACTCGACGGAGTTGATGCTATTCCAGATTCCAAGGATCCTGAGCGATATCTCCAAGGTCATGACGCTCGAGCCGGGCGACATTATCCTGACCGGCACGCCCAAGGGTGTTGGCCCGGTCGTGCCGGGGGATGTCATGCGGGCCGGTATCAGGGTGGATGGCAAGGAGCTGGAGGAGGCCAAGATGGAGGTTACTGTCGAGGAGTCGACCAGCTCCTATGAGTATGCCGAGACATGAAGTTGTCAGGTAGAATGGATTTGTCGTCCTCGGGGTTATTGAAGTGCACTGCACTCGGCGACCACCGGCCGTTTTCATCCCAACCCCTCCTTCCCGGCGCCCAGTGCCAGCCCAGTGCCAGCCAGTGCTATATATACAACTTTCCATTCGAACACTGTCACCGCCCCTCCCAATAAACGCCAACACCGGTTGGCGCAGCGGCATTGGGAGGGAGTCGGGTGGAACGCCAACCGAAAGAGGCCGTGGGTTCGACTCCCCCCTCGAGAAGTAAAACCCTTTTCAGGGTTTTCGTAGCCGACAACCTCCATTCTACCGGCGCGGGAATGGGGCTTGTCGGTGAGCTTTTGCATTTTTTTTTGCCAAGTTTTTTCTCTTCCCCCTTCATACCACGTTAACATCCTGACGGCCCAGCATTTTCTGTTTTCCCTTTTCCCCTTTACGCGTAAACACAACCGCCAGTGCCACTTTAGAAAAGAGTATCACAGCATGGAGATTCTCCTTCACCAAGGAGAAGTTCATAATCCAGTAGCGAGTAGAAACCCAAAGGTATGTCGTCAAGTGAGATCATCTGCATTCCCAACCGGACAAACACCTCTTTCCATGTAGGGCAAGTAAGCAACCCTTAAATACAAATACACCCACGCCCTCCCCCTTCCGTCAGCAACACCGCAGTACCCTCACTCCAGGTTCGGATCCCGGATCGACCCAGGCTTCGGGCACCAATCTGCCACCTCGCCACACTTTTTACACCTCCTCGTCTCCTCGTCCCCCTTGAATTTCTCCACAGCCTCCTTGATCTGCGTGCCGAGATCGGTGCAGTGAAACGCGGCCTCGTGCACGACGGCGCCGCAACCTTCGCGCTGGCAGTACCAGCGCATGCGGTCGACCGAGTCGGCGGGCCGCTTCTGCTCGAGCACGATGCCGACCGTGTTGGCGAAGCGCACCGGGTTGTGCGGCGTGTCGGCCGGCAGCAGAAACATGTCGCCTTCGCGGATGACGATGTCCCGAAAGGCGTCCCCGTCGACGACCTTGAGCAGCATGGCACCCTTGTATTGGTAGAACCACTCCGGGGTCTGGTTGATGTGGTAGTCGGTGCGGGCGTTGGGGCCGCCGACGATCTGTGCCAGGGGGTGTTTAGTTCCTTGGTGATCTGGTATGGGAGATAGGCGGGTAGGGAAGCGTACCATGACAGTGAAGTCTCCGTTGTAGACGCAGTAGTTGTTGATAGGCGGCTTGAGAAGATGTGAGTTCTCTTCCAGCCTGCCCAGTTTTAGCACTGATGATTCCGGGACTGTCCTCCAGAGGTGTGCTCAACACACATACCACTTGGGCAGGTTCACTGGCGGAGCGAGCATCTTGGAAAGTCGGAGGATCAGAAAGACACTTGAGAGACGTCCGCTGTTTTTTCGAATTCGACTCAGCCGGTGCTGTTTCTGAGTGTTGTACGGGCGAAATTTCTCTTGCCCTCCACTGATGAATGAGTCTACTGGGTTGAGTGAGAATAAGACTTGGAGCAGACTTGGAGTGGTATCTTCCCCCGCAACTAAAGACTCTCTCACTCGGGTATCATCGGGGTGCACGTTAAACAGAGAAGGAAGCTGCCCTGGTTTCCAGCCAGACCGAGAATAGATAATATTACAATGATATTTCTGCAAGATTTACCATCAGTCATTTAAGCACGACCAGGTACCGAAACTTATCAATCCGTCATCGAACGATCTGCTCTTCTCATCCGTTTCAGGCCCCGCCAACACCCACCCCGCCGCCCATTGCCAAGAGAACGGCTTGGCCATGACGCCGGCGTTGAATAACCCACCTGCTTGGCGTGGCCGCTTACCCCGATCTAGCTGTGCTCGGATCGCTTCTTGGCTCGGGCGCTTGCTCCCCGCTGCTGTTCATTCATTTGAACACCTCTCGAGCTTGACCAAAACAGACTCGACGCACAAATATCGCTTTAGCTGTCACGTATACGAAGACTGTCTTCAACCATTTTCATCTTGTAGTTCTGTCCACTCAATAAAACAAAACCCATTGTGAATCTATCTATCACAAAAATCAGAAGAGCCAACCGCTGCCTCAACCCAATCGTTCCCGCTATCCATCCGGTCATCACTTGCTCAGAGGGTTCCGTTCAGCCACCACCATGGACCACTCGTCGCACGACCACCATCACCACATGATGGACCATTCGTCTCACGGCGGCATGGATCACGGCGACATGGGCGGCAACAAGTGCAACATGAATGTCAGCAGCCTCTTCCGCCATCCTGTCTTGGGTTACTGTATCACCCAGACGCCCACTTGCTGATTGATACATGTTCAGATGCTCTTCACCTGGGACACATCCAATCTGTGCATCGTATTCCGCCGATGGCACATCACCTCCAACCTAAGCCTCGTCGTCTCGCTGGCTGCCATCGTCGCCATCTGCGCGGGATACGAGGCTCTGCGAGAGGGCATCCGTCGGTACGAGGCCATGTTGTCCAAGAGAGTCGAAACGGCGCCGCGTAAGTGTTTGCTGCTTGTTTATCCGCTCCGCTACCACGCCCTTCTTTCATTGTGACTTGCTCGGAGGCCAATCGTATGCACATAGCATAGCGAACTCCTTGGCTAAGAATCATCACACCCCAAATCAAGTCCCCCGATCCCCGTCGCCATCACCACGATACTCTGAGGAGTCCGTTACTGAGACAGCCCCTTTTCTTGTGGCGGGCACAGGCCAGAGCCGGGCCCAAGTCACGAGGAGCGCCCACGTCACCAAGGCGGTGCTCTACGGTATCCAGAACTTCTACGCCTTCATGATTATGTAAGTCTGCTCCTTAAACCTGGGTTGAGACAAGGATGTCTGAGCTGACTGGGTAAGGCTTATTTTTATGACCTACAACGGCTGGGTCATGATTGCCGTGTCATTGGGCGCTGGGTTGGGATACTTGGTGTTTGGCGGAAGCACTCCCGTCACCAAGGAGACCGCCTGCCACTAAGCAGCGGCGACGGACACTGAACCATAAGGTGCAGGAGCCACATGCATACCTGGCATACGAGCCCTCTTCCCATCTACAACCGTGTACATATACCCAACGCATCTATCACCCAAACTACACATCCATCTACTTAACCAATCTACATCTTACTGGCCTCCCCTTTCTTCTTCTCCGCCTCCCTAATCGCCTCCCTAGCCTTCTTCAAATCCTCGGCCGCCAACGCACTCCCCGCCCTCTTCTTCTCTCCCATCCGCCCCATCTGCGCCAACATCTCAATCATCTGCTCATCCCCAAAATGCCTATTGTGCTCAAACTCGGGCTGCTCGTCGTACGCGACTGTCGCGGCATCGAGCAATATCCTCGCCGTCATGCCCCACACTTTATACCTCCCGGGTTCCCCGCCTGCTGCGGCCTCTCCATGCTCCGCCTCGTTCTCCGACAGCGCAGCCAACCCGCCCTCCCGGATCTTGGGCTTCATCACCTTCTGGTTCGTAACGGGCACGTAAAAGAAGTGCATCCGCCACTGCGAGTCGTGCCACGTCGTCCAGCTGCCCTCGTACCAGTTCCCCGGCGGCAGCCGCGCCCCGCTCCCGGTCCCTTCGGGCCTTTCGGCCCCTTCGGCCTCGGCGGGCACCTCGTCCGTCGCCTTGAGAAAGTTGTGGAACGGCGCCGAGAACACCGCCGCCACTTCCTTGGCGTCCAGCCGCGGGATGAGTGAGCCTTCGACGGTGGGCTGCGACGAGGAGATGGAGCCCGTCGGCACGGGGCTCGGGTCACCTGTGTGCAGGAGGGCGACACACGGGCGGACGACCAGCTCCGTGCGTGCTAGGTTCATAGGGAGGTAGCAGAGGTGTTCGATGCGGAAGGGGTGGGGGAGTTTGCTGTCGTCGAGGGGGAGCCCGATTTCTTCCCAGGCTTCGCGGCGGGCGATTTGGTCTGCCGGGGAGAGTGGTCAGAATGTTGGGGGCGGGGGAGGGGGGAAGGGGGCATGATGGAGGGAGGTAAGTGGGGATGTTTACATGGTGTTTCCTCCAACGTGTCGGCTTTGCCTCCTGGGAGAGCGGCATGGCCTGGGCGAGGTTGGTTAGCAAGTGGGTTGGTTAGGTGAAGGGGCAGCTGCGATGCACGCACCTGAGAAACTGCGCAGACTGGCAGCGCGCATAGTGATGACGACGCGCAGGTCGCCGCGCCGGTCGGCATATAGCAGCATGAGCACGGCTGCGCGGCGGCTTAGCGGGAGGCGGTCCCATAGCGGAAACGGCGGCGGCTTGTAGGCCCTCAGGCGGGCGACGGCGGCCTTGGTGCGCATGAGCTGGGGTTGCTTAACGGGAACGCATTAGTACGAGAGATGCAGCAACTGACCGCCGAAGCTGCATTCAGCGGCGCCATGGCCGACGCATTCCAATAAGACGAATCCCTCTCCTCGTCGGCCTCGGATGTCTCGGTGTCTTCGTCTGATTCGGCGGGCAGCTGAAGAGCGGTGTCAGATGCTGGGCCGTCTTGTATGCCTTGGATGGCCGTCTGGGCTTCTTCTTGGTGTTCTGTCGAGCTGACTTGCACTGGCGGTTGCTCCTCCGCTACGAGGGCTGCGCTCATCTTTTTATTTTTGCTTTTTTTTTATTTGGGGGTGTGGGAGGTAATGTACAATTAGGTGCAACGGGCGCGTCGCTACTTCTTTGCTTCGGATACCTTAGCCGACACCGGCCGCGGACGGCAGCGAATGACCATGCGGGGCAGCACAGGGGGGTAGCTGCCGGGGACCTCGGCCGGCCTGTGGGGGAATGGCGGAGGGCTGAGTGACGTCAGAGGGCCGATACAATGCGCTGAGTTCAGGGGTACTTCGGTACATCTGTATGTAGAGGTACCTTACCTACCATGTACTGTACTATACATGCTCCTTACTCCCAAAGTCCTGACACAGTAACAATTGAGCCCGGAGTACGAAGGCAGCGGAGGGTAGACGCAATGTCCAAGCAACCAACCGTCTATCTTGCAACGCAACAACAACTATCGGCAGAACAGGAGCGCCAGGTGGGATTTATCCTCCGGCTCTCCTGATGGAGTGAAATCAATATCCATCAACCAACAGCCCCTTCAACCAAGAGCTGTAATAAAGCAAATCAAATCTGAAAGATATTTACGTTGATTTGCCAGCAAGCTAATAATATTTGTGTTGTTATATTTGCTTTAACTTACTTGCAAATCTAGTCAAATGCCATATGTACACCTAACCCTAGTATACTCCCCCCTATTTTTTTCTCCTCCCCTAGCATTCGGTCATTATAGGGCAACTATTTGACGATGACGGCCACCAATGCTTCCAACTGCTTGGCTACGCCTGGACGGCGCCTACAATGTCTCCATTAGCGGATGGGCCTCTGGCATCATTATACTATGGCGATGGTTGGCTCGGTTAAGGTGGTGATGCCATAGTCCAACTACAAAATCGTTGAAGACCGAGGGAGGCTGCTATATGGTTGGGACTTTGTACTTTCTCCCAACACATACGACCATATCCACAAGAGAATTCGGGATCCCGTCCGCTCTCCCCTAGACAAACTTGTGAGAGCCAGACTAGTAGTTGGGTCGGTGACGACCAGCGAATCCCTGGTGTTGTATGTTTTTTTTTCTTTCTGTTTCTCCGAGTTCGGTGACCTCAGGGGGGAATGTGGCTATTATAGCTGTTGATGGGCTTGGCAAATCTATCAAATCGAGTCAAATCAAATATGGCTTTATATTCGTTCGTCTGGCGGCTTGATTTGCGTTGAATTTGCCTTGATTTGTTTGCTTTGACTTGCTATATTTGACTTATTACGGGCCTTGGCCTTCAACCCACTTGTACCGCTCCTGCGTCTAGGACCTGTGGTTTACAATCCTTTGCAACCCCTCAAGCATCTTGAGATCGTGCAAGTTATATACTTGTGTATCGCGTTGGTCTCAAGTAGTTCCCGAACTCGCCGACCAGGTTACTCCGTGTGAGATTCGGTCGGCGCCTATATGGCTGGCGCCGAAATGTGCATCTGGTAGCATCACGGTTTGAATGTTTCCTGGCCTGCATTTGAAAGACGTTTTTGTCACTCGGAGCGTATCGAAAATCTTGGTCTATAGTTTCTCATCACGGGCGAAGTTGCAAACATCCAGTGTTTTGAAGAGCTAGCATAATAGTCTGAGAAGTCGGCCATGACCTGGAGACGATTCCAGCCGAGTTATACCAGATAGGATCACCCCAGGTATTGAAATAACCACCCTCTCGAACTTGGAACTCCTCCCTACTCTTCCGATGAACTCCACGCGCCCGCCTGTATCAGCCCGATTCCAATTCCTAGCCCGTTGTCTCTCGTTCCTCGATCACAACTCCGTACCCGTTGACGGCTGCGGACTACTCCTTGGACTATCGCCCCTGACAGCCCTACCTTCTTGTGGCCGCGGACTGCCGTGCGGACTGATCCCAAGTCCAGCCGCAGATATCAACCCACCCCCCGAGCCATGACCATTCCCGCTTTGCCCCGACGGCCTGGGACTCTCCCTCCCCATGCCCACATCCGAACCCGCGCCTCGTCCGTGTCCGAGTCTGGGACTCCTCCTCCCCTCAACTCCGTCTCTCCCCATCCCAGGACTCTGCACAAACCCCTTCCCCCACACCGACCCGTCACCAGCCTGTCCCGCCCAGAACGTAGCAGGACCAGCCGGAGCGGACCCCAACCGTCCCCTAAATCCAGCACCTCCCCTCCCAAGCCCCCCACCACCAGCCTCGAGAGAACCCACCGACCCAAACCCAGACCCAGCCATCAAGCCGGAGCCCGACCCCGACCCCGGCCCCAATCCAGATCCAGATCCAGATCCAGATCCAAATTCAGAATTCCAAACCTGGCCCCCATCCGCCAATACCCGAATCCGACTCTTCAACCGCCGCTTCCTCCTTTCCTCCCCGCTCAGCCCTATGAAGCTGTGCGAGCTCTTGCTGAGGAACCCTGCCGCGGCGCCGACCAGGTCGGCCGCCTTTGCCGCGAGGGTGGCGGACACGGATGTTTCGGGGCCGAGCTTGGCCTTGTCTCCTGGTCCTGCTGACGCCCGTCGTCCTCTTCCTCCTCCTCCTCCTCCTCCTCCTGGGGCCGGGGAGAAGTGAAATTGCGGAGGGAGGTTGGTGCTGGGGTTGGGATTGGAAGTGGGGTTGTGGTCGTGGTCGTATGGCTGGCGTGTCTGACGACGAGGGGTGGCCGGAGAGGAGTGCACGGGGGTACTAGTTGGCGGCGGGGTGGCAGTGAGTGAGGACTTGCGGAAGACTTTGGCGATGATGGAGTTGCTGTGGCTGCTGAGGCGGCGGCGTGGGGTCTTCTCGGGGTTTGTGCTCTCAACAATGTCACTGGCGATGGAGATGGGGATGGAACCACCTGTGTCTGGGGTGCCAATGGTGTGGTTATTGTTGTCATTGGTATCGGAGTCGTAGTCGAACGCGCTGCAGGGTCTTGGGTCTGGCCTTGGGGATGCGGAGGGGGAAGGGGAGTGTTGGGTGTAGAAGCGGTGCGGTAGGCGACCGAAGGTATCGGCGCTTACTGCGCGGGGTGAGTTCTGTTGAAGGTTGGAGGGTCGCCAAATAGGGTGTACACGTTCAGTGCTGCCGGATGGGCGGCCGTTTGGGGAATTGTGCTGGCGGTGCTGACGCGGGAGATGGGACGACTCTCTGCCTTTGGAGGTGTGATAGTCGTCGGCGCTGCTTGTTCCCCCAACCTGGAGAAACTGTCGGGCGGCGAGTTGCCTGGGTCTGCCTCGCCTTGAGTGCTGCGCTGCTCGTGCGTCTTCTTTTGCCAGCTGCTTTGCTGCTTCATGGTACAAATCCGGGCTGGACTTGTCGTTGCGTGTATCCTGGCCGTGCGTGGGACTTGCCTGCTCGCTTTCAGCTCGAGATGAATAGGCGAGCCCGGGTGAATGCGCATCATGTCTGGGAGACTCTATTCTCTCAGAACTACGATCGGGTCTGGCAGCTTTTACCACTCGCAAAGGACGTGGGACAACAGATGCTGACCCCGTGCTGTGTCGATGGGAATGCTTGAGGCTGAACCACGCCGAGCTCGGTTCCGAAGAGTACTCCCTGCCGGTCTCGGTATCTCCCTCAGGGTCAGAGACAGCAGTTTTGGGGTCCTCGGAGATGTAGTCGCTGCCGTTATCGCTCAGCGGGGATATCTCCCCGTGCAGCTGCTTTTTCTGCTCCGCCCGGATTTGCTTTTGCTGCTCGACAAGCTCTGGCGGGACTCCCAGACCGGTGAGCTTGTGAATCTTCTTCTCGGAGTTGTGGCCGGTTGGGGTCGTCTCTCGAAAGGTCGGGACATTCTGGACGCCCGATATTTGGTATACCTTGCCTATCGACGACTTTGGCTGTGGGGAGATGGGCGTGTCGAATTGCCCTCTCGCCACACCCCCAGTGTTGACCTTGAGCTCTTTCTTCTTCTGATTCATGCCTGTCTGTTTGCCTGCTGTGGAGACGATCCCATTGTCTCCATTATCCGACGCGGTCTCGTGGTATAGCATGAAATAGATACTACCCTCTTCGGGAGTGATGGCCGGCTCAGGGGTCGCCAAGGCATCATCCACCTCCTTGCTGAAGGCAGACACGCCAGAGTCTCTCTTCAGTGGCACCGGCGGCAGCGCTCTCTTCTCATACCGCTCAACATCTTTGAGCGGTGGAGGTGAGAGTGGATGATGGACCGGAGTCTCCATCCCTGACAGACCTAGTGTCGAGCTGGAGACATCGGCGCTCCGCGGCAGGGGCATATTGTCGGTTGTGTTGATGGATGAGATGTCTTTTGCGGGCGTCGAGCTGGTCTAGCCCTCTCCTAAGGGGTTAGCGTCTTGAAGAGAAGATTGCTGGCTGAGAAGCAGAAAATAACTCACTGGCAACCGCCAAGGTTCGCTTTGCTCGCAAGATAAACATAAAGACGAAACTTCGATGACGATCCGGACCGATTCCTTGCTTTGTGTTGCCTTGCATCGCTGTCGCCTCCTCCCACAAGACAACGAGCGCCTTTGTCTTTGTCTGCCGTAGACAAAACGGGCCACGATGAATCTAGCAACGGCTCAGTCATGTACAATTAACAAACCGAGACAGCTGGCTTTGGCCTGGCAAAGCACCACCCCTTGAGCGCTTATTAGCATCAATACTTTGGATGACCGTCACCTTCGACGATAGTCTGAACCAAGCATGTTTCCAACAAGTTTGTCTGCTTTGAATTCTGCAGCAACAAGAAATTAGTCTACAGTTTATGGATCCCATAAGAATCTTTTCCCATACCTATGTCGTCATTCTTCAAACGCCCCTCTCGCATGCACTCGTAGATGCCATGGTAGTATACAGACAATCGTTCATCTCCAAAAATGCCACGCAATTCCGCCGGACCGCCATAACGCCTGAGGAAACCCCGCTCAGTCCTCGTCCTGGTACTTATTATTTCCTTGGTAATCACCCAGCAAAACCATACTATCCAACCCGAGCCCGTTGGGAGAGTTTCGGATCCTGTCCAACTGTGTCAGCTATATCATTCTGAATGGGGTATAAACGGTCCGACTGTGACATACCACTCTGTTTCGACACGGAAGAAAATCCACACCCAGCGCCTCAAAACCTCCAAAAACTGAATCAAAAAAATGGAGCTCTCAAAATCGCCGATGCGATCCATCCGCGAGCTCAGCTTGATCATCCATGTACACCGCAGAACCAGATCCAACGCAATAACAGCATAGTACACGCCCGGCTTGTGCACCAGCAGCGTCCTCCGCAGCCCAAACGGATGGTCAGGAGAATCCCGGTCTTTGGAAAAGAGGGTCAGATCCCAATCCTTGGCTACGTCCCAGTAGAAGCTATAAAGTGAGTTGAGCAAGCAAGCGGCAACCCACGCCCGATACAGGCCCGGCGACCCGTCTTTCTGGTTCCTCAGCATCGCGCCCAGGATAATCACCGGGAAAGCGGTTGAGTACTTGGCCGCGTTGGCCAAGTGCTGGCCGCCCCAACCGGTACCCTCTCTATACGGCGCGCTGTGTACGCGCACAAACTCGATCAGACACTGGCGCAGCCGGATGGCACTCGGTACCGCCATGATCAGTGGCACGAGCACGGCGCCGCCGCAGCCGCGGTCGGGCCTGGCGGTAGCGGACCCATCGCGGCCCCCGAAGAAGAACATGCAGAGACAAACGAAGAGATCAGCGAGGATCTTGGCGTAGCTCGTCAGCACGTCGGCCAGCAGGATGTCGCCGAATTTGCCGTCTTTGGGCTCGGCTAAACCGCCAACGCTGACCCGGCGCAGGGTCCACAGTAAGCGGCTGCGGCCAGTGTGGGATACGGAGAGGCGGCGGAGCGGGATGGCGAAGAGGACAGCGAGAACGAGCAGGTTGGTCATGGGCAACCAGTCATAGTCGATCACGCGGGTGGGATCGCGGCGGGTGAAGAGCCAGAAGGCGAGGATGGAGGCGGTTGAGGTGAGAGACAGGAACGAGGCGAGGCGGTAGGTCGAGTGGTGGTGGGCGGGCTGGGACGAGTTGGAGCGGCCCGGATAGCGGATCAGGGCCGGCACGTCGATGTGACGGCGGTGGAGGAAGTGGAGGTTGAAGCCCCATCCCCAGACGGCTGCAACTGTTAGAATAAAGCTGTCGTTTCTAAAACCGTGTTACCCGAGTAGAACGCACCCAGAATGACGATAAAGGCGACGCGGTAGGGCAGGGGAAAGGTCAGGCTGAATGAGTCGAGCTGGTGCTCGACTGCAGGGTCACCGTCCATTGTGCCTGTGTGTTGGGCCCGTCGGCGTCATCGAAAGACGCTGTCGGCGGTACGAGGGTGTTGAATAACGAAGGAATCCGGTCGCTGTCTAAGCACGCAGCGTTGAGGCCAGGAATGGAGAAAACCGAACGTGTTCGAGATCAAAAATGGAATTACGTCTTTTGTCGCGTGGGCCCCTGTATTCCCCCTGTAAAAGTAAAATTGGGGAACTCGAGGGAAAACGACGTCAGCCCCACGCTGTTGGGCCCCGCCTAAGGCGCCTTAACCCGAAGCGTTATCCCTGCCACCTGCAACTTGTTGTTTAAACCCCTGCAGCCCATGATCCGAGGTCCAGGCCGCTTGCGCTTGCAGCTTGGTTGCCGAGAACCGTCTTCACGGGCCGAACCTCAGCCTACAGTACGATGCGCCGGTCGCAGCAACAACACAACAACAACAAACAACGACAACAACAATAACAACAACATACACCAGCATTACGAACTGAGATCTGGCGCATTTGGCGTGTAGACTGACGAATTGGCCATTTATTAGAACGTTTCAAAATGGCCTCCCAGCCTCCTCAACCACGCCCACCTCCCCCGCTCACCTCGTCTCCCTACCCCTTCGCCGCCGCGCCCGACATCATCCGCGCTCACCAAAAAGACGCCTATTTTCAAGGCGTCCTCACCAACCAGATCAGCGACTTGCACCGCCGTCTGCGCGGCGCCCGCTCCGCCCACACCTGGGCCACCGAAACCCGCACCTTCGCCGACGCCCTCTACCTCTGCCTCACCACCCTCCTGGGAAACCGCACCCTCGGCGAAGAATACTGCGACCTCGTCCAAGTCGAAGCACCCGCCCAGCCAGCACCCTCCCGGTCCCCACCAGCCAAGCCGGCCCCAGAAGACAACCCGGGCCCCCTCCTCCCCTCCCTGCCGCGCCGCGCAGGCTACATCGCGACGAGCATCCTCCTCCCCTACCTCGCGTCGCGCAGCCTCCCCGGGCTCCGCGCCGCCCTGCGCAGGGGGCTCCAGTCCCGTCTGGCAACGCTCACGCGCCAGGGGCGCGACGAGCGGCGCGACAAATCCGGCCGGCCCAGCACCGAGTACCGCGTCGTGCGGTACCTGCTCGCGCACCTGGGCCCGCTGACGAGCGGCGCGCATTTCCACGCCGTGACGCTCGCCGTGTTTTATTTCACGGGTGCGTACTACTCGCTGTCGAAGCGGGTTTGGGGGCTGCGGTATGTTTTTACCAGGCGGGTGGACGAGCTGGGAGCGCCAGGGGCAGCGGCGGGCAGGGCGGGGTATGAAGTTCTTGGGGTGTTGCTGGTTGTGCAGATGCTTGTGAGGGGGTGGTTGCATGTGAGGCAGCAGTTGGCGGCTGCGGGTGCTGGTGTGGCTGGGGAGGAGGAGGAGGAGTTCCGGGAGAGGATGGCGTTTGGGGCCGGGGCGAGTGTTGATGTCAGTCTGGATGAAAATGCGTACACGAGTAACAATGAGTTGCTTGGTGGGGGAGGGCCCACTGGCAGTTCATCGCAGAGGAGTTTGGGCGAAATTGGGGCAATGGCACACACACCTGTGCCAAGGGCAGGGAGGGCCCGTTATGATTTGGGGACTGGGGAAACCGTCATGGGGTGGATCAAGGGCGGCCAGCAGAGAAAATGCACATTGTGCTTGGAGGAGTTGAAGGACCCGGCAGCGACACAGTGCGGCCATGTGTTCTGTTGGGCATGCATTGGGGATTGGGTGAGAGAGAAGCCAGAGTGTCCGCTGTGCAGGAGGGAGGCTATGGTGCAGCATATCTTGCCGTTGCGGGTTGCATAGAGTATGTTTAGGTCAAGCGGCAAACATCGCTCTACGTCATGTACAAGGCTTTGCTAGATAATTACAGCAAGGAAACGGTGAAACCACGGTAAAAGTCTTCCTCGAGACCAAGGGGTGGAGGCCCTCCTACCCTATGTGTTTACAGCAAAGCTAGGGAACGAGGCGAAGCTGACAGTGGGATCGATGCAGTACATATTGACGAAAAGACGCAAGGCTTGATTAAACGAACCTAGCTGTAACCCATCCTGCCCGTAGGCCGCCGGTAGTGTACAATACAAAAACGACAAGGCGTGAAGCCAAAAGTCATCCGCCAACGTGCCTAGAAGAAAAAGAGAAGTCCCAGACCAAGAACAGTCACCGGTGGCAGCCTTCAAGGCGCCAGGCCAGTACTGTGGATTATGTCCGAACAACCTCTTGCCCCTTCCTTTCCTTGCATACCAAAGCAAACCCAGCCAGAAACAAGACTGCCTCCACGCCCATATCCACCAAGGAACGTAAACGCAGAGGCAAGAGAAGCAGAATCAAGGAGACCCCGTTGTCAAATGAGATTACCACCAAGATAAAGGGATGTCAAGATGAGTCTGCGACTTTGCACCTTGAAGCAAGAAAAGACGAAAGCAGAAATGAAAGCTCGTGCCACATATGCCCACATGTCCAGACACGTTGAAGGTATCATGAAAAAGAAGGAAAAAGGAGACATGCCACATGCCACATGCCACACGCCATCATTAACTCCCACCCAATGTTTTTCCCTCTCACCCTTATCCCTTCTCCTTATCCCTGATGAATGCCCCTTTTTTCCACAATGCATTTGCCACCTGACTCTTCCCCATTCAATCGTCGATACAAAAGAGCACAATCTCCCCTCTCTCGTTCTTCTTCATTCTCAGCGACCGCCAAAGCTCCTTCTCCTCCATCAATTTGCTCAACCCCTCCCCAGCAGCACTCCGCTCGCGATGGAACCGTTTTAACGCCTTGTTGACGCTGCACCCTCGCTCGCTCTCGGGACCCTTATTCACAAAGCTCAGGAAGTGCTCCGCCCGCGGCTTGTACACCACCAGGGCGCCGTTCTCTTCCTTGCCGTCTTTGGAAGTCGGTCTGAACTCGAGAAGCTTCGGCTCCTTGGGCGCGTCAAGTGACTTGGTGGTGCGCTTCTTCTTGGGTTTGGAGGGGGTCGAGCTGGACTTTGTCTTTGTTCGCTTCTTGGAGGGCTTGGGTTTAGTCCCGCCGGCGATCATGGCCATCAGACTGTTGGTCAGCGTATCAGCTGGCCGGCTAGACCTGTGGTGCTTCGACTTGGTCTTCTTAAGAGGGCTGGCTGGGGTTTCGGCGACGTCGCCACCAGAATAATCCGGCGACGGGGGGAAGACGGTGGGTCTTGACATCAACCGATTCATGCCGCCTGTCAGCCCGGAGTGCAGCACTGGCGGCGCATCGGTCATGATGTGATCCGTCTCGATGTGTAACCTCTTCCGCTTCTTGTCCTTCTTGGCATCCTTGTCGCCATCCTTCACCTTCCTCCGTGTTGCCTTGGGTGCGGGTGTTTCGAAGTGGGTTGGTACCGGTCCACTGCCGTACTGGATCATGGAGCCCGCGGCTTCCAAAGCATCCTCTACGCCATTGACTTCTGGGTCAAAGCGAACCAGCTGCGTGTCCTCGCTCAGCTGGATTGGGGCAGTCGCGGGGAGGGAGACGTGGGAGGCTGTTGGTGTCGGATTGGGGATAAGGAAGTCAAAGACATTGACCTGCGCCTCAACCTCGACGGCTGACGGGGGAGTCGGCGCCTCCGGGAGAGGGTCGACAACGGATCGGTCGTCATCATCGCTGCGCTGTTCGTAGTCGCGCCAGGAGTCGTAGTCCTCCGCGACATCTTCAACATAAGCTGCCTGAGCCATGGCGTCCGTGGACGAGTTGTTGCTTGCGTTCTGTGCGGGCGCCAGCGTCGGCTGATCCTTGTTTTTCTTTTCACGGTAGAGCGCGCCTTGGTATTTCTGCGCTTCGGTCATACAGCTCTGGATGCCAGTCAGCGGGGTCAGCACTTAAAACACATTGACGAAGACCAAGTCTTACCGTATGCAAGCGGTACTCCGTACCAGGGAAGTACACCATGCAATCGATGCAGGTAAAGGTGGCACCGCGACAGCGGTTTCTATGCGGGTCGAGCTTCTTCTTGGTCAAGACGTCGCCGCACGCCTATATAGAGATGCAGAGACAATCGTCAGATGCTGTTGAAATGCACAACACAATTGGTCTTCTGAAGTGGCCAGATGATGTGGTGAGGGCGCTCTCGTGGCAAAGGGAGGAAACAAGAAGAGTAACAGGAGACTGAAAGAAGGGAGGATCGACTTGATCAGACGGGGAGGGGTGTGGGCGGGATGGAGGGGTGGTGTGCCCGGGGTGTGACCTGTTGGCCGTGTCCCGTGGAAGTGGTGTGTGGGTGTGGGAATGTGTGTGATGTCAGCTAAGATTGCCCTCCGGGCGGTCATGGGGGGTGCCGCGAGCTCGCCCAGCCAAGGAGAGGAGGGGGGTAAGTGTTGGAATCTGAGGCGCGGGCCTTCCCCAAGAATTTGGCTGTCTCTGATAGAATGCCCGAGGGCTCGACCATACCGGCGAAAGGAAGTATTCCCCCGGGGGGCATAATGGAATAAAGGACATCACCCACCTCGCACGAGAAGGATACCATGGTGGCGGTGGGATGGGGTTCGTCCAAACTCCCGGTCCGTCCCAATTGGCGCGCAGTATGCAATAAATAAGTGACGCGGGTTGTCAACAATGGGTGCCAAGAGTGGCCCTCAACACGACTTCTGAGTTCCCGACTGGATGAAAGAGATCGGGTGGCTGATCCGACCAATAGTCCTGGAAGCTGGCAGACAAGTCGGCTGTTGCCCGGTTTCTCAGAGACGGCGAGATGGTCTCCACGGAACAAGGAGCAAGAATCGGATCGACTGCTCTTGTCAGGTACGGGTGGTTTGGGCGGCACGGGGCTTGAGCTGGACCTAAAAGATGGGGGGCTGTGTGGTCTGTCTGCCGTCGTTGGCAGGGCGGCTGCGCAAGCTTTGGAGAAGCTGGGGAGTGGGCTGCTGCGCCTTTGGGCACGAATGGGAATCGGAGGAGCTGACGAGCAGGCGGCGTGGGGAGCCGCGGGGAAGCTAACGGCGCGTAGAAGAGCCCGCTAGCACTTTAACTCCGGATCTGCCCTCGGCGGCTTCCCGGTCAGGTGGTCAGTGTGTGGTAGGTTTGGTGACTGGCAGATTTTTTCTTGTGGGCGGCCATGGAAAAAAGTTGAAGCTGGAGATGTTTTTTGGTTGGAGATTTTGGGCGCTGATGCATGCAGAGCTCCACCACTCCAGTTGCCGGGTCCGGCCTATTCAACGAGCCACAGCCCCTCCATCCACCCATCCATCCATCCATCCATCCATTCCATCCGTCCCCTGTGCCCATTCCGCCAGAACGGGATGACAAGCGGAGCAACCCGCCGCCCCGATTTGGACATCAGACACGGCTCGGTGCAGCAGCGCAAAGACGGGCGGGCAGATAGCCAGTGGCAGTCGTCGGATCGCTCAAGAAGTGGGGAGGGGCAGCACAACAAACCCGCGATCCCTGACACGAAACTTGGCTGAGGCGCGCTTTTGGTTGGTCAGGAGACAAGCGAGCGCGCGTTCCCATCCATCTATTAAAAGAGAACCGAATGCCGGCATCCTGCGTTGACGTCTGCCGTGGTCGCATCTCGCCTTGTCGGAATGTCAGACGGCTTGATCGAGTCGCTTGCATCCCAGCAACATAACCCAATCGCCCACTCTCCCTTTCGTCTTCGTTCCCATGCTGCATAACACACAGTAGTCACGTTTTGAGAGACTGATTCCTCGTTTCTGCCGGCGCTAACCCAGGAACCGGACGGACAATGCAAGCGCATAACGAATCATCTTCCGTCGGGAGCTTCTAGAGCGTTTCAGCAGCGGTTACTCTCTTCGCGATCTCCTGCAACTGCTTTGTCGCAACGCCATTCGCCGGCCCCTGGTCCGTCTCCCAATGCACGCCGATGGGTGTTGCAACTCTCCCCTTCCGTCATCTCCTGTTTCAGAACGTGCGCAAGAGCTTCCAACCGAGTGGCCAATGCTCCTGCCTAGGCCTGGCGCATTGAAGGCCAGACTTGGATGCTCGTATGATGGAGCCTGAGAACTGTAGGTGGAGTGCATGAGCGAGGCACAATCCAATGCGAGGAGTCGGCGTTGCGCGCGACTACTCCGTAACCAGCTGCGGAATCGGCAAACAGACTGCCTTATCCAGAATGAGAGAGCGCCGAAATCAGAGTGATCAGATGCAAGCCGCAAACCCGAGTCTGTGTGCTGAGTCCTGCATACTTGCGAGCCCTCAACGTGAACGTGCACCGCTACCCTGGCTACGCATACATAAGGTAGGTAGTAATAAGCATCGCGAGCGCCATTCGATAGTATCAGACATCTAAGCTCCCCTGGGCAAGACCGCAATACATAGTAACGTCAATAACAGGCCTGCGCAGCTGACCGGCCCATCCCGTTGATCGAGGCCCCTCGGGCCCGCTGGCTCGGCCGGGGCGGGTTGGGACCAGGGCGCGAGATCGGGCCCGAGTCCCACCAGATTCAGAAGAGGAGAGGATCCAGCGATCAGCCGGGCTTGGGTCGATGAAAATGGTAGATCTGCTCGGTCAACATTAGTTAGCGCGCACATCATGCTGCTGCTCTGCAATGCGGACATTCTGACCAGCGCGCCAAATTTCCACACTTCCCCAAACCCGCCCTGCACCCCACTGGAACCTTGCGCGTTTCCCGGCTACGGATAGGCGGTCGTGCGCTGCTGCTGTTTGCCCCAGACTCAACCGAAAGAACACTGGGGCGGGGGCTCCGGGAACCTGTGGCTATCCCGCAGAAGCATTGACGCTACCTAACTTTACCTAGCACTGACACCAGCACATTCAGGTCATTCACTCCCCCCTGCTTCCCATTGTGCTGATGCACCCCGTCACTTCTGGCTTCTCACATCTCACGAATCCCTGAGCTCCTCCACTCTGGCCGCTATATTCCGTATACCGCCTTTTTTCCCCCCCAACCCTTCCGCACGACCATGCCCGACCCGTCGGCCAGCAATTCTTTCCTGGAGCAGACTGTCTCGATGATGAGCAGTGCAGCAGGCTACATGCGCCTGCCTGCGATCGCTTCTACTGTATGCCCCGACACCTCTGCGTATCCCGCCCAGTGCCTGAGTGGCTGCGCCGCCAACCGCGCCGACTGGTTCAGGGGGCAAGTTGGAAGCTTTCCCTTCTCTTGTCGGCCTCGGAACCGCAGCCGGATTGAACCAGCTAACCACCTGGTTGCCGTGTAGGGGATTGTCGCGGTCTTGACCGCCCTGCTCTATTTCAAGCAAAAGTAAGTCGTTCCCCCTACGAGCCGCTCGGCATCACCTGTCCTAACGCCAGCTCCACAGGGCTTTGATCTATCCATCCCACGTCCCGGCAAACGCACGCACCGATGTTCCTCGCCCGAACCAGTTTCACTTCAAGGACTACGAGGAGCTCATCATCCCGACAGACGATGGCGAGAAGCTGTCGGCGTTCTACATCCGCGGCCCTCGAGGCGGGCCCAACTCCAAGTTGACCGTATTGATGTTTCACGGAAACGCTGGGAACATCGGCCACCGCCTACCCATCGCTCGCATGTTGATTGCTGCCGCCGGCTGCAACGTCTTTATGCTCGAGTACCGAGGCTATGGTATCTCGACGGGCCAGCCCAACGAGTCCGGCCTGAACATCGATGCGCAAACCGCTCTCGACTACCTCCGCGACCGCGCTGAGACGCGGGACCACAGGATTGTCGTGTACGGACAAAGTCTGGGTGGAGCCGTTGGCATCCGTCTGGTCGCCAAGAACCAGGCGGGGGGAGATATCAGCGGCCTGATTCTCGAGAACACCTTTCTTAGCATGCGCAAACTCATCCCTGAAATCATGCCACCGGCCAAGTACCTTGCCTATCTATGCCACCAGGTCTGGCCGAGCGACAGCTTGATCCCCAACATCAAGGTGCCGACGCTATTTTTGAGCGGGCTCCAGGATGAGATTGTGCCGTAAGTCGATTGATAATTGATCCCAGCCCGGTGCCCGCAGGCTGACATTGTGATTAGACCAATCCACATGAAGCGCCTCCACGACCTGTCCAAGGCTCCTATCAAGATCTGGAAGCCCCTCCCCGGCGGGGACCATAACTCGAGCGTGGTCGAAGAAGGCTACTTTGAGGCCATTGTTGATTTCATGAACAGAATCGTGGCAGATCAGAAACATTGATATCGCCGGGCAATGATGGGAGACGAGACGGTGCCTTGGGCTGGTGACGGGGGTTACCATCCGTGAGGGCCGTAGGAATGGTGGAGTGCAGGCGGTTTGGCATTCATTGCAGTTTCCCTTCGTACACATTTGATACCCCAACCTGCGTCGGAAATTCGCAGGGTTTAGCATTAGACTAGACTGGATACATGGGAGTCGGTACATTGTGCCGGAGAACGTGCCGTCCGTGCTCTTATGTGCTTCAGTATATCGTCGTTGGTTATCAAACTCCGGCACTCTCGGCCGGCGGCCAGAGATGGGAGAGCGGATGAATCAAGAGATGGCTTGTCAACAGAGTTACTGATATGGATTCCCAATACCTAGCTGCACTTTACGTCTGACATATTCACCAATTTTTGGGGGCTTATTATTATAACGATAAAATTAATGTTGATTCTTTCTCCTCACGTTTCTTCTTTTTACTCTCCTCTCTTCCCCCTTTTTCGAGTTTCCCCCTCATCCCCTTCTAACTCCATCCCCCTTCTAACTCCATCCCCCTTCTAACTCTCTTATTATGTTTTCCTCTGGTTTCTTTTTTCGTTTTTCTTTCACATTCTCCTTCTCCCGCGATGTCTCCCGTTCTTCTCTCATTCTTCTCACTTTTAGATTAATTACGATAACATAAACAAGCAATTAATTGCTGCAATGCTATGCTGCTCGCCTAAATATCTAGGGGGTCATTCATTTATAGTTATATGTGTACACCACGGTCCTGGTTACGTCAACCACCGTGCCGGATGCAGATACGGGTACCTTGCATTGCGCATACCGTATGGGGAAGACGGGGGACTGGAGTCAAGGAAGCTCCCCTGTTCCCCACTGAGAGAGCAAAGACGTATTGAAGTTTGTGGCCAGCATTCGTTGTTGGCCACTTATGCACAGTCCATTCACTGGGAGAGTAAAGTTACCAAAGTGTAGAGATGCACCAACCCTCGCTATCGGACGACTAGAACAACCTCGGGCGTAGTCACCGTGTCGGCCTGCTCCTCTTCCTGCCTGGTCTCATCCTGCTTATCTTCTCCTTGTTTTCCGTCTTTCTGCCTGTCAACAACACCACCAAGATCTTCGCTCGGTACCTCTTCAACCCCGCTGCGAGTCTTAACTCCCTCGGTGTCTCCGCCCGCTGCACGCTCCTCGCTCTCAACAGCAGCGAGCCAATCCTCCTCCTCCTTCCCTACATCCACTGCCGCAGTCTTCTTCTTCGGCTCTAGCCTCCTCAACGCCACGAATGCGCTCGGAGCGCGTTGCTCATCCGCAGCGGCCCCAGCCGTTGGCGTCTTATTCGTCATCTTTCGCCACGACCCTCGACCAGCAACTGCACTCCAACCCCCCCTGTTAGCAGCCGCGTCCCCTTCCCTACGGGTGATGTTCTGTGATGCATCGACATGGCAGAGTGTCACTGCACCTGCGAGGCCGAGCCGGGAGACAGTTCTTGCGACGACAACTTTGAGGTTTGACAGCGTCGTTTCAACCACCTGTGAGGTAGGAGCGAGAGAGGTGGCGATGGCGGCAGCGGTCATGTGGGGCATGGCTTTGATGATGACCTCCTCCGAGGGGAGGAAGCTAGTGGTGAAGGTCATAGCTGGACCAGAGCGGGAGGCAGTTGCCAGGTCTGTAGCTAGGGCGGCGTCTAGTTCGTTGATAGTCAGCCCGAAGCGCGAGTCCTTCAGGAGGAGCGCGTTGAAGGCCTGCCGTTGTTGAGAGGGTGCGGGCGCGACAGGCTTGATAGACGAAGCGCCGGTCCCAAGGCTTGCTGCTGCTTTGACTATGCGAAGACATTGCGACAGCGTCTTCTGCGGCGCAGAAACGAACCGCGGGGTTTTGAAGATGCACACATGGCGATGCGGTTCCGGGTCCTGGCTTTCCGAGTCAAAACCAAAGTCCTCGGCGAGAGCGTGCAAGAATGCGCGCTGGTGGGAAGGCATGGGTTTGAACCGGATGCGTTTCTCTGGCGAGGTCGCGAAGACGCGAAATTCGCATTCCTGTTCCTGCGCCCAATTGATGTTCTCGCGGAATCTCTTGAGAGTGACGTCTGAATATGGAACGTAATCGTCGCTGTGTGTGCTGGGTTCAATGTTTAGCGCCTCGGCGAGCTTTTGATTCCGCTGGAGACGCAGGCATTCGTCATCGCACTTGAGAGCTGGTTCCCTTGTAGTAGATGGGTTAAGCTTCGTTGCCTGGCATCTAACCCCCTGCTTGCGGTGTTGGCAAAGGCAAGTGATGAACGTCTTGGACTGACACGGCTTGTCCTCCTTGCAGGGATAAGGTACGTGACACATGTCAACACATGTATGTTCGCATGATTTTCGAGACTTGCCACAGAGCTGAGAGCAGTGTGAGCCGGAGATGCCAGCATCCTCGCACTCTCCAGGTTTGTGGCATGACTTCTTGCACTCATGCGTCCCGCACTTCAGCTTCTTTCCGCAAGGCAAACCGCACCTCCCTTCCTCAAACCAGCAAGGTTGGTTCTTCAGCATCTTCTTGCCGCAAATGCAAGGCTTCTCCATCAAGAAGGGGCACTTCGGGCAGGATACTTCGCCAGGATGACATTGATGTTCGACGGACGGATGGCCACAGGGACGGGCTCTCGTGCATAGAAATCGGCACTCTGGTGGCCGCGTCCCGCATGGTTGGGGCGGCTGGAGGACAGTTCGTCCGCAGGCGCAGCTAATTTCATCGAAAATAGCCTCCGGGCACGACAAGCACGGCCCTTTATGGCATAGTTGTTGGCAAGCGTGCTTCCCGCACTTGAGCTGGCGACCGCATACCTGCAAGCAGATATGTTCCGACTCGTAGTTTTCGGCGGCAGTCCGCTTCTGCTTCCGCCTCTCTGCCGCCTTCTTCTCGCCGGAGCAACAACGCTCTCCGCATTCATGTCGTCCGCAGTTAAGCTGAGCCCGGCAGACGCGGAAGCAGTGAGGATGAGAGATGTTCCCTTGATGGCATGCAGACCTGTCCGTTGTCTTGCCGCACCGGCACGGTATGTCAATATATTGGGTGCAAGGCGTGCAAGAGCCAATGTGGCATTCATCCGGGCACAGATGACCACAAGCTAGGACCTTATTGCATGGTTTGTCGCAGTGCGGGACGGGATCTTGACATGATTGCCTTGGCTGCAGGGCCATCGAGTCGAGTAGAGTCTTGCCGCATGGGCAGTGGGTGACAACATCTGGCGAGAAGGGGCAGTGGGCAGCCGCATCATCTTGAGGGTGACATGGTTTCTGACAGATATGATGTCCGCAGTGAAATGCCCGGCCACAGACTTTGCTGCAGCGGAATGAGCCCTCAAACCACTGGTCTGGGTCGGATTCTACAATGTCAGTTGACGGCGATGATCTTAACTGCCCATAGTTGAATGATTCCAGAATGTCGTCGCGTTGGTTGCAGGGAATGGCTCGCCGCTCCTTTCCACAGTAACAAGTGGACGGCACCGTTACCTCGCAGGAACCGCACAGCCCAGTATGACAAGGTTGTGTGCAGTAGTGCTCTCCGCAGGGAAGCAGGTCGCCGCAGGGCTCTTGACAACTCCAACCCTTTCCATAATCGGTCTCGCTGCATCGTTTAGTGGTGGTATTTTTACCGCAGAAGCAAGACTGCGTCGGGCCCATCAGTGTGCACTGTGGGCAAGGGCCAGCGTGGCACATCAACGGGCATTGATGTGGGCATGTTGGCCGGGATTTTGAGCAAGTCTGTCCGCAGGTATGAGGAGGTAGGCCAGCAATGGGCTTGGGGTCGACGTCCTTCCCGCACCAGCAGTGGTAGGGCCCGGGCTGCTCGATCAAGCTGGAGTTGCAAGCTGGACATCGCCAACCCTCGGATTTGTTCGGGCCTTGGTTTTCTTCCCGCTCCTTCATTTGATTCGATGTGTACCATTTCTTCACACAATGGAGGTGGGTCACCGTCCAGCAAATTGAGCACGACCACACCTTAGAGTTCCGTAGTACTTCACCCGCGCAGATGACGCACTCGTACTGGCGGTGGTCAATATCCTCATGAATACGTGTGGGTAGGTCTGCTGCTGAGGACATGGGTATCGCCCTCGAGTTGGGTTGTGGTCTCTGTGGCGGGACGGCTCTAGTAGGTTCGGAACTGTGGCGTATATAAGAATTCATTCCCACATTCGTTGGGCAGTGACGAACCTCAGAAGTGGCATTTGCTGACCCGGGACAAACTCGACCGCGGTAGCAGTTAGCACAGACCCAGACGAGTTGTTGCTTTCTTGGCTCAGGTTCGGACGTGGACCTCGTCCACCCCGATGTGATACCACAATCGAGCGTTGGCCAGTGCCACGCCTGCCACCGCCGCGCCTCCCTCGCTCACCCCGGCTTCGTCCAAATTGATTACCGCGACCTTGCTGGGGAGTCAAATCTCCAATCTCACTGGGGTCGACAACAACTGGTTCTGGGGAAGTCGATGCCGGCACTGGTTGTGGTGGTCGATCCCCGCCGGCCGGAACATTCGGTCGCCTTAGGCCATGATGCTGACCTCTTCTATATCGCCCTCTATACCCCCCTCTTCCTCTGTGAGCACCTCTCTGCAATGGAGTTGCCGGTGTCTCGGGCATGGTTGTGGTTGATGTCAAACTGCACAACTTAATTTTTTAAAGTGGTGAAGCTTTGAATGAGTTTGGGTGAGAGATGGTTGATGGCGCGCTTTTTGAAATACAGCGACTTCAGAAACAGTACAGAAACGAATGAAGGAAGATGAAAAAAAGAGAAAACAGACGCCGCCTGCCAAGTGATTGAAAGATTCGAGAAGGTAAAAGGTGCAAGAAAAGTTTCAAGGCTGATGGCAAATACAGAAACAGCAACCTCGCCCGCCGTATGAGTAATACCGTGTTAATAGCCAACGGACACTGGCCTAAGCCTGTATCGTTGGCTTGGCTGCACTGTATGGGTGAAGAGAGTCAAATACAAGTCAAGGATGACAGAGTGATCAATGACCTTTATTTGAGAGAGACACCCTAACATACCAGGTAAGTGGACGCTATAACCAGGGAATAGGATCTGTCTTACTTCGGGTTTGCCTGCAGTGCTCGCTGGGTCTGGATCATGGACATTTCCCTGCTTAAATCAATTGGCAAACTAAAATTACAGGAGTCGCCGCGTTTTGTAAGTGGGTGCGATGTCTAAAGGTGTTTTTACGGCGTCGTAGCATGGGTATCTTCGAGCCACATTGGGGGTTATACGAAAGGGGGCGAGAGAATGCAACTACCGGACGCCAATCTGAAAGTATATGGGTATTGATAGATATCTCGACATCCCGTCGGCTCCTATCAAGCGGGTTTAACAGTGAGATGGTCTGGTGTGATGTAAAACTTCGGCCCTTGTTTCCTGTTTCCGAGAGACGCATGGCCTCCGGCACCATGCATTGCCCAACAGATCCTCACCGCTTGCTGCATACAGTAACAAGAGAGTATCAGGTGCATGATATCCCGATCTGCATCATACGACCAATGGCGTCCTCTTTCCTAGCGCAAACTTTCAGTCAGCGACACGAGAAGCTTCCAGAGTCAGCGATTCAGTGGTGAGACTCTTGTTACAAAGCTGAGAGAAACGGTGTATTTTGTTGCCTTGCAGTCGTCTGCCCTGGCCGCTGGAGCTCCGGAATACTGGAGTTGTGCCCTTTGCTCCTTGTTGCTTTGGAAAGATTATTGGGGCCCATGGTCTGTTCTCAAGGAACCAAGCAACCTGGAGGCTTGTAACGGTCGATGCATGGGGTCCGTTTGGGACTTCGTAATGGAGAACATCATCAGCAGGGACCTTCCCAGCTGCTGTTAACTACGCATCATCCGCCCCATCCGTAAAGCTGCTGAACACCTCATCTGGTTTCTTGTAAAAACCGTGCTAGAGTCGATGTACTTGAAGCATCCGCACACGAGCCTCGGCGGGATTTGCCTGAGCTTTCGTTTGCCCTTTGAGAATCGGGTTCAAGTCAAGACCTTGGCGCTGCAGCCAGAGCTTCCCGGTGAAACAGGGGTCGAATCGGCGAGTCGGGAGCAAATCAGACAATATCTTGTCTTCGGCGATGGTAACTGCTGGATCCGAGGCATGCTAGCTTGTGAAATCCTTTGTATCATTACATCCTGGTCCAAGTGGTCATTTTTGGATCGACGGTGCGATGGTGCGGTGTGGCGAAGGAAGGCCTCGATTACTGAAGGACACGGACGATCGTGATCCGAGGAGCCGGACTGCCGGCAAGAGGCATTTAAAGAAGCGGCATTTCACCCAAGACTGATGTTTCGGGCAACTCTCTAGAATTGACTTCGATAACGACTATGTTGCCTGTCGAAGGCTGCTGAGCCGTTGAATTTAGAGATGCGACTGAAGAGGCTGTCAACTGCAGGCGGTTGTTTGAGAGACGGACAGAACCGAACCCAGCCATTTGCGGGTGGTTCACTAATAACTGACAGTTTTGAAGACAAGGCACTGCGGCGCATGATTAGCGTCCCAATCAGGACCCTGGCTCCCCGCGGCTGTCCCATTGCTGGGTTCTCCCCTGGGCGATTGGCGCCTGTTCGCCGGATAAAGACCCCGCTCTTGACCCTTCCCTCCCTGCATTCCGGAACCGAGCATTGAGCGCCAGCCAACTGCGGTGAGTCCTGTTTCCCTCTGGTCATCCGGCAGGAGCGCCTGCCTGCGGTTCAAGACCTCTCGACTCACCGTCTCTTAGCTTTTCCCGCAAAAGCTTCTTATAGCTTTCCGCTTGGTCATGACATCGGCGACACCAACATAGCGACCGGTTGGGACCTGCGAATCCGACACGTGGGTTTTCCAACCGAGCTGCCCGCGATTCTAGCCTATACCTGACCAGACAACGACCTCGACCGAACTGCAAACAGAGCCCGTTTGCAGCAACTGTCCGCTCCAACTTTACGTGACTCGCCGAGAGCCATTTCTACATCGGATCAACTCGCCGCCAACTCTCCGCCAGCAGATCCCACATGCACTCCTCTTCCTAGCGACAGGCCCAGTTTCCCGAGTGCCAGTTCAAACCTCGGTCAACATGGAGCCGGTTCCCGAAACAGAGAGGATGGAGGAGTTTCGACCATCACCCCTCCCCAGCTTGAGAGTCCCGACGACTGGAACTCTGAGCTCTCCCGAGTCCGACTTTCTCCGGAAGCCTCCCACCCTCCGCCGATCTACCGATCCATCACCATCATCCCCCATCTCTCCGTCTTGGATGCCGCCTGCCGCTTTCCCTTACCGACCTCGTGCATCCTCGCCGTTGTCTAGCAACCACGTCAGGTCACGGTCGGCAGCGAGCTTGGCCCCGCCCATGGCGCGCACTCAATCCATGCCCGGCACCGGTGCTGGCGGTCACCTTCTCTACTCTCCGCATATCCGCCCACAGAGCCCGTCGGGATCCCCCAGCCGCATCCGTATTCCGCGGAAGCCGACTGATGAGGCTTTCCCTTCCTCACCGACTCGAGTCTCGGTACTCGACCCCGAGCGGAAGACATCAGAGAGGAGCAGCTCGCCAAACTTAGCCTTGGGAATAACCCCTATCGCATCAGCCCCAAAACTGCGGAGACCATCTTCCCCGCTATGCCAAGTTGCTCACGCCAGCACGGGCTCGCTCGCGAACGGAGCTCCAGCCACGCCCTCTTCGATTACTACCTCGCCGTCATACCGTCCATACGATTCTCTCCCTGGAAACCATGGATACTATACAGGATACCCCTCCTCCTCGGTGCCTTCGACGCCCACCTCGGCCAGATCTAGGAGCCCAAGCATTTCTAGTCTCGAGACCATTCCTGATTCGCCGGATGCCGAAGAGGCGGCTTTGGAGGCCGAGCGAATTGCTCAGTTGAAGGCCGCAGCGGATGCTGCCGAGGGCGGAGAAACCAAGGGGAGGAGCAGCTTGGATGTGCCTACCCGTGGCCGGACACTGAGTGGCTTTGGTTCACGAGATAAGCGGAAGCGGTGGAGTGTTTGCGGTGCCGAGAGAAGGCAGGATTTGGACTTGGAGACGATTTGGGAGGACTGAGTTTTCCGCGATAATTTCAAAGAGGAGGTGATCAACTCAACTCGACAGCCAGAGCAGAGGGCGGTATGTCATTCCGCATCAGCCAGGTTGAGACGAGGAGCATGGGAGGCATATCACTGGTGTAGCTCTTGTTGCCACCGCAGCATCTTAGCATCTGGGTGTTTTTCTTTCCTTTTGCATGTCTCTTTACTCCGGCATTACGGCAAAGGGCCGTCAACATTAGTAGGCGTTCAGCGGAGAATCTGTCGTTCTGATACCCTTCTCCATCTGCATTTTTCGGGGCAACTGTGGCGGCGGCCACGACACTGGAACTGTATCGTATCTGGGGGGCTCGAGTCTGGGGCAGTCAGCGTATGTTTATATGGCCACTTTAGGTACCTAATTTAGCGTCAATCAGAAGAATGCATTGCATCAGCCTGGATAACTTCGTTACTGGCGACGGATGTGTGAATGTCTTTCCTTGATGAGCTAAAGTTGGTCTTATTTGCATTCAAACCGGCCTTGGGGGTGAATGGAACATTCTATATCGTGTTGTCATCAAACTCATAAATATCGGTGTTCATCGCGCCCTGAGAATGAACTAAAGACCCTTTCTCTTGGAGAGCACGACAGCTAAATGAACCTCCACTTCAGTCAAACGGTATCCTCCTCAACTGCTCCCCGGCTCCTCTCTTCTTCATCTCCTCCGCCGCCGCAAGACTACTCGGTACTTTAATCCCACAGCAATCACCCCACCCAGTAGGCTGATGCACATGCCTCACCCCGGCCTTATCATCAAACACCTCCACCTCGCCGCCTTCCTCCTCGTCCTCCTCATCTTTCACACCCCTTTCCCCGGGGCCACTCATACCCTCTGTGGCGGGAATCAACGACCCAAACAGGAAATGCTGCATAACCGGCAACTTCCCCAACACCTCACTCACAAACATCCTCCTCATCCCGCCCTCGATCTTGGCCCAGTTCTTCGCGCTGCTGATGTCATCCAGCATTGGGCTATGCCACCGCAGGCCCTTGACGGTCTTGGTGCTGTTCACAAACGCTACCTGGCCCAGGTACAGAAAATCCCTCCCAAACTCCTCGAGCGTCAGCTCCTGGTGAATGGCGCGGGGGGTAATGAAGGCGTGGTGTAGTAGCTGGCTGGCGCCAAATAGAAATGGCAGGAATTGGTAGTCGTCCAGCCCCCACACGCCGTGCGAGCCCGCAGGCTCGAGGTAATACGTGCTTTGCACGCGGCGCATGACGGCCAGGTAGCGCGTGAAGACGCGCAGGACTAGCGCCGGGAAGTCGCTGCGCTCGAGTAAACCGAGTTGGTATAGCCCTAGTAGCCACATACAGAAGTTGAGCTCGTGGCCCGAGCCGTAGTCGATGCGGCTGCGGTT
Organism: Chaetomiaceae sp. B2702; assembly: GCA_023628455.1. Taxonomy (NCBI): domain Eukaryota; kingdom Fungi; phylum Ascomycota; class Sordariomycetes; order Sordariales; family Chaetomiaceae; species Chaetomiaceae sp. B2702. The sequence goes on from JAMAKP010000053.1 coordinate 92,824, forward strand.
GCCGAAGGATTGGTGCAGGTAGGCCGAGAGCTCGGATGCTGCTGCGGCTGGGTTGGGTGTGGTGGCGAGGAGTGTGGAGTGCCATGAAGGGGAGCGCTGCTTGACTTTGTCGAGGAAGACGCGGAAGGTCTTGTTGCCGAAGCGAGAGCCGCCTTGGTCATCCGGGGGTGAGTCCTCGCAAAGGGACTCAGTTTCGTCTAGGATGGCAAGGATGGATTTGACGGCTGGGGAGAGATCGACGTCCTTGACGGAGGAGATGGGCCTGCCTCGAACCGATTCGGAGAGGCCAAAGATGAAGGACGTGATGAGGTTGTAGGCGGGGGAAGATAGGAAGAGTTGATGGTCCTGGGGAGAGAGAATCCTCCTGGCGGGAACGGTAAATGTGAGGGTTGCTGGGTCCGGACGGGGCGGGGCTGCTGGCGTTTCCGGAACGGGCATCGGATTTGCAGGCTCGGCCTTCCTCCGCCGGGGTTCTAGTTTAGGGATGCGGTCCTTCAGGTTCGGTATCCCCCCGGTTGGCCCCAGCGAGTTTTGCGAGGGGCCGGAGGCTTTGTTTGCCTCCTCCGGCATTGTAGCTGATGTCAAAGTCATGTTCGGACTGTTTCTCTTTTGTGTTGATTAATGCGGGGGGAAATGGTTCGATTTTCTGATTCGAGGAGTCAAATCTTTGGGCTAGGATCGGAGGTTGGTGGTTGATGAAAGAGGCAAGTCGAAGTTGATAGATGCTCTCAGCTTGGCAGGATGCGATATCCCTGCAAGTGGCGGCCGGTCGAGCTCCAGGAACGCTAAAATGCGGGGCCAACCGCCTGCAGATCAGCCCAGAAATCGCTGCAAACTCGATTGGCCGGCCGGCGGCCCGATTGCTCTTTCATCACTCTTTTGCAACTTCAACCAAAGACTTGCAAAGCACATCCCACGCCCTGGGGCAAGTTTTACAGAATGACAGCAACAACAGCACCAGAGGCAGCATTTGGGGTCCTTCCGCGAGCAGATGGGTCGGCCAAATATTCTCATGCCGGCTACTCGGTCACAGCCTCAGTGAATGGGCCGATCGAAGCCCAGCGGAGGGATGAGCACGCATATGAGGCACACGTCGATGTCATCGTACGACCAGCGGCGGGGGTCGGAGGTGGGAGCACCCACGCAACTCCGTATTTGGGAGGGGTTTCTCACTTGTGTCTCCCTATATAGGAACTCGGGAGCGGCACCTCGAGTCGATTCTGCAGTCTTCGCTCTCCCAGATCATCCTCGTCAAGAACTTCCCCCGCTCTCTCATCCAGATCGTTCTTCAGGTCGAAGACACACCAGAAAACGATTATGTAATCACAAAGCTTGTTCAAGCAAGCCTGGTAAGTGGCTGAATCCTTGACGTGAATAGCGTCGATTTGCTCACTCCTTTTACTAGAACTTTGCCATTATGCCAGCACTGATGCAGACTGCGGTTCTGGCGCTTCTCTCGGCAGGCGTGCCGATGAGGGCAACAGCAACCGCTACCACAGTTGCGATGGTACAGCAAGATGGCGCTAAGAAGACAGTTGTAGATCCTGCCCCAAGGGACATCGAAATGGCCCAGTCAGTTCACGCACTGGTTTTTACGTCCCACGGCGAACTACTTCTGGCTGAGAGCGAGGGTGACTTCACCGTCGAGGAATGGGACAATGTGTATGAAACCGCTCAGAAAATCTGCTGCCACCCCGTACCGGCAAAGGAAGGACTTGCGATGGTCCTCGACGAGGAGGATGTTGGCGGCCCGGATATGCGACACTTCCTTCGGTCAACAATGGAATCTAAAGTGGCAGCGGATCTTCATTGGAAGTGAAGCGGCAGTCGCTACGAGTCGGGCTTTGCATCAAATCAAGGTTTGCATGCCGAGTTGGGACCGAAGCTCGAAGCTCGGCGCTTTAGGAGAGGTTGGAGGAAGCTATCCCAAAACGGACGCCTTTTTGGGTACCTCGTACCACTCGTCCCGCAGTTACCGTGACATCGAAACAGCCACGACGGCGATGGTGTGCCGGAGCAAGGAAGACGGGATCGTGTTGGAGCATGGGTGCATCGGCCCTCAGGGAGAGAGCTTGAACGGCTGCGCTGCAGAGCAACGACACATCGGCTACCGGCAGTTAGCCACGGCATCGGGGTGGCTTAGGAGCTGTCACCAAAAGGAACAAAAATCAATGCCCTTCCTGGGCGCTTTACGATTTTGCGTCTTTCCCCTGAGGAACTCTCTGTTGTTGTGATGGAAGCAAAGTGCCACCGTCTCAAACATTGGTGGGTCCGCTTGCACGGCCGTGTTTGGGATTGCCCCATTAGCGGGCCGAGGCCCTGTTTCATCTTACCTAGCTTTGCTCCCTACACCGCACCGCATCCTGGGAGATGTGACGCCGCCTTTGCGCTTTTTGGGGGCGGTCTTTTAGGGGGGCGTCTAAACGGTCGAGGCTAACATTGCAGACCATCGACCATGGGTTCTCGAAACTGGGCGCTTGCTGATGCCCGCTGTCTGGGATGTGGGGGTTCCAGAGCTATGGCAGCGCAGCTTGGCGGGGTGGGAAGTGGATAATGCTACCATCGAGACAAGAGCCCGCCGCTGTTTTGCGATTGATGTTCCTCGAGGTATGTACAGACGGACTTAGACCCAGAACTTCGATTCCAGAAGCGGCTGGAACCCCTGCTTGATTTGCACCATGATTTTCGACAAGCGCATCATCTCTGCGGGACTGACAGATGCTGCAGAGACCGCCAGGACCGTCAGGGCTGCCATGTCGCTGCCTAATTCGCCGCTGAGGTTTCCAAACGTTTCGCGGCATCGTAGGATCACAGCAGAGCGCCTGGGTCCTTATGCGGCTGCTTGGGCGAATTCCAGCGCGACGTTGCAGAATGATCCTCGGCGGGGGAGGTTTGGCCCCAAAGCGGCAGATTTGCAGGGCTCCCGCTCGTGCTGCTAGCGGGTGCCCCACGGTGCCACTGACGGCTGTTACCCCCGACGGCTCGCCTCCAGACCCCGGCTTGAGGAGACAAGATGAGACTCGCATGCCCGGCCGCCCAGACATGTTCTCCAGCGAGAGGCCAGGCGCGTTTTGCTGTTGACCCCTATTACGTGTAGAAATGCGACAGGCCGGGGAGATGAGGAGGATTACGCCGAAAACAGAAACGACCGAGTTGCATCGTTTGGTGCTACAGTCAAATCACGGCGCAACTTCCAGGTCCAGGTCGCATAGTATCTCGTGGCCTCCGGTATACGCATAACGAGCGTCACGCCGGCACGTTAGCCGGCGCATCGGGGCGGAGGTGGGGACGACATTGCAGCCCATTTACCACAGAATGCTGCTCGAGGGGCCCCGGAGCGCAGATCTCGGACGGGAAGAGTAGTAACTCCCTGGAATATTATCCAACTCGGGGGGCCGACTGAAGCTCCATCTTCTCAAGGTACAGTACATACAGTACCTCACGATGTACCGCCACCCCAGCAACCCATCCATGCAACAAGCTCCAGAGCATCCAGTTGCTTTTCCCCGAGTTCACTCTCCCCTGTCTTTACATGGGACACGCCGTCGCCGCCGACTAGATATTAAACCGCCAGAACGCGTGCCATGACACTTTCTGCTTCTCAGTCTCAACTCGGTGACCCAACACACTCTCTTCCTACCGCTTTCTTTTCCTTCTTCGGCTCCGGGAGCACGTTGGGAACAGGGCTCTGGCAGTTCTCCTAATTACGTTTGCCTTCGATTTGTTCTCTTGTTTACTTTCGGCATACTCATCTTTTAATATCTCGGCCCACTTCTTGGAGACCATTTGTTCTTTCTCCGGACTCTACTTATCTAGACGGCATCAGCCCGCATCTTCCCTGTGTCATCCAATCGATATCGACATCACTTCGACGAGCTGTGCATTGGCTGCTGCACTTCGGACTGCACCGTCATCCTCTGTGCGCTGCAAGCTATCACACCTCGGTGTTCTGGATCCGGCATCCCATTTCTTGGTCCCAGCGGGAAGACAGGTCACAATCGGCACGCGCGGGTTGTAGCTCTCTCGCTGCATGCCACTTCTCATCACAACTTGGACGACTCATCCACGTGAAAGACCACCCGCATTAGCCATCACAAACGTGCAGCACAACAGCGCCAATCGGTGGACTCAGACGGCTGACGCCACACTCAATCAACACTGCTCCAACCGGCTGCCAACAGCGGATCTTGTTCCAGTTGACCCCACCAACCCGCCACCAGCCCCTCTGAGAACGCCCCTCTGAGAAAAGCCATTCCCGCTCAGTGTCAAGTTCCCGAGACTGCACACCACTTTCCGGTTTTGTTGGATTGAGTATCACAACCCAGAAAGCGATCCGGCTGTTGAAGGAGGTTTGCGTATTCCCGAGGTGAGCACCTTTGCCGCGTTCCCCTGGTAGAGTCTTTGGAGCCTCTTGATTAGACCGAAAAGGCCCCAGAACTGGCTGGCTGGGCCAGTGCTGGGCTATGGAACGGCACAGTGTGCCACATCTCTTATATATTCTCTTTTTGTCTACTTTCGTTGCGGATGCGTGATTCTTATGGGGCACGGCCGCTGACACTCTGCCCCTGACAGCTGATCTAATCTTGGCTAGGCTCTCATTAGTCTCGGCCCAGACAGCAAAGACGATAAATTCCATCGAACTCTGGTCCCGGCATCGGCAATTGCTAGTATCGGGCATACAGTGACGTCGGCGAAACAGCGCACCGGGCCGCGCATTGCATCTTCTCAGTCGCCTTGCAGCTTGCAGGACCCCGAAGGTTACGCACAGTGAGAACCGCACTGTTGGCCTGCCACTTGGGTCTCAGGAAGATCCGACCATCCATCCGGCTTGGCCCTGGCCTCACCAGAAACCCGCCCCAAATAGCGAGCGCCCAAGCTGCAATCAAGTTGCTGCCACGCCGGACCCCGACCGACAGGGCCGCTTCCTCAACCCAAACCACTGGAAGTGCCAGGATTACACTACCTGAAGCGGGGCCGAAATAGCACCCCACCACTTCAAACCCCCCCCCCCCCCCCCTAATTCGACCATGCCCGGTTCAATTCACCCAGCCCTTAGTCACCCCGCTGACCTCCCGCTCTTCCTGCGGCAGGAGCGCTACGACCCCGATGGAGTTAATAAACCCTCATCCGCCAACTCCGACTCCTTCCAGACTCGTAGCAATGCTGCTCTCGCACTGACGCTGTCACCTCTGGACAACGGGGACCTGTGCTCCGCGACCTCGCCTGCCCGCTCTGACGCCGCGACTGATCACACCGCGGCGCCCGCACCCGCAACCGCACAAGCACCCGCGCCCCCAACAACATCAATAATCCGCAATGATGACCTTGTCGCCGAGCCTCAGCCCACTCTGCCTGCACTAGGCACTCTTGTCGCACCAGATTCCGATTTCTTGCAACACAACGGCCCCTCAGTCCCTACCGGTCCTTCTTCGGTCCGCAGCCACCGCAAGAACGCGCTCTCTGTTGAGTCTGTCCCGCGACAGACGATTATGAAAGCATTGGCCTCGGTAGCTCGCAACAACAAACCCCAGGCCCTATCGCTCACAGGCATGCTGTCCGCACACGGCGCCTCCAACGGCGCAGACAACCGGCCCGCGTCTTCTTCCTCGCAGCAACTTTGTGACGCCCTCAATGGCCTCGCCCAGGCGCAGAGCGCCCGCTCCAATACGAACGCAACCCCGACCGCCGCATTCCCATCGCTTCAGTCGCCCTGTTTCTACCACAACCGCTTTGACGATGCCGTCGACATTGACAAGGTGCTCGAAGAGATCAAGAACGACGAATGGATGTCGCATTCGCGTCTAGTGCAGACCGCCACCGGCGTCCGTGAGGTGTCCAAGCAGCTCCAGCGCCGGCCGATCAAGCGCGCCGTTAAGAACGTTATGATAGTGACCAAGGCGCGCGACAACCAGCTGGTCGTCCTCACGCGCGAGCTGGCCCTGTTTCTGCTCCAGACACCGCGCTACGGATCTGACCTCGGTGTCAATGTGTTTGTGGACGCCAAGTTGCGACATTCCAAGCGCTTCAACGCTCGGGGGATAACGGACCAAAACCCCCGGTTTCAGGAGATGCTCAAGTATTGGACCCCCGATCTGTGCTGGAGCCAGCCGGAGAAGTTCGACCTGGTTTTGACTCTTGGCGGCGATGGCACTGTCCTCTTCACGTCATGGCTCTTCCAGCGCATCGTCCCCCCTGTCTTGTCCTTCAGCCTAGGCAGCCTCGGCTTCTTGACCAGCTTCGAGTTTGAGCGGTACAAGGATCATCTCAATCGTGTGATGGGCGAAGACGGCATGCGCGTGAACCTCCGGATGCGCTTCACGTGCACCGTATACCGCGACGGGCCCATGGGCCACGAGGTAGAGGAGGGCGAGCAGTTCGAGGTGCTCAACGAGCTCGTCATCGATCGCGGGCCGTCGCCCTACGTCTCCAACCTCGAACTGTACGGCGACAACGAGCTTTTGACCGTGGTCCAGGCGGATGGTTGCATCTTCTCGACTCCGACTGGTAAGTATTTGATTCCGCCTATTGGCCACCCAACTCTTCCTTTGTACTGACCTCTTTTGCAGGATCCACAGCATACTCCCTTTCTGCCGGCGGCTCCCTTGTCCACCCCGACATCCCCGCCATCCTCCTCACACCGATCTGCCCGCACACGCTATCCTTCCGTCCCATGGTCCTCTCCGACACGATGCTCCTGCGGGTCTCAGTCCCCCGCAACAGCCGCGCCACTGCGTACTGCGCCTTCGACGGCAAGGGCCGCATCGAGCTCAAGCAAGGCGACCACGTCACCATTACGGCGTCGCAGTACCCTTTCCCCACCGTCGTGCGGACCGACACCGAGTGGTTCGATAGCGTCTCCAGGACGCTGAGGTGGAACGTGCGTGCAGCGACGCAGAAGTCGTTTGATCTCGGCGGCGGTTCAGCGTCGGGAAGCGAAGATGATGAAGGGTGGGATATTGACACCGATTCGGCGTGCTATGCTAGTGAGGAGAGCAGCACCGCTGCGAGCCCGCTTAGAAGGCAGATGAGTATGTTAGGGTTATAGATTCCTCCCATTTCGCCCTCGGGGGCTGTTGAGAAATGTTTTTTTTTGCATCAAGTTGAGATCAAGGTGTGGAGTTGGTGGTTGTCGCAAGGCATTGTTAAAGCGAGCGAGCAGAATGCGTTGGAGCGGAGTGATGAGGCGTGGGCGAACAAGGCATGTGATTGCCTACATACCGCACAGTGCAAGCACGCGCGGGTATCATTGTCATGACTGAAAAGCGTCGTGAACGGCGTTTTGGGGTTTTGTTGACAGGGAATCGTGGGATATGAAGAGGGCAACGGGATAATTACCTTCTTACATACATACATATAAACTTTGCTGACTGGTTTGAGGGAATGTTTTTCTTGTTCCCGTACTCGTGGGACATCTATCGGATTCTGACCAGCTTTGATGTCATCGTGACTTGGATCGTCATTAAGCGCCTTCTGGACCACTAGGCTAGCTATACCCCGCAGTGATGGACCGCAATCGCCTGCCTATCCAATCTTATTGGATAGATGCACCACGCCTTCGAAGGGTGGCTCTTTGAATGGTGTGGAGGTTTTGGGAATGTGCCTTACATAGAATTGATGTTCGTCTTACACCGGGCGTGGTCGTTCTCAGAGATCGAGAGCTCAACGCTGTGGGTGGCTTCCAAGACAAGACAGGAACATGAGGCCGACACGACAACCAACCAACGGGTTCAGGATTTATTTGAATGCTTGTAATGAACAATGAACGTAGTTTGTATTCCTGTCATACAGCATTTCTTCTCAGAGTCAAAGAGAGTGCGAGTACTGTCTACTCGGACAACAGCAACAAAAGAGTGTCTCGGACCTCCTACAACACAACGCCCAACACAGCCTGCTTCCTCCCCCCTTAACACATCCGGAACGTGAAGGACCGAGCGACGAGCTCGATAATCAACACAATGCCAACAAAAGACCGACCTTCCTTTCCTCCCCATTATACACCCGTACACATCGCCCTCCACCCCCAAGGGAAGAATGGAGCCAGCACTTGGCCCATTCAGGTCTGCACCGCCCCATCCAGCCGCCCATCCAGCGGCTGTATGTACATACAAACTACACCCCTTTATCCGTATCGCCCAACACAAACAAAGCGACTGTGAGAGTAAACAGCGCCAGGACCCAGCTTCGCCGCCGGCCACCGTGTGTATGTTTCAGCACACGTACATCGCACCAAAAGCCGTCGCGAGCTTCTGCTGGACCTGGATCGCGGCAACCAAATCAACTAAATCGACCAACCCATCCCCCGGCAGACGAACAATCATCATCGCCCCCACTTAAGCGAAAGCAACCCTGTCGCAGCATCCACGTCCTTTTCCTTGCTCGGACTGACGCCGCACAGAGAAAGCAGCTTCTTGAACGAGGCGCCGTGTTCCCCTCCCGGGGTATCAAAGCCACGGCGGCCATCGTTCTCCCCCTCCTCTTCCTGACCCTCCTCCTCCTCCTCATCTTCGTAAATCTCCAGCGCGGACTGGGCGCGAGCCGGAAGACCAGGTTTCGTCCGGTAGCGCTTGGCATGGCGGTTCGACCAGCTGCTGCCGGGCGAAGTGTTGCCACGCTGGAGGAGGGATGCTGCCGTGCGCCGCGATGATTCGTGCATGGGCGTTCGGCGCGGGTTTCGTTTGTCTTCCAGTCTGGATGAAGATGTTGATGGTGGAGCGGAGGGCAGGGGCCGTCGGCCGGAGGAGGTCAGGGTGCTGGCTGTCATTGAAGAGTGGGCGCCGCGCAAGGAGGGGCGAGGGTTGCCGTCTTCGTCGGGGCTCCAGTTCTCTTTATCGGAGTCGTTTCCGCCCATCCGGGAAGAGACGGCGGGCTTGGCACTGGGCTTTGAGGAGATTGTGTGCTCCCGGACTTTGACGTTGTGCCTTTGGCTGGGTGCGAAGGCCGTCTCGAGTCTTGCGCGGCTGCTTGATGAACGGCTGAACTTGGGCCTTTTCGACACGCCGGCGTGGGCTCCCGCCTTGCCCGTGGGAGCGCGGCGCTTGGCACCACCACTACCCGACTCGAGGCCGCAACTGCTGGTTGAGCTCGTCGACCTGACTAGGTTGATGGCTGCAATGGCGGAGCCGCTGCTCTCGTGCTTGGCTTGCTTGATAAGCGGATCCTCGCGGTCTTCCGAGTTGGCGCAGTCTTCCCATGCTTGGACGTTGTTCGACCGGCCGCGTCTGAGTGAAGGAGGCCGGTTCGCGGGGTTGATTAGATACCTGAGGGACCCGCGAGGGTCTCTGGACACTGGTATCGCATGGGGCGGAAGACTGTCGCCGCCGGTTAGAGATACGGCGGGTAGACTCTGGCGAGAGTCCTTGGATGTCGGTATGGTTTCGGGAAGCTGTAAAGGTGGCAGAAGGCAAGAAGAGTCTCCGAGAGCGATGGGAACTGGATCGCAGCCGTTGCCCCGTGAGATGATTGGGCGCGGGGGCGAAATTGTTGACTCGGTGATCTCAGCCCTGCCATCGAGAGACATTGACAAACGGTATAGAGACGGCTGAGACCTCGGGCGTGGAATGAAGGCTTCATAGTTCGAACCAGAAGAAACTGCGGGCGGGCAGCTGGATGGGAAGGGTTCAGATCTACAAGCCTCGTCAGTCGGCAGCACCGGTCAAGGAGGGCAGACAAGCACAAACCTGAAGGAATCATCGCAGCCAGCAGTAGAGGGCTGAGAAGAAGAACCAGCGGCATTCCGTCGATTGGACAGATAACCAGTGGAGGCGGAAAAGGAGCGTGAGAGGGCCGGGCGCGACTCGCCGGGCCGCTCAAAAGGTGCCGAGACTGCACTCTCCTGGGAGGAAGCAATTTCTCTTCCCTCCCAGGGTATAGACCCTTTCGTCTCGGAGAATTTATCCCGTGCGTCAGCAGGCTCCGCACTTGCAGCGTCGGAGTGAGGAAGGGAGTCCGAGCCATGCTCTGGCGGCGACATGTTCGTGGAGACCATGGCGAGCGTGTCCAACTCAAACGTCCTCTTCTTGCCGAAGACAGCGTCAGGCGAGACCCGCATGCGCCCTTTTGTGAACTCTTCCACTGCTGGTGACAATGGGAATGATTTCCGCCGGTCGATCTGGCGCCTGTTTTGGAACCATATCTGGGCACGCCATTAGTGCCCGTTCCAGCCCGGTGTTGGGACGCGTGTCGGTGTAGGACGCGAGCCCCGCGTGCCCTAGACGTACCTGCACCCTTGGCTCATCCATATCGATGCACCTCCTTACAAGTTCACGACGCGCCGCTTTGTCTGGTGTCTTGTTGAGCTCGTAAGCGGCGTCGAGTATTAGTTTGTCTTCGGGCCTAGAAGGAGATGGCGTCAGCATTGGAGGCCAATTGAGCAGGGGGCAAATGGCAGCGCACAGCGTCTTCTTCCTCGTGGCCTTGGGCGGCATCTTGGCTTTGGGGTGGCGTTTCCCACGGTCAGACCGTGGTGAGGCGCCCGGCTTGGGTTGTGGTGATTGCCCGAGGGCTGCGGGGTGTCCGTCGCGAGCCGAGTTGCTGGGTGGTGTGTCTGGAAGACCGGGAGGTGAGGACGATGGGCACGGCGCCTGGGGTGTCATGCTGATGATGAGATGATGCCGCAAATGTTCAAGCTCTGTCGAGGTCGGGTCCAGGACAAAGCAATCAGTACGCGTCGAAGACCTGCTATAAACGCCGACGCGGTGCTCGACCGAGACGCAAGGAAAGGCTTAAAAGATGAGGGTGGGCCGCTAATGTTAACACGTCATGGCGCACATGCATGCTCGCTCGAGGAAATATAAATGTATGTGACGGCGGTCGCCAGTGCCTAAGTGTTGAGGGAGCAAATTCTCCCAGTCTGCAGACACGCGCGTTCTTGAGGGGGGGGGGGGTTTTTGCCGAGCAGAGAGCGTGCAGCGTAACTAGCGAGAGTCCACATTCACTTTGAAAGACCCACGCCGTGGTGCAACCTTTCGCGTCTGCTCGCGCGTCAGCCCTGACGAATCATAGCTGCGACAACCAGCCGAATCGGGAAACTAAGTCAACATAGCGACCCGGCTCCACTCGAAAAACCTCGATAAAAAAGCGTCCGATTTAACCGTGGAGCGCCGCCCCTTTTTTTTCGTTGTTTATTGTCCATATTATATACCAGAGATACGAAATCTCAAATTGTGCCGAAGACGCAGACATCGATCGTTCAGCAATTGCATATACGCAAAGATTCCTCAGCGTATCTAGCAACTCCAAAGCTGCGATGTAGACGGTACAGTAGGATACGGCCATGCTGCCTTGAATGTCAACAGAAAGATATATATATATATATATATATATATGTAAAAACAGAGGGGTTCCTTGGACACTACTTGTGCTCCGATGCTATACCAATACCCAGGATATCCTAAACCCACGCAAGTAAACCGGACGCCAGAACCCCAACACAGAAGCCATCTCTTCCACATCCCACCGCTGGGCAATCCATTGATGCAGCCCCGCCATTTACTCTTCTCCTCCCCTCTGCTGATCCCGATACAGCGCCTCCAGCTCGCTCGCCGCCTTCTTCAGCGCATCCCGGCGCGTCCTCCGCTCACTCTCCAGCTTCGCCACCCGTTCCTGCAGCTCGGCCAACTGCCGGTCTTTCGACTTGAGCCCCTCCCTCAGCATATCGCGGGCCCTCTCCACGCCCCGTGCCTTGAGCGCGTGTAGATTCAGCGTCTCGCGCACCGCCCGCCGCACCGTCGTCGATACGGCCTCGGCCTTGAGCAGGCCCAGCACGGCGATGGTGATGTCTGCGTCGTCTTCTGAGCAACAGTCTCCCTGGGATAAGCCGCCCCCAAAAGCATCCCGCGCGCGGGCGGGCGTGGGGGTGGAAGTTGCGGGCAGGCCTTGGGCGTTCTTGAAGCGCTTCGCGCCTGGCCCGGACGCGCCGACGAAGCTGTTTCCCGACTCCGGGGTAGGCAGACCGCCAAAGCCTGCGCGAGTGCCGCGTCCGTTGGGAGTGGTTGGGGCGTTGTTGGAGAACTGGGAGCGTTGAGATGATGGTTGCGACTGCTGGGACTGCTGGAGCTGCTGGGGTTGATAACGACGCTCCGCTTGATCGGTCATCTCATTTAACTGCCTGGCATCGTCCGAGTCGAGATCAGACATGTCTGCGGTCACACCCCTGCCCGTCGCCCCATCACCGGCAGCTGGTCGCTTCCGTTTCGATGTCGGTGTCGACGGCCCCGGGTTCCGGTCATGCCTTGACTGGCGGCGCCCGAATGTGGTTTCCGTGGCGTCGCTGTCGTCGTCTGAGCCCCACGATGCACGGGGAACGCCGTGGAAGATGCGTTGCCTCGGGGCCGGCGTAGGGAACACGCTGCTTCGGGGGGAATAAAGCGGTTCGCCGGTGACGGTTGGCGCCACCTCTGATTGCGGCGTCTCGTCACGACTGACCTGCTCATTTACAGTCCGCGGGCCCGGGTTGCTGCCTGCCCCGAGACCGTTCTGTGCTCCGGGATTGTTGATTGGGCCAGTACTGCTGCTCGGCCCAGGGTTGTCGCTTGTCACCCCGTTGTGGCTCGTGCCAAAGCTGGTGTTGAAAGGCGGCGCCCTTTGCTCGAGCGCCTTCTCGAGCGCCTTCTGCTCAAGGGCTTTTGCTCGGTCCTCAAACATGAAAAAGCGGCATTGCTTTTCGCGCGATTTTGGGCACGTGTAAAACCATTTCCCCTTGTTCTCACTCTCTCTCTTCACTTGTAGAAATACGGCCGGAAGAGGAGGGTCACAGGCGCCTGCCAGAGGAGGATCTATTAGGAGAAGGCTGTCGAGACAGGACCGCCATCGACTTACAGAACCATACACCGCCCTCGAATTTCCCCTGCCCAACTTGCCAGCGACCGGGTGAAGATGTGGGTGTCGACATTAACTCCGGTAGTCCGGCGTAGTCGAGCGCCGTCTTCGATAGGCCTCAACGTAGGGAACTATTACAAAATATGGCACTTTGACAAAGGGGTCTATGGATCGCTGAGTATATCTTGATTTCGGGAATATATACGGAGTGAAATTCTGTCGATGGTCTTGATGGTGTGGATGGCGACAGTGCAAGTTGGTGCATCAGCTGGAATGGGGTGAGGTTACGTCCTTTATTAACCGATGGTTGCGCGGGGTGAGGCAGACTTTAAATGTGGAGGCTGGGAGCCCAAGGCTGTTTTCGCAGGCCTTTTATTCAATAACTATAACTGGCCAGGGGGGGCCGAGGGGCTCATCATCAGCCCAACCTTCCAGAACTCACAAACCTCCAACAGTGTATAATGTTATTCATTTTCGGCGCGAAAAAAAATAAGTTCCTTGGTTGACTGAATAGAGGCGTCCTCGGCGATGCCCTTTACCTGCGTCCTGAGGCCTGATGTGCCGCTTTGCTGTTAGACTCGAGACTTGGGCCAGAGCCTGGGCCTCTAGGTTAGGCGCCAATGAATAGACCGCTTTGCCGCTCTCTTCCTCACACCAGGAAATTCACTTGGTTTTTATAACCCATCGTCACACAGGAACCATCAAGATCTCTGGCCCTGGGACGACTTCCAGTCACACACTGTAATGTCTTGAAATCACATCTTCCAAATGTTGCAACGCGCACAACCAGGGATTGTCGAGTACGGTTCGGATCACGGTGAGGGATCGAAGATAACTCGACACGGAAATCGGATTGAACGAAATAAATTCCTAGGTTCTGAACCTCTTGTGCGCGACGCTCATTGTCAGGTCCTAGGAGTGCACCTCCTTTATCGACCTGGGACGAGAAACGTAGTACATAGTACCGAACTATAAGTAGGAAGAGTGAGAGACGTAGTGTATGTACATACATGTATCTAAAATGCGCAATATGACACCAGACGAAAAAGGGCCATATAGTAGCTATGCGATATACCAGTGTCGGTATAGGGTATCCGCGCGACCAAACTGAACGCTCAAGTAAATCGAAACTTGCCTGTCTCGGCGGCAAACAGACAAAGAAAGACGGAGGCGGAAACAACAGCCAGCCACTATCCCCTATAAAACAACCCCCTTTCCACATCAAATCCAATCAGATCTCATAAAAATAATCCTCATCCAACCCCTCCCGACTAGGCACCACCCCTACGCCGCTCCCCCGCCCCGTCGGCCCGGCATACATCTGCTCCAAGCGCACGTTCAACAGCCTGATCTTGAGCCCGTACTCGCTGACCAGTGTCACGAGCTTGTTGGTCTCAGCCGTAATGGGCGCCTGGCTGAGCAGCATGAGCAGACCGTCCAACCACTCGGACGCGAGGCTGTGATTGAGCGGGTAGAGTGTCAGGACGGGCTGTTCCTTGGCTTCCGCGCTGCCCGGCGTGGTGGCAGCAGTGGTGGTGGTGGTTATTGTTGTGTCGGGGGTGATTGGGGTGGCGCCGGAGGTGTTACCCATGTCGTCGGCGAAGCTATAGATGGTAATTTTAGTAGTGGGTTTGGTGACGGCTGCGCCGTTGTGGCGGAGGGTGGGCGTGCTGGCGTTGGAGCTCTGGTCGGCCTCTGAATCGGCGGGTTGTTCCGCTTCCGGGTTTGCTGAGACGTTGGAGACGACCGAGCTGATGGTGCCTAGGTCGACCTTCTCTGTGAGGGCGTCTAGCCCGGGCTCGTACGGCAGCTTCTCGGGGAAGTCGGCGTAGTGAAGGTAGCGGCGGTTATGGGAGAGCTTGGCATACCGCCACGGCTGGTACAGTCGCCTCTTGGTGTAGCTCTCCTGTCGCATGTGCGGCATTGGTTTGGTGAACCAGCTGCCTTGAAGCAAGCAGCGGATGCGCTGCTCCTTGACGAACTGAAGCGCCTCGTGCTTAAGTTCCTCGCGCACCTGGAAGAGATGCGGCCCCCACTGGTCTTCAAAGGACAGCTCCAGCAGCTCCATTTGCAGCTCCCTTAGCCGCGCCGCGTCGTACTCTTGCAAGTCATCCTCGACCTCGAGCACATCCTTGGTCCGACCCGCCTGACCCACTACCTGCTCGATAAGCACACGTACCAGCTCGGCCACCTTGTCAAAGTCGTCACGCTGCGCACCGGTGGACTTCCATAAGCGGAAGAAAGCGTGGAGACCAGCGGTGTGTAATCGCGACCATTGAAGCAATAATGGGCGGAAGAACTTGTCGTGGGTTTTGGCGTCGTTCAGAGCCAAGTAGCCTCTGATATCCTCTAGGTCTGACTTGTCCACCTCAAAATGGTCGTAGAGAATCATGGTGACTGCCAAACTCGCTCTCGCCACGGGGCACCGCTCGTTCAGCGGTCTTGTTGACTGCTCCAGCAGCAGCTTCTGGAACCCATCCTCGTTCTTCCTCACATAGTCGGTCAGATCCATCATGCCCAGGAAGCCCGCCGTTTCGAATTCGATCGCGGGTGATTCTGTCTCGAAGCCCAACCGCCGCCACTTTTCCGGGTTGTGTCTCCTGCTGTTCTTCCTGGTTGTATCCCCATCTTCGGCCGCCGTAGCAGCCGCCCCGCCAACGCCATTCGCTTGCCTCCTTTCGGGCGCGCTCGCCAGATGTAGTCCCTTCAGCGCCCGCCTATGCTCGGGCCGTTCCAAGTCAACCCTCACCTCCCTCCACCTCCTTAGCAGTACTTTGGTAAGCGACTGAAACTCCAACAACGGGTGCGCAAGGTCCTGCAGTGCCGAGCTTTGCAGCAGGTTATACACGGCGCGGATCAGCCCTAGATCCTGCAGTCGCTTGATGAACTTGCTCCACTCCTCGCCAGCGCCAATCCCCGGGCTTTTGGGCTGGCCCGTCCCGCTTGAGCTCCCGTCGCTTGATACAGCGTCTCGAATCAGGGCGTTGATCAGCATGAGCGCGTTGGCGCACAGCGCGTGGTCGGCGCTCTGCAGCTGCTGAATAACCAGCTCAAAAAACTGCGGGTACACGGCGACGGCAGGCTTGAGGGCGCGGAAACCAAAAGTGCCTGGAGTGCGAATCGCGTTTGGGGTCCGAGGGGAAAGCCCAGCGTTCCCACCAACTCCTCCCGCAACGGCTGATGAGCCCGGTCCAACGCCACTCGAGGATTGCGACCTTCCGACAAGCGCCACCAGAATCGACATGGCGCCCCGTAGAATATTGACCAACGGGTTGGTGACAATCAGCTCCACGATCCTCTCGACGAGGTCACCCGCGGAGGGGCCCTCAAAGATATCCCAGCCCATGTCAACTTCCAGCAATCGAGTTAAGCTTTGTAGTGAATAAGCTAGGGTGTTGCCGCCGGCGGTCATAATCAGGCGGCGGAGAATGACAAGGCCGCCGGATGAAATAAAAACGTCGGCGAAGGCTGGGTCGTTGATGGAGGATTGCAGTTTGAAGACGGCCATCTTGCGGGCGGCGTCCTCGTCTGACGCCAGGCGCGAGAGCAGCGCGGGTATGTCGGCTTGATCCATCGTCGCAGCTATGGCCGACCACCGGGTCGGGCGGGCAGTGGACGCGTGTCTTGCTGTTTGTTCGGAGTTTTGGTTCGAGAACTCGATGTGCTCGGGGGATGTCGAGGATAACTAGGAGCGAGGGCGCTTAGCCCTGGCGTTGTTAGTTGCGCGCAGCAGGGCGGATTATGCGCTCAGTTGGTAGGAATGATTGGTTCGAGTAAATGGTCTTCCGATCCATATGGTGATGGTTGCGAGGGCGATTTGCGCTTGCGAAGTCGGGGTCGGGACAACGTTACCAGTGTTCAATGTTCGTTGAACTCCCTCCTGTTCAGGGTTGTCCAGGGGTTCTTTCGAGATTAGCACTCGGCCGGGGTGCGGAGAGGCTGCAGTAGCGCCAAACGCGGGGCGCCAACCATGGTTTCATTGGCCAATGGCTGCTTGGGTGCCGATTGGAACCTTGTTTCCCGCCAGAATTGTTCAAGTGTTCATCGTTCATCAACAACACCAGACGCCATGTTTTCCATCGAGACAGGGCCTCAAATGAGAATTCTACCTGGCCTGTGCGATAGCCCCGGTTGTGCCGCAACTTTTAGTCCGAATGAATAGATCCCATGCCAATACGCAGTACAGAGCTGAAAAGTCTTCGAACATCGTCTTGCTCTTTGCAGAATGACTAGCATGCATCTCACTGGGCGCCCCGATTCGTTGGACAGCTACACACCCCTGGCTGATCCGCCCAAGCATTGGGTTGGCGAGGTTGGGTCCGTCCATACAGTACAGTAGTACTCCATAGCCAGACTCGAACTCTATGCCAGGGGTTCATGAATCCCACCATTCAATCTTGAACCTTTCAGCATGGACCATCACAAGACTGCCGTCGCGACTGTCGCGGCGCGGATTCAACGCTTCCACGCAACCAAAACGCCGTTCAGAGTCTACCATGGGTCCACCAACAGCACACGCACGTCTCAGCGCCGCCAGGACAACACGGTTGATACCAGCAGACTGAGCCGCGTTTTGAAGGTGGACACGGCGGCGAAGACGGCTCTGGTCGAGCCAAATGTGCCCATGGACGCCTTGGTAGATGCGACTCTCCGGCACGGCTTAGTCCCGTTGGTTGTCATGGAGTTCCCCGGCATCACCGTTGGAGGAGGCTTCTCGGGAACATCAGGCGAGAGCAGCTCATTCCGCTACGGAGCTTTTGAGACAACAGTCAACTGGATTGAGATTGTCCTACCCACGGGTGAGGTTGCCCGAGCGTCCAAGACGGAGAAGCCAGATCTCTTCTGGGGCGCCGCATCGGCTTTTGGCACCTTGGGCGTAGTCACGGTGCTCGAAGTCCAACTCAAGGACGCCAAACGGTATGTCGAGCTGACCTACCGGCACGTCAAGGACTTTGACGACGTCGTCGCCGTTCTCCAAGCCGAGACAGCCGACGACACCGCCAACGACTACGTCGACGGCATCACCTTCTCCATCAACTCCACCGTCATCTGCACTGGCCGGCTGGTCGACACTGTCCCCCGAGGATCCTCCCCGCGCCAGTTCCTCCGCGCCCACGACCCATGGTTCTACGTCCACGCGCAGCGCATCGAGAAACGTCTCCAGCGCCACCCTTCCCCAGCCACAGCAATCGAAGTCGACTACATCCCTCTGGTAGACTACCTCTTCCGCTACGACCGCGGTGGCTTCTGGACGGCGCGCTACGCCTTCCGCTACTTCATCACCCCGTTCAACCGCATCACGCGCTTCCTGCTCAACCCCTTCATGCACACGCGCGTGATGTACCGCGCCCTGCACCAGTCCGGCCTCTCTGACTTCTACGTCGTGCAAGACGTCGGCATCCCCTACGCCAACGCCACCAACTTCACACACTGGCTCGACCGGCACCTCCCCCTCTACCCGCTCTGGCTCTGCCCCTTACGAGTCGAGCGCTCCTCCCCCGACTCCCGCCACGGCCTCCACGCCGAGTTCGGTGCCCCCGACCCCCCCCACCACACGCTCCTGAACTTTGGCATCTGGGGCCCCGTCTCCTTCAACCGCCGCGCCTGCGTCGCCGCCAACCGCGCCCTCGAGCAGCAAGTCCACGCCCAGGGTGGCAAGAAGTGGCTGTACGCCCACGCGTACTACTCCGAACCCGAGTTCTGGGCGCACTACGACCGGAAGTCGTACGACGCGCTGCGCGCAAAGTACGGCGCCGACTACCTGCCGAGCGTGTACGACAAGGTAAAGGTAGATGTCGACGCCGAGGAGGCGGCGGTCAACGCATCGTGGACTGTGTGGATGCTGGCTATGTTTTGGATGATCTGGCCCTTGAGGGGGTTGTATGGGGTGTATAGGGCGGTTGTGGGAGGGGACTATTTGTTGGAGAAGCGGAGGAGGGAGGGAGGGGCCGTGGAGGACGAGGAGGAGGTAGGGGTTTCAAAGAAGGAGAGGTAGTGAGAGGTTTGGATCTGTTGGTTTTTGGACGGCTTTGCTGGGTTTTCGGTCTTTTGGATACCATTTCTTGGTCTATCCTATTCCTATGCGGCTGTAGCTTTCTGATGACACGTGTGCTCCGGTAGAGCGAATCATCTCTGGAAGGATTGAGAATTGAGGAGGCCATCAACATAATGTGTTGGTAATGAAGCACTGGCAATGGAGGGCTATCGTGAGAGTTACCCAAGGCGTTGACAAGGACGGGATTGTCATATGTTACCTTGTGGGACATGCCAAAAGAGCAATCTGCTTCTCAAAACTTATTAGTATCCTAAGGAAAAAGGAGCCATTCTCACCATTGCCTTGCTCCCTTAACATCTTAACTGACTGGAATATGCTCGATTTGTCTCAGTCACTGTTGTTAATCCAACCAGCGTTGCATCGCACTCGCAAACTGAATATCCCAAGCCAATCTGCCCTCTACCACTTCTTGAAGATTTTCAGGTCACCCAGAAATCCACCCATCCATGGAATGCATCAACTCATTCCGAACCCCCAGACTATGAATCGAGGAGACCCGCAAACCTCCCCACATACCAAAAAGGTATCGACGTGAAAGCAGAGCAATATCTCGAGATATTAAGATATAGCAACCCAAAAAAAAAGTTCCTTTTAATAAAAAAAAAAAAAAAAAAGCAGTTCACCACTTCCCCTTTCCCGCTGCCTCACTCCTCATGCGCCCGCGAATACTACCCTCCCACTAAGAAGGCGTACCATCCCGGCTCGGCACCCTCAACTCCTTCTTGCTCAGGAAACTCCTCCTAACACCGCCAGATCCCGACTTGGTCGACTTGGGGCTATCCGGCACCAGCCTGCCGTCCTCACCCGACGGGACGAACGAGCTTTTGATCGTCACCGTTCCGCTGCCCACAGACAGCGACTTCTCCATCCCCGAGTTGGAGTCATCCACGAAATAAAGCATCTCGCCTAGCGGATCATCGCTGCCAAAGGTATGGTGCTCTTTGGCTTCGACTTTGAACTGCGCATCTGGCGTGCACTGGATGCGGAAGGTCTCATCGAAACGGACGGTGCCGCTCGACGACTTGCGGTGCTTGGTCTTGCCCACCTGCTTCGACTTGCCCTCGCGCAGCTGCGTGACGATGACGTAGACATCGGCTGATGGCGGGAAGCCCGAGGCTGAGACGACAGTGAAGGACGCGGTGCCGGACGACGCCCCAGGAATGATAGCGCTGTGAACCGACGAGGCACCGATGCTCTTGTTCCTGCTGTGGTGGAGCGACCCAAGGCCACCGTTCGCGGCAATCTTGGTTTCGGGCGGGCCCTCAGTGGTGATTCGCGGAATATCAGCCGAGGCTCTCGGCGACTCGTCGCTGCTGTCGTCGTCCTTTTTACCGCGGAACCCACGGATAAGGAAGGACGCTCCTTTGCCGACACCGTGACCCACTGCTCCGGCCACAGCAGCGCCGCCTTTGAGCGGGACACCGGCGACTCCTGTGACGATCCGGCCTGGAACGGAAAATGTGCCGGCCAAGGTCGATGTGCCCTGCCTCGTCCGGGTGACGTAGTCCGGAGTGAAGAGCATCCGAAGGCGGAGCACGCCCGACTTACCATCCAGGATGTATTTGAACTCTTGCGCCCTGAATGGCTCGAGCTGATCCAGGTTGATCTCGGTGCCGCCCAGGAAGTCAGGTTTGTCAGCAAAATCATAATCCCACACCGTTGCCTTGAACTTGGCGGCAGTCCTGGAAGGAACCGGTACGCTAAAGAATTCGTTCCACGACGGGTTGAGCGTCTTCTTCTGCACCTTTGTCTTGAAGATCTCTTGGCCGTTCAGTTCAAACTTGGTGTATGGATCGCTCTTCCCGTTGGAATCGGCAGCTGGGAGATCCTGGGCGTCCAGAACGTCGACTCGAAGATTGCCCATATTGTTGATGCTTTCGCTTGGGTCGAGCATCATCTTGACCGGTACGTACTTGAGGCTGACCCTGATCGAGTATACGTCGCCATCCTCATCCTTCATTTTGAGAATTGTGGGGTTATTCTGTTGTCGGGTTAGCTTGCAACAACGACTGGACAGGAAAGGTAAATCACTCACCAGGCACTGCTTGAGAGTATCAAGGGTGTTACCCGATAAACGAGCCAGCGTGTGCTCCTTGTGACCCTCTCCCTGCTTGTCCGTTCTCTCGGAGACTTTGATAGTCAACTTTGAAAACTCCAATTCGCGGATGAAGCAATCGCCGATCTCGTCAAACTTGTGATGTCGTGACTTCGCTGTCGAAGACACATAGGACGGGAAAGCCATATCATCGACGAACACCTCGATACGACTCTGGCTCTTGGGCAGATCCGCCTCCATAAGCCGGAAAATGACCAAACCGGACTCATGTCTGAGTAGTTCTTGGGGTGTGAGATAGACCTTCGGTGGTTCCCGGTCGTCGCGTGACTTCCTCGGGGAGATTGCAGACGCAGGACTGGTCGGTGTAAGGGGCGTGCTGGGCTCCTTCCCATCGTTTGACCGCACATCTAGAGACTGCCTGGCGGACGACTTGGCATCAAGCGAGGGCCCGCTCAAGGATGATTTGTCCTTCTCGCTCTCTGCATCTTTTTCTTTCTCTTCCTTCTCCTTCTCCTCCTTGGCCTTCTCTTCCTCCTCCTCGGGGTCGGCGATGTTGAGAGTCGGGTAGAAGGCCACGGTGTACGTAATCACGCCCTTGGCGGTGCCCTTGCCGTGAATGCGCAGTCCGTCTTGCCGCTCTTCTTTCTTGTCATGAACCATCCATTCGCCGGTCTCGTCCTGGGCCATATAATCCCCAGAGTAGATTTCCGTGAGACCCAAACTACGGTCCTTGCCCACATTCTCGGCATCCATAACCTCTAGTTGGAGGCGTTCTCTCGGAGAGTGGAGAGGAACATACAGAACCTCGTCCCAGTCGGGGTTGAGATTGTTTTTGAATGTGACAGTCCGAGCTCTTTCAATGCCCGACAGGACAACCCTCGCATACGGATCGGACTTCCCCAGTGCTTCCACGTTCCGGAGCTGTCTAGCGTACTTGAAGTGAAGCCGAAGGACACCCACGGGAGTCATGTAACCTCCGGTACCGGCAGCGATGCCAGAGATAGCCACCGGACGCCACTGAGCCATCATCTTCACTCGGCCTGTCTTTGCACCAGCAAGGTTGTACCACTCCTGCCCCTTGGCCATAAGATCAAGCATGTCCTCAAGTTTGATCTGATATGTTCCGACAACCTGGTCTCCGGCAAGGTCACGGTCATCCTTGATGGCGACGCCAAGCTTGGCGTTCTTCTTGTCAGTAATCAAAATCTCTTTGGATCCGTTGTCCCAAATCGGGTTGTTGGTCCGCTTGAGTTTCTTGCTAGTATGTACGTCCTTTCCGTTCAAAAGTAGCATCGCGTAGGGGTTAAGCAGGCCGACCATGCTCTTGGCGCCGTCAAGTTCCTTGGCTTGCTCAACGGTAAACCGTAGGATACCTTGGTTGGATTCCGGGGGTGGTTCAATGGTTCCATCCTCGAGCTTCTTTTCCTCCAAGACCGGGAAGAAGCGGACATCGCAGAGCAATACACCTCGCGCCTTGCCGTCGTTGGTGAGCTCGAGTCTCTCGTTCTCATGCTCGTAAACTTCCTCAACATTGTCCAATGCAAAGGACGCAGAGCCGAGCTTCTTGTCCTTGCGGATGTCATTGTAGTCGTAGATATCGATATCGAGGGAATCGTTGAAGGAAGTGATGATGACGTAGTGAGTCTCGTTCCAGCGGGGATTGGTATTCTCCTTGATCACCTTGGTCTGTGCAAGCGGCTGCCTCCTATTCAGGGAGACCACAGCGTACGGGTCAGGCGTGCCGGAGAATTTGTCGCTATTCTTGAGGCCTTGGGCGCCGTGCAACGTGATGGCGATCACACCAATGGCCTGGTCGACGGGTGTGCCGGCCAACATCTTGGCGACCTCAATCGGGAAAACGTTGGGTGCGTACATCATCGGGGCCAGGGTGCCGTGAATCTGCTCCATGATGAAGCTTTCGAGACCGGGAATGAAGTTGATGTCGAAACCAAATGTCTCTCCACCCAGCGGTTTGCAGACGTAATCAATAGTTGGTCGTTCCAAGAAAGACATCTCAACCTTCTCGACATGTGGGAAGGGGATCTGGAGCTTGATCTTGAGACGCATCAGGCCGGTGAAGGCCATGTTCTCGACAATCACATCCAACCCTTTGCTCACCATAGCCTTGCCAACCCGAATCTCGAGAATGACCTTCGGGTTGATCTTGTTCTTGAGCTGGCGAGATGTCATGTCAGCCGTGTCATTCGGCGTAAAGCTGAACATCCAGTCCATGATCACAACGTCGTCCTCGGCCTTTGGATACGTCTTCACGTGCTCCATCCTCGGAGGTTTTGAACCCAGAGTGAAAGTCTTGAGCTTCAGGCTGTCTAGGAAGGCTGGAGTAGCCCCGCTCAGGACCTGGTCGACCGAGCTAATGACGGTCTGCGCGAGAATGGGCTGGTAGATGGGCCAGAACTTGACTAAGAAGGAGTTGATCCACTCGACCGACTCGTTGTCCGTCTCGAGCTTCTTGAGGGCCATTTCACGCGTGATGTCATCCCGGAAGTTCCGGCGTACTCGGCGGAGCGAGGTTCGGTAGTATGTGGAGCAGATAGCCATGACGATGAACACCCAAGCAAGACCGCCGCCAAGCACGGCTACTAGCCATGAGGCGAGGCAAGCAAAGACAATGACTCCCGCGTTGTGGTACCAGTCTGAATAGCAAAATTGTAAGCCTCCGCGCAAGCCCGCGATGCGTGCTGAGGCACCTTACCTCCGAAGAACTTCTCAGACAGCTGCGACTCCAGCATTGTTGTATGGTCCAACATGCTCGCGCCTTCGTGTGCTGATTCGGTTGGCCAGCCGAATCTGGGCTCCCAGCCGGTTTTGCCCCAGTCATCTTCCTCCTCTTCATCAATGTGGCCGTTCACAAGGGGCTTCCCGTCTTCGCCCTTTGCTACTTCGATCGCGCCGGCTTTAGAGGGCGTGGGTAGGTCGACATCGGCCTTGGTCCCGTCGTCGATGTCGGTCGCGATGGCTACGCCTTTAGGCCTGCGGTGGAAACCTTCAGGGATTGCCTATCTTTGGTCAGCGCTCGCAACGCAGCAAGGTGGTAACGCCCGCGCGTTGGGGACTGTGACATACAGCTCTGGCTTGGGCCTTCTTCTCTTCTGGGCTGGCATCGGGGTTGAAGGTGAAAGCCGTCACGCCTGCCTGCCGGCTGTCCTCGACGATCTTACGCTCCGCATCCTCGGCCGTGACATTGCTATCGGGGTCGCGGGAAGCTTCGATAGCGCCCTGCTGTTTGAGCTCGTTGGCGGCTTGCAGAGTCGCCATTGTGCGGCAGGGCTTCTGCTGCGTGTGCAGCAGGGCGTCTGGTTCTCAATCAATTCGATGGCGGTGTCTGACAGGTATTTGGGCGGACGTCTGTTGGCAATAACGATCGTGTCGGGCCGGAATAGGTGTCGGAGCTCCGTTAATCGCGGCGGATGCGGCGCAAAAGGCCCAGAGCGGGACACTCGAGTGCGGATGGGGGAGGTAGAGAAATCGTAAGTAGAGAGGATAGGTGAATGCAGTCGCCTACCCCCCGGAAAACAGCAGTTGGAGCACAGGAATTGCACCTACGGAGCATGAGGAGCTTGAGGAAAGGGGGAAATGTGAGAAGCAACAGCAGGATGAGATGAGCTGTGCAGACTGCCCGACCAGGAACCGAGAGTTGCCCGGAATGTCGGCGGTCTTGGCATGACCCAGCAACAACCCAGGTCCAGCTGGGATGGCGATCAGCAGAGATCGGGGGTGCTACGTCAGAAAGCCTGCGCGGGGCGCCAGACGGGTGGTGAAGCTGCGCGGTTGGGGCAGCATCGGGCCACGCACTGCATCTCGGCTAAGCTAAAACTGGGATTTCGAAAAGACCTATCAAACACTTGGAATGCTCGCAAGTGGCTGGTGCATCACAAATCCCCTCGTCCCGGCCTCTTCACGGGTTCGCCGCCAGCTGAGCGGTGCAGGGCCAAGCATGGAACCCCCATCAATTTCGTCGGTGTATCCGTACGCAGGACCCCCCTGGAACAGCTGGCGTTGCCCACGCACTAAGGCGGAGAGAGATATTGCGTTACCCTTTTAGCGGAGTTGGAGCTCGAGGCGAGGGGTCGCTCCGTCTCCAATTCTGAACATTGGAGAAACTGGGCCATGGGCAACTTCGAGAGCTGAGATCTAATTGTTCCGGGCTGACTCGTTTTCAATTGAAGGGACCGTTGGCTGCTGCAACCTCAGTGCGACCATCGTCAGTCTGATCTTTGTCGGCGTGTCTCAGTGAGGTAAATTGCATCATAATTTTGGGAGCGGCCTCCCGTTCCCCAAAATCGTGGGTGGGACTAGCCAGGGTCGGTAT
The DNA here is from genome assembly GCA_023628455.1 of Chaetomiaceae sp. B2702. Taxonomy (NCBI): domain Eukaryota; kingdom Fungi; phylum Ascomycota; class Sordariomycetes; order Sordariales; family Chaetomiaceae; species Chaetomiaceae sp. B2702. The sequence continues at coordinate 118,081 of JAMAKP010000053.1, forward strand.
CCCTGTCGTGAATCTCGGCACCAGCCATGCCAGCGGGACCAGCTTTCCGATTTCCAGAAGCCAGATTGCAACGCAGCTTGTTGAGAATTCACATGTCGTCCATGGGATACGGCATCTCGAAATATTCGGAACACACTCAGCCGGCGGATTAGATGAATCAGTTACCGGCCACTCGAGTTACCTTGCTGCGTCCTTGTACTATGTAGCAGCGGCGTTTTTGGCAACTGATAATCTCCCGAATATCTTTTGTCCGTGTGCTTGTCGTAATTTATGGCCACGTGAGTGAGGGTGGAACTGCGGATCGGCCCCTGCGCAGGAATTGCTGGCCCCCGATCTCGATGCGACTCTGGAACGCTGTGCTGTAGATGAGATATTTGCAACTCGAGCAATTGAAAGTTAGCCGTGGCTGTCGTTGTGTACTTGTGAGATGAGACGAGCTTCTTCTTAGTGTCTCGGCAGGAACCCTTTGACAACGCCATTCGGGTAGCGCAGCGTCGCCATAGGTTGATGCCGTTCCTGTTTCTCGCTGCGGTGAAGTGACAACGCCATGTCTTACAACTGGCAAGTTAGCTCGACAGGAATCAAAGAAACGCCGGGCTCCGTTGGTTCGCTCGGGGCGCATCGGCAAACGGCGCCGAGTCTGTGAGACATAACCCTGGGATTTCCGGTCTCCATCCATGGGTATGAATTTGTGGAGTTCGGTTGATGTGTTGACAACGTTCCCAGACGCTAACTAGGTAGGTAGGTAAGGTGGTTACCATGCTGGCTGTGTGGTCAAGTCATGGAGTTGGAGGGGTTGATTGAAGCACAGGCCGCTTTGTGCTGGGCTTCAGTTTACCACAGTAAACTCGGCTTCTGGAAGCTTCAGCCACATTTGGTTCAGCCTTGTCTTGGCAGAATTTAGCCCCGCGCACTTGACCAATCGAAATTTGTCAGCCACTTGTGGCGAGCCAGCCGACCATTTTCTTGCCTGCCAATTCCGCGACGCCAAACTTCGACCGCGATCGCGACGTTGCCCATCCATCAATCGCAAGTCTTGCTCCAGTCACAATACACAAAATCCTACGACGACATCATCATTACTCCCTGCGGTTTCCGATACCAATACAACATCTGAAAGCAACCGAGAGACCATAAAGCTTTCAAAATGGCCAACTTCCTCGCCTCCATCTTTGGCACAGAGCAAGACAAAGTCAACTGCTCCTTCTACTACAAGATTGGCGCCTGCCGCCACGGCGACCGGTGCAGCAGGAAGCACGTCAAGCCGTCGTACTCGCAAACGATTCTCATGCCGAACCTGTACCAGAACCCGGCGTTCGACCCCAAAAACCGCATGAACCCGTCGCAGCTGCAGAACCACTTCGACGCCTTCTACGAGGACATCTGGTGCGAGATGTGCAAGTACGGCGAGGTCGAGGAGCTCGTCGTATGCGACAATAACAACGACCACCTGATCGGCAACGTGTACGCGCGTTTCAAGTACGAGGACAGCGCTCAAAAGGCCTGCGACGACCTGAACAGTCGTTGGTACGCGGCGCGCCCGATCTACTGCGAGCTGAGCCCAGTGACGGACTTTAGGGAGGCATGCTGCAGATTGAACAGTGGGGAAGGGTGTGTCAGGGGCGGATTTTGCAACTTCATCCACCGCAAGAACCCGAGTCCCGAGTTGGATAGGGAGCTGGAGCTGTCGACCAAGAAGTGGCTGAAGATGAGGCCGCGGTCCCGCAGCCCGACGAGGTCGCCTAGCCCGGAGCCCACAAGGAGGCGATATTAGGGGCGTGGCTAGGATGGGACTGGGTAGGGTCATGCGAAGAGAGTCCCCTGAGATGAGAGTGGGGTCTAGAGAGAAAGCAGTGGTGGATGTGTCAAATGGAACGACGTCCATCCATTCTTACGGCACGGAGCGATATTAAAACCGAGGAAGGGCGTGCCCACGGAGTTCAGGCGTTAGGATGAGACAAGCAGAATACCTCCCATTGTAGTTCTGTGTTCTGTATCAAAAAAAAAACATCAAGGGCCTTCATCAATGATGGCCCAACATTCAAGCCGCCGACCCGAGGCTCCAGTTAACCCATGATTATAAAGCACCAGCGTCCACTCATGCTCACGACCCATACATAGTCATGCTAACATCAAGTACATCCTAGTTGCCAGTAACTTTGAACACATGGTATATAGGTTCTGGAGGGCATCTCGTGCCACAAACGCACGAAACGCATCCCTCACCTGCAGCATGCTTCTTCGCTCGTCAACCCCCTTCAGCAGCTCAAGACATCCCCTTGATCTTAGATATCCGCGGTCCTTTGACCGGCGCCGGGAGACATGCTATAAGTTTGTCACGTTCTGTTCACGATATCGTCAGCCGTCAGCTAGCTCCTTCCAGAAAGCATTGCACGCAAGTACTCACCCGCCTCACTATCAAACAATATCGAGATATCATCGTGCTCCCCCGGCAGCTCCGGCAAATCCAGACACAAAAATGCCGCATCCGCTGCCTGCTGTGCGCCATCCGCATCATGCGGGAGCGTCTTGGGCAGCGGGAACTTGGCGTCATCAATCTTGAGCCCCGCCTTCCCGCTTCTGCTAAACGCCTCAAACACATCTGTCCCCTTGAGGTGGAATCCCATGCACTGGCCATGGCTGAAATCCGCGAAGAAAGCCAAAAGCTGGGCGACGCCGTCTTGCTGCACCACCTGTATTCTTGTCGCGCCCGCCTCCCACTTCTTGTGGATCGGCACCACCATGCGGCGGCGCGAGATGGCAAATGCGGAGGCGGTGCCGTCGAAGAGCACCTTGAAGCCCGTGATGGCTGTTTGGAACGCGTGGAGCTCGTTGAGGTTGGGGAACATGAAAGTGCGGATGGTGGCAGATTGCTTGAGACTTTCTAGCGCCTGGGTAAGCCCACCCACGAGGCCACGAGAAGAGTTGGCTTCGGTAACGGCCAGCGTGATGTCGGACTGGGGCTGGCGGAAGACCAATAGGCAGCTGGGGTTCTGGACGTCGAGACGGAGTTTAAGTTCGCCCGGGGCAACATTGATGCGGTCGGTGAGCGTGCCATCCTTGGACTCGTAAACAACCCGCAGCCTGTCGGCGAGGACGCATGATGGTTTGTCGCCGTCGTCATCATGGTTGATCACCCTGACTTTGTTCCATGCTATTGTGGAGACTGCCTGCAGGCCTTTGTCACGGGCATCGCCGTATCTCTCCGAGAACCAAACTCCCTGTACCGGGGACTCGCCAAACACCCCTTCGCCACGGTCCAGAGCAGTCCCGATAAGTAGACTATGCATCCGCAACCTCTCCGTCTCGTCTGCAAACGATAACACCATGTTCCCTTTGAACCGGCCGTTTTCGAACTTCAATGAGAGGGCAGGGTCGTTGGCCTCGCTGCGCAGAAACCCAAATTGAATGGGCGTTTGAGGAGTGTACGTCTGGTTGACGCCACTCAACGTCTTGGTCCGGGGCCCTGTGACAACCGCAATCCGATATCCCCTATGATAAGTGCGGGGCCCTGTTGCTGCCCCTTCTCTAAAGAGACGCTCAAACACGGCAATCTCGCAGTTGGGTGTCGACTCTTTTGGGAACTGTCTTGCCTGCGGATCGTTGTCAAAGTACTGGAACGCCCGGAGCGTCGACCGGAAGATGCAGTTCTCATCTTGCCTCGGGTAGAGGCTGGAGTGCACCTTTGCGCTGAATTCGTACATGCTCCGCAGTGTCGAGTACGCCTGCTGTGCGCACTGCACGGCAAGAGCAAAGCCCCGAGGTAGTCTCACCTCAAGGCTGCATTTCTCCGGACGCCAGCGCACGTCTTCCCAGACCGGGCCGGTGTTCTTGTTTCCAGAGATGCGAAGCTGCACTACCCCGTTCTGGCTGGCAAGAATGAAGAGTATGTCCGGCTGTGTCTGCGGTCTGACGATGGATAAGAGACAGGGAAGATAGAGGCGCTGGGATTCTCTCCCCTGTTCCATCAAAAACACATCGACTCGGAAACGGGCAAAGCAAAATGCGGTTGCTGAGTCACCTAAAGGCAGCGATTCCAAGATGGTCAATCCAGAAGTGGTGTGGCTTTGGGCAAGAGCAGAGCTCGAACCCCAGAGCAAGGACTTGATGTCTTGAGATAGCGGGGGATAATCGAGCCAAATGGTCCTGTCGACTGTTTGGGGGAGGAATGCCTCCTCGGGCGGCAGAAAGCCGTTCCGCTTCATGGATACGGCCAGTTTCCGGAGGCTGGAAATGAGCGTCGTCCGTACATTCTCAGCCTCACTATCGATGGGGCTCCGCCCGCTACCAACAACTTCGGGCATCGCCTCTTCTAGAAGCCAGTAACCCTTGGCCAAGTCGGCGTATGCCTGCTGCTTCGCCATTTCGTTTTTCCTTTGCGACTCGGGCGTGGAAGGACGGTCCCTGATGGTGAGTTCTAACGCCGTCCGGCCTGTCAGGAACCACCACAGGGCAGCCCGTGCAAGCTCATGAGGTGCGGAAGATACCAATGGCCGTATGGCCTCAGCATGAAGACGGAAGAGCTCGAACAAGTGGCGCGTGCGCGTCACGAATGCGTTCATGGCGTCATCTGATGCTGCTGCCACAACATCGAGTAAACTTGTGGTTCCCTGTTGCTGCACAGGTAAGACATAATCTTGCTCCGAGGCTTTGGTCCCCTGTCTTGACAAGGGATATGGATGAGCGAAGCTTGAGGCCGCCGAGTGCAAGACTGTAGGGCTATTCTCCATCCTCTGGGCCTTTTTCAACCTCTCGGGCGAGTTTGAGTGTTGGCTTGTGGGGGTATAAGGGTTTTGGGCCGGTGGGTGCTCTCGTGGTTCTGGAGGCGGTGGAATCTGAGGTAGCTGCGGTCTCTGGCGGGGCCCCTTGGCGGGGATCGCGGGTGGGTTCGGGGATTGGATTGGCGATTGAAGCTGTGGAAACTGCGTTGAGTCTGGCGAAGCCGTGATGGGCGACTCCGTTTCGTGATCGGGCAAAGAGGGGGAGGAATTCCCACGCTCGCGTCGGTTGAGCTGGTCTCCCGAAGCTCCGCGCACAGCATTTGCAAACGCTCGCCCTTCGGCCTCCCGCATATGGGCCTGTTGTATCTCAATGAACGATCTTCGTTTTTCATCCTGTGCTGTCGTCGGCGTGCCCAAGTATCTACCGGTTGTGTTTGTCCCCTGGGTGGACTGTGATCCTGAGACGTCTGATCTTGTTGAGAAACCAGTCTGGGTGCGCCGCAGTCCTGGGCTGATTTGTGGCTCGACCGCATGCATGTCTCCGAATGGGTTCTGGGAGCTGTCTCCGATGGTGGCAGATCGACTGGGTGCCATGGCCGGGCTCGGTTGGGGTCTCTGTTTCTTGCGTCTTGATATCTCGACGGTAGGCACCTCACACTGCTCGCCGCCATCCCCGATGATATCTGGATATGTATCCACAAATCTCACGGCCAGGCCCTTCTTGTTCCTCGTCGCTGGGTCGCGGGGTCGCATAACATAGCCCTGTGTCCTGGGCTCGCTGCTCGTATTGACGTTATGCGCATTGGGATATCGGGTGGCAGTCTTGGTGTCGATCCTGGTGAGGACCGGTGGACTGGCGTGGGTGACTTCCAACTTGTCGGTGGCGCCGTGCAGGAAGTCGTTCAGGTCGCCGTCGCTGTGGGTCGCCTTTCGCTCGCGGTCGCGGCCGAAGAGCTTGCCCATGATGCGGTTTCTCCTCGTCGATCGGCCATCGTCGTGCACAGCGAGGGCGGGGGGCTCGTTCTCAGTCATTTCGCTCGATTCTTCGATACTATGGAGAAACCAAGGTCCTCATGGGAATTTCTGGCGTCTCAATGCTGCTGGTGCGGGACAGGCGTGGACGGGACGTTACTTTGGCGACCGAAAGGGAAAGCAAGCATGTGCTCGTTGTCGGTCTCCGATGTCCGCCTGGCAGCCCGACAATTGACTGCAGCTGCCAAATGGGCCCGTCGCTGTTGGGCTCCGGGCGTCGCATGTGACCCGATTGAGGCAGGGAAGGTCGGGTCGGTGAGCCGAGATGAGGGCGTGGAGGTTCAGGTTGCTGGGAAAGTGGAAACTCAGCGGCGGGAACGAGAGGGATTGAGTGCAGTGCGTTAACTGAGGTAGGTAGTGTTTAACTGGCACAGACCCGAAGTGTGCGCTGCCCTGCTGCAGCGACAGTGGACAGTGGACAGCAGACGGTCGTGTTCGGCGGGGCAAGACAAGCAAAGCGAGGGATCGACTTCCTAAACAGGGTTCGAAGCGCCGTGTCCTGCTTCGGCATTGGACGCCTGGGGGCTGCGACTCGGACTCACTCGACACTTGCGACCACCTGGAACCCGCAGGTTTGGGTAGGAGCGGACCGAGGGTCGGGTATTCCGTAATGCTCTTGGGTTCTCTTGCCCCCTTTTCGCTCTTGTTTTTGAATGTGGTACCAGTTCTCGTCCAATGCAGTAGACAGGGCTCATGGACTAGGCTTTGTTTATGTTTCAAGGGTCGACGACTGGCCCCTTTTGCGTCAGTGTTTCTCCACACTTTTGGGCGGCAGCGACCGTTTAACCATGCCGGCGCCCGGCTGGCGCGCCCCTAATATTTCGCTTTGGGTGCAACCTCGTGGGGCCACTTGCGTAGCCAAGCGCATGCTCATTCAACTGCGCAATAACCAGATAGCTGAGCTCGTATTGCAGGACCTGCGGCTGCCAGCTGAGGACATGATGGTATTTTGGGGTTCTGTCATTCACACCCGAATGAACAGGGCTCGGACGGCCCGAACGATGCCATTTGACGGCAGCAAATCTGAAACCGCCGGGGGCCATTTCTCGATGCAGATCGATGGTTCTTCACATCACCCTTGTTTGTCAAGTGTTACATGGCACAGGCAGGGCAGACACAATTAAAGCTAGCATGGACCTGGCTGCACAACGAAGGCCCCGGATGAGGTCTTTCAGGAACAATACCTCTGCACAACAGAGGCCTCAGCTGAAGAAAAGTCCTCACTGTGCAGGTGCATCTCTCCTTTTTCCTTGCCAAAACCCTGCAGCTCTCGATGCAAACGACCGTGTGGCAGCCCCCAGCAAGTTTGGTGTTGCTGCGCAACTGTGTGTTGTCGTCTCGTGGCGCTAGCGGTTTTGTGTTTCTCTACACAAGCGAAGGCGACCCAACACAAGGCACAGAGGTCAAGCTGGCTCAAGCAGCCAAGAATGCACAACCGTTGTACCGTTATGTTATGCCAGGCTCCCGATTCAGTCATCGAGATTTATGTTCCCAAAGAACAAGCACACGCTGTGCTCGTGATATCTGTGGCTGAGCCGAGTAGGTTTTGTGGAGGCGGAGATCAGCCTGTCTCACCATTCCCTGTGGGAAAGCTAGGCAGTGTGGGCCAAAGCCCCTCACTCCACATCGCGTGGGGTTACGAAAAGGGCAGAGAGCACGGGGCACGGGGCATGGAGCACTTCTGTTTTTGCAAATTCCGTCTCCAAATTCCGTCTCCAATAACTGCCAGGTACCTACCTACCTAGGTAGTAGGTACCGTATCTGTCCGAGAGCCCGACTACCTACCTTACGTACCTAGGTACTTCCATGAAGAGCAGGCATTGATCGATGCCTACCTAGGTAGGTTGTACCTTCCCGATGACCGAGAGAAAACGCCAAGCCGACCATTGCCCTATTCCTTCAGTCAAACCTCATTGAACGAATGGAAGGTATCGTAAAAGACTGAAAGAGGAGGAAAAGAAGAACAGGGATGGGAAAAAAAGGAGAAAAGGGAAGACAGTGTTTTTTGGCAGCCTGCAGAAGGTAACTACCTACCTACCTCCCTACCTACCTACCTAGGTACCTAGTTACATACCTACATTATCCGAGTCTGTTGGGTGAGTTGTGTAAGTAACTGTAGACGATGTCGGGTTCCGGACCCACGTCATCGCTGGCCCTGTCCTGGGCGCCCCTCCACGCCCCGCCCGACTTCGCTCGTGGCTTGCGGCTGCGAATCCCGTTTGCCGTCGACTCCAGTAGAATCTCTCCAACTGGCGGTGCTGCCTGTTGACGACGTAATTCTCTCGGCTGGCTTACAAACGGTCCAAGCAATCCGTAATTTGGCGTTCCTTCCCGTGACAGCATCATATCCGACGGCATTCCTCACGATCCTCCAACAATATCCTCTTTTCAGACCCTTACCCCACACTTTTTCTAGCTGTTTCTCGACCGCTTCAGCACGGCAGAAGAAGGGCGGTCTGTCCCCGAAAAAAAAATCTCAACATGATGGGACTCGTGTCTGGCCGCCGCCGGACCATCTCGAATGCTAGTGAGTCGCGCGCGATCCCGCTTCAATTTGGGCTCATTTTGAGTTCGGGATATGCGTAGAAGGCGGTTCGGTTGAGGTCCTCCGGCACAAGACCCGAGGCAAAAGACCGGAACACGCTCTGCCACAGCTGTGTTGGTAAATACTGACTGGAGTATCTTGGGCTCAGGCAGTCGGTCCTCCGGCGAAGGGACGGATCCCCTCGAAGATGACACTCTCGTGGTCGAGCCTGACCAGGGAAACGGTCTGTCAATAAACCACATCAGGGGGCAACAAAAAGAGAAAAGAAACTGATTTCGATGCAGTCCTGTCTCACATCATATCCCAGCTGAGGCCCGGCGCAGATCTTAGCAGGGTGGTGCTCCCAACATTCATCTTGGAACCGCGGAGCATGTTGGAACGGATCACCAAGTATGCCTCAGCTGGCCGGACCTCTAATGGACCTCTGTGGCGGTTCAATGCGGCTAACGGATTGCGGGCAGTTTTATGTGTCACCCAGAGATGCTATTGCCCATTCCTGAGATTGACGATCCCGTTCAAAGATTCGTCGCCGTGGTCAAGTTTTATTTGAGTGGCTGGCACATCCGTCCTCCGTGAGTCTGCTCTTCCGCAGACGTTCAAGGCCAATCACTGATGGATTTTCCAGAGGCGTGAAAAAGCCCCTAAACCCCGTCCTCGGCGAGATCTTTACCTGCTGCTGGGAATTTCCCGACAACACCAGGGCCTACTACATCTCGGAGCAGACCTCGCACCACCCGCCAAAGTCGAGCTATTTCTACATGGTTCCGGGGCACAACATCAGAGTTGACGGTACGCTCAAGCCGAGAAGCAAGTTTCTGGGTAACTCTGCTGCCAGCATGATGGAGGGAACAGCCATTCTGTCGCTTTTGAATAGGGGCAAGGATCCCCTGAAAGGCGAACGATAGTAAGCATCCCCCCCGGAAACGACCGGGAACGGTATGGCTAATGCGCTCTGGCCAGCACTCTTACGCAGCCCAACATGTATGCTAGGGGCATCCTATTTGGCAAAATGAAGTACGAGCTTGGGGACCACAGCTTTGTGCGGTGCCCAGAGACCGGTCTATCAGCCGACATAGATTTTAAAACCAAGGGCTGGGTCAGTGGTACATACAATGCTATTGGAGGTGTCATCAAAAACGACCTTACGGGGGAGATTCTCTACGAACTCTCAGGGCTGTGGAGCGAGGAGATGTTCATCAGGGATATGAAGGTAAGTTTGACAGATTTCTCGAGCAAACGCCTCGCTAACAAATGATAGACCGGGCAGAAGGAGATGTTTTTCAACGCCCAGAAATCGAAACCCAGTCCTCCAATTTGTCGGCCGCTGGAGGAGCAAGAAGAGCGAGAATCGCAACGGCTATGGGCCAAGACCGCCCAGGCAGTCAAAGAGCGCAACCACGAGCTCGCAACCGAGGAGAAAACCAAGATCGAAGAGGCGCAGCGCGAAGAGGCTGCCAAGCGCGCCAACGACGGCATTGAGTGGCACCCCAGATTATTCAGGAGAGTAAAGGGTGGACCAGGAGGACCGGAGGAGGGCGAAGAAGACCTCGAATGGATCATTAACGCGACAATGTTGGACGACTCCATTCTTTGGGGCTGTGAGATGTGACGTGCTGACGGTGTGGCAGAGACGGGCCGACACCCGAAAAGCAAGCGGCGCAGATAATGGCCATCTATCCGGTTGTTAGAGGCCAAAATTTCAAACACCAAAACGTGATACCCCCAAGAGCCTCAATATCTGAGCTGAGCCCGCGGCGCAGCGATATTCGCAACGGCAGCGAGGGCGACCTAGTAAACCTCAGCGACGACCAACCGGCATCGGAACAACCATCATCAGAGGAGCCGTCGCAAACTTCGGAACCCCAACCACCACTGGATCCATCGCACCGCAGCACAGCGGAAATTCAAGAGATGCTCTCCTCGACGGGCAGCCGCGCCAAGAACGGACCGCTTATCGATTTCCATGAGGACGTGAGGAAGGACCTGCCAAGCAGCATCCAGCGAACAGATTCCACCGAGTCGGATGATGAGTTTGTCGACGCCCAGGGCTAAAAGACCAAGGGCAGTGCCTGTCGCTGAAGCTGTGTCTCCTTACAATCAATGGCGTGGGGACATCAAAAAAGGGGTTTTTGGGCAGGATGGAATGGTGATCGCATCAGGTGCCAGGCATGCGCCAGCATGGAAAGGGGTTCGGTCTGGTTGGTTCGTAGACATGATACCTTGTGACTAGCTGCAATGTCCTTGCGGCTTGGGCACGCTGGCATCTCGATTCGCGCGGGCTCTACCCCAGCCATTTTGGGCCATTTGCTTTTTGGTTATATTTCAGCATGGATCAACTCCTACATTGCAACACAATAATGAGACATAGAAATGCTTTCGTACAGCATTGCTCACTCACCCGTTCTCTCTATGTATCTATACATGTGTATGTGCTCCCTAACGCCCAATAATAACCTTTTCACACACCGATCTAGCCACCAGACTTGGAGCTCTCATCCACACCCCATCTACCCGCCCACCACGCTTCACCCACAGATCACTCTTCCCACCCCCAAGCCTTGTACATCTCTCCCAACGTCTCCTGTGCATACGTCATGGGGAAATCATGCCCGCCGGGAACAAGCCGCCAGCGCACATTGTCTTGGCCGCCCACCAGGGGAAGCGCGTCGGCCGCGTACTCGTCCGGGTCGATGATCTCGTCCCCGCTGCCCAGGATGATTGCCGTCGTGCCGGGCGCGCGGTCGGCCAGCTTGCCCCAGGTCGAGTGTTGGTCCAGCAGCGGCGCGTGCCGGATGCAGGACATGAAGGCGGATACGAAGCCGACGTGGTGTGAGAGCTGCCAGTGCACGGCGCGGAGGACGCGCTGTTCGAGGGCGTTGCGCGGCTCGCCGTCGGCGTCGTTGCCGTCGTCTGGGAGCAAGGGGGTGGTTTCGGCGAGGGAGGAGGTTATGGGGTCGGGTTTGATGGTCGTACTTGAGGATGGGGAGGCGGAGGAGGGACCACGCTTGCCGCTGGAGCGGATCGGCTTTCTGAGGCGTCGCCGGGTTATCCAGGCTAGCAACCTCGGCGGGACCACGCCCGAGGTGAAGACCGCGCGGGTAAAGGCGCCGAAGGATTCGGGCCGGATGAGCCCTGCCGGAGCGAGCAGGATGAGGGAGGAGACTAGGTGGGGGAAGGAGGTTGCGAAGTGCACGGCGATTCCGCCGCCGAGGGAGTAGCCGACCATTCTGAAGGCTTGCGGTCCCGTCCAGGAGAGGTCCGGGGACGAGGCGAGCGCGATGAGGATCTGGGTGACGTAGAGGCGGGCGTCATGGGGGAGGTCGGCAGGGTTGTCGGAGAAGCCGCGGCCGAAGAGGTCGAAGAGCAGGACGCGGCAGCCTCTTTCCTCAACCAGCGCGTTGGCGAGCTTGGTCAGGGTTATGCAAGAGGTGCTGATGCCGTGGACGAAGACGACTTTCTCGCCGGTCAGGGGACCCCATTCGTACACGCGGATGGAGCCGTACTGGTTTCGTTAGCAATTTGGGAGGCGGATTTGAGAGGGCAACGGGTCTACCTACCGGCGTCTCCACATCCCGGGCGCCGGGAAAGGCATCGGGCTTGTACTCGAGCTTGTTGAGCTCATCCCGGGAGAGCTTGGGCAAGATGGTTCGGAGCGGCGAGCGGGCGATCTGAGGTGGGGTCGGCCACAGGTAGCCGCGGAGGAGCGAGACCAACGCGGCCGTCGCAATAGCTGTGCCTGCCACTATGAGGCCGGTATTAACGGTGTCGCCCTGTGACCCCATATTGAGGCCGTTGACAACGCTCATGGTGTTGTGAGATTGAAGTAAAGTGAGTGAACGGACATGAGTGGCACCGGCAGTATATGGGTGCAGCCAGCGAGGCAGCCCGTTTGAGAGGGCAGAAGCCGGATATCAGTCAGGCCGCAGCAAAACGGTCATCAGGTGTCCCTCAAACCAACTCGGAAAATGAATGTTTTGCGCCAGGTAGAACCAACACTCAACTTGACCCAAGAGAGTGCGGCGAGGCAGCGCGTGTCACATACCAGCCGCTGAGATGGGGCTGTGCCCACGTGGCGTCAGAAATGCCTGCACTGACCGAGGCATGCCCAACTTTCCTATTATGGAAATTCCCTTTGCCAGCCCATAACTCCACCATTTTGGTTGACAAAAGCAGTAGGAGAGCCTTGTAAAGATTTGTGCATATCGACCGTCCGACTTTTGACGGAGGAAGTTCCGGTTGAATTGAAGCCTCACCGGGCAAGAAGGTGAGAGCCTCGGCATGCCCAAGACAATTAAGGGTTAGGGCTTGGACATGTGTGCCTGCTGGCGCCGTTGGAGCCACCATCTTGACAGTCCGTGGGCGGGCCGAGCGGGCATACATACATACATTGACCCCACTATGCCGGCCGGGGCGGGGTCGGTGTTCTCTTGGAGAGAGAGAACGGAACGAGTGAAGGGATACGAGTATGTAAGGAACAGGACCAATACGCAGGGCTGGAAAGTTGCACGCAGCCCACCTACCTTTCTCCCCGGCCCTCCAGTGTAACACTCCGACTCGACCTCACCAAAACCCGACGAGTCTAACCCAAGTGTCAAGTATCAGTTTTCAACTCCCAAATCCAACCTCAAATTCGCTAACAAGCAGGTCGCCGCAGCAACCACGGGGTATTATACAACGGTATACCAGCGTAGATAATCCAACAAGAAAAAAAAGGCAGTCACGACGAACAACCAAAAAGGTAGGACAAAAAGCCTTTTAGGTGACTCGTGATATCCGGAAGGCCGTAGTCGGTAAACTGGGCCCCATATCATCCAATCCATCCATCCATCCATCCATCCGTAATTGCCCATACAAGCAAGCAGGAGGCCCGATGCCCAAGGGCCCCACGCCGCGTTTCCAAACCCAGACACAAATTTGACCAAAAACCCGCTAAACACAACCGGAAAGAAAAATCAAGCATTAAACCTCTATTCCTCATTGCGTGGCCTCGGCTGATGCAGGCCTCTCGCTCACCGCTGGCTCGTCTGGCCCGGCTTTCCTAGGCTTTTCCGACTCCGGCTCGGGCGGCGGCGTCGCGGGCGCACTGCTCCCGCCCTTGCCCGAACTGCTCCCCGGCGCGCGGAGTCGTGCGCTGTCGACCAGGTCCTGGTGCCCGGCGATACCGTGTTGCGGGATCATGACGACGCCGTCTTCTTTGGGGTCTTTTTCGGCGGGTGTCCAGGCGAGGTAATCACGGCGGACCTGGAGAAATTTGGGGTTAGTAAATGGGGTGGCCCAGTTCGAGGAGAGAGCTGAGGAGAATAACATACCTCGACGTAGTCGTAAGCAAACTCGCCGTGTTGGTCGTCATCCATGCCGAGGAGCTCGGCTTCCGATGAGGCGCGCAGGTGCAGGCCCGGAATGAGGTCGATTGCCTTGGCGATGAGAGCCGACATGACAAACGTATAGGCGCACGCGGCGACGATATAGGCGACCTGCACGTATAGCTGGCGGTAATTGTGGTTGAGGAAACCGCCGGTCGCTTCCATGTTGACGCCGTCGAGGCCGATGATGTAGTCGGCCGCAAAGAAGCCGTTGAAGATGAGTCCGACAATCCCGCCGATGGCGTGTTCAGCAAACACATCAAGCGCGTCGTCGATGCGGATCATGAACTTGACTTTGGTGCCAAAGTTGCAAGCGACTCCCGCAACAACGCCGAGGATGATACTCGCCCAGGGGGTAATCACTCCCGAGGCCGGGGTGGCCGCAACGAGGCCCGAGATAGTACCGGAACACCAGCCAACGAGCGACCACTTCCTGGCGAGGCGGAAATCGAGCAGGCACCATGTCATGGCGGCAAACATGGCCGTCAGGCAACTGTTCCAGCAGGCCATGGTCGCGCGGAGGTTGGCGCCGAACGCGGAGCCGCCGTTGAACCCAAGCCACCCAAACCACAGCAGGATCGTCCCGAGGGTAATCAAGGAAATGTTGTGCGGGCGAAAGTTGAGCATCATCTTCTCGTTGCGGCGCCCAAGGACCCAGGAATACGCCAATGCCGAAACACCCGACCCGATCTCGACGGGACCGCCGCCCGCATAGTCCAACACACCATACTTGAACGCCCAGCCGTTGGCACCCCAGGCCCAGTACGCGAGCGGGCAGTAGACGAGCGTGGCCCAGAAGAAGGTGAAGACCATGGCGGGGACGACGCGGCCGCGTTCGGCGGTTGCTCCAATGACGAGGGCTGCTGTGACGGCGCAAAATTGCATCTAATCCTCCCCCACAATCTCACCGTTAGTCTTCCATCCAACATATGTTTTCGCATTGCCATGTCCCGAGACGGCGGCCCGTACCTGGTAAAACGAGTAGAGCAGCTCCGGAATAAGTGGCGACCCCGGACTCGGATCGCCCAGCGTGTTGCGCAACCCAAACTTGTCCAGGTTCCCGATAAAGCCGTTGGTCGCAGTGCTGCTCAGAGCAAGCGAGTACCCCCAAAAGTACCACTGGAAGACGACAACGCTGAACGACATCATGGTGACCCAGATGAGGGAGAGTGCGGACTTTCTTCGTGCGAGTCCTGAGTAGAGGAAGGCGATACCAGGGATCATGAGAAGCACCATGGCCGCGGAGACGATGATGTATGCCTGGTCGCCCGCATTGAAGGGCAGGTTGAGGTTGTCGTCGGCTGAGAATTGTCAATGTTTTAATCAATGTTATTGTGTCTGAGAGTAAAAACCTTGGTGTTCGGGGCGGTTGCTTACCTGAGTTAGTGCCGACATTTCCGCTGCTGTCGTCGGTGGTCGACATGACGGGCGGTGGGGGGGCCCTTCGCGGACGGCGATGGTCGAAAATTGTGGTTGTGTCAGGATGGGAGGGTGGGCGGGAGGAGAGAGTCTTTTAGGTTAAATCTCTAGGGCGGGATGTTGAAAGGGACCCGGTGGGATGAAGCGGAGGGGTGCCGTTAAAAAGGCCTTCCGAGGTCGACACAAACTGCACAAGACAACAAGATGGAGAAGGCAGGAACCATGAATGATGGTGGGACAAGAGCGGCGGTATATAAAATCGACGGCCAAAGGGGGTCATTACTACCTAGGTACCTACATTACCTTGTCAAGTGGTAGGTTGTCAATGCCCTATCGTCCCGAGGGAGTGGGGAGCGGGAGCAACAGCGTTCTCTCTGGTACAAGGGAAGGAAAGAACTTGAATGGTGCCCCATGCCCATTGCCCATGCGAGCTGCGAGTGTGTGTGGGTGGGTGTGTGTGCGATCCCGGCCGGATAAGACTATCTAGCCCACCTCTTAGCGTGGGAGCCCGGCCCAAATGGGCGTCGAGGGTGTGAATGGCCCGCCATGGGGTGCGTCGGTTCCGCCTGCCCATTGACATCTCGGATCAGTGTGCAATCAGGCAGCTCCGTGCCCCGTTTGCCCCGTTTCAATCGGGTGAGATGGAGGCGCGGTGCGGCAAATTGTATCTGACAATGGCCCTTAAAAAAGCATGGTTCGTCCAACGACCAGCCGCCCGCCTGGGGCCATCCATGGAGCATTGGAGAGCCTACCCCGGACTGCTGAACACCGTGAGTAGGACCGGGGTGCGGCTGCTATCTCCCATCCACTTCTGCAGGCTGTGACGGTACCTCTACCGTTCTGGACCGCAGATGCAGCGACCGTCACCGAATTCAGATGTCGCATGTTTATTACCATCCCAGCCTGGATTCCACTGTCTCAGATCGCTGGAGAGGATACCCAAGCCAGCGGAGCACTGCAGGGTGAAGAGGGCGGAAGGATTGAAAGGCTGCATTGATAATTCGACAATGGAAGTCGGTCGCCAAGAGTTTGGAAGAAACCCCCCACTACTACTCTCGACGCTGATATGATGATATCCAAACCTTTTGGACTGACCAACGTGCCCCTCTGTCCCTCTGTTGGTAGGGCTGGGAGCGGGCGTGTGGCCAATCGTCCCATGGTATCATACTATCATTCCTCAAGTGGTGGATGGAGAGATGGTATCAAGAATGTGTAAAACGATGAACAACTCAATCGGGCGCGCTGGCTTGGGCTTCAGGTGGGGGTCGCCGGGTACGGAGCTGATGCTCTTTCCCTTCTCATGTCGTCACTCGTCGATCCATCCCAATGGGATTTACATCACTACAGTATACTATACCACGAGAGTCGTCAGTGGAAACACAAAACCCGAAGGCTAAGTCAAGTGATACCCTTCGCGGCTAGCTGGCCCGAGGAACTGGAATTCGATGTTGTGGGAGTGGAGGGGGAGAAAGATCCCCACCATCCAAAGAAGCTTGGCGATCGGGTTGGTGTGTTCCTGCTGCAGGGCTCGGGCGGCGCGATTCGCCTTGCCGTAACCTTGGCAGTTGGCACACCTCCTTTCAGCTGCGGTTTCAATGAAATGGGATGGGCTCGCCCAATCGGGCTCGCGCTGCCTATCTCACACCTCTCCTCACTCGCCGAGGACGGAACCTCTCTGTCTATATGATGAGCAACCAATTCCATCTATGCGACACGACCGACCGAGTCCGTTAACGGCGGAACATGCCAACGGCGAGGTTCGGATGCAAACCGGGAATTTTTCGGGGCTGGAATGGGGCAGCGCAAGCGACAGCCACCGGCTTGGTCCCAAGCCGGGAAGCGTGGGGCCCGCAGTTTCTGTTACGAAATAGTTTCTGTTGAGGCTCAGTCCCGGAGCCTGGGCCAGCAGCCTCTAACCAGGCGGTAGGATCCCTTGGGCGAATTAGAGCCTGGGATCTTTCCTTATCTGGCGCCCCGCTGTTTTCGACAGATCTTCCACGCGTTTCATGCCGGGGCAGCCCCCTGTGCAGCTTATCAAGTGGAGTCGTCATCTTTCTGGCCACAGCTTTGAATCACTGCGCTGACCCATCGTTTGCTCAGTGGTCTTTGTCGAAGATGATTTTATCAGCTTATTGACTGCTTCGGCCTGCCTCGTTGCAGCTGAATATGTCATGGATCTTATTATGCAGAAGATTGTTCAGCCAGGACAGTTGAGTTTTCTCAGATTGTATGCAAACCCAAGTGTTCACAGTTTGATGGTCAAAGCATTCGACAAAGCTCCTCGGGCGTGTTGCCCTACATAGGGGGCACTTTAGAGCCAGAAAGAATAAAGTACCCGTCTACGGCTTCCTGACTTGACTCTTACCCTCTCGCGGTGGCGTGCAGGCGTCTGTGATGTTGAAGAGTTGTCGCGTGTCTGGATTTGCTTGTGACAGCCCTGCCCCACAGCGCCCCGACCCCGGGCCACTGATCCCTGCCGCGGAGCTGAAAGCGGACGCCAAGTCCGCCAAGAGATAGGCTCCCTATCTGCCGCCCAAGGCCAATGAGAGTGCGCGGGATTGAACAAGACCCAAATGTCAAACCGTTAGAAAATCTTGATAAGTGCTCCGGACGTCATTTCCAACGCAAGGAGAGTAACACACAGTACGAGAGCAAAGGGACGGCCCAAGCTTTGACGGTCGAGGACGTCACGGGGGGCTACTAGGGCTCCAATTGGCTAATCTCGGTTGCCCGAGGCCACCGAGGCCAAGTTGAACTCAACAGTCGAACAAACTTTGTCTTGTCCGGACAAGACGCAGCTCGGGGCTTCGGGACCATTCGGTATTTATGTTTTGCTTGTTGTCATGGCTTTCAAAAGTGCTGCCTGATAAGGACGCAGAGATACGGCTCGTCCCGAAACCCCGCCACAGTGGATTGCGCATCTCCGGCCCCACTCATTGCCGAAGCCGGCAAAGAGGTGCCGCAACATCGGATCGTTTCTCCCTGATGGGCGTTTGCGCTTTAGAGTTTGCTCGTGTATATACTGGGACTAGCTACTTGAAATGGTGGCAATCAACGGGCATCAACTAGCTGTGACGAGACACCCCGCTTTCTCCTAGGCGCTGAAAACGGTATCTATATCATTGTCATCGTCATCACCACCGTCCTCCCGCTAACCATCTCGGCTGCCGTTCGCAAGGGCGACTGATCTCTGTAAAGTGTAAAGCTTGGAAAGCATCCCTCAGCGCTTCAGACACGGACGGCCCCGCGCGCCTCTGGAAGCATGGCACCGGCGACAGTCTCGGATCGTTCGGCCTACAATAAATGCGTCACGAGTAGATCTTTAATGCTGACCCGAGTTGTTCTCAACTTACTTTGCAGGTCAGCCGCCTCGGATTTCTTCTGTACCCATTTTCTCTTCTTTCTTGTTGGACTGGCCTGACCGAGCTCAATGGCAAGTGCTTTAAGTGCGCCTAGGTAACGGGTTTCCTTCTCAACCTCAGTCTCTAGCGCATTTATGAGCACCGAGTTGGTTTGAAGCCGATTCCGTACGGCACTGCTGGCATCTCTTAGCCTGTCTAGTAGGATCTCAAGGTCTGACGGTTTCTGACCAGAGTGAGAATCAAGTGTAGGCGCCTGCCTCTAGCCCCGGACTGGATCGGTTAGTGTGAGATGAACAACCTGCCAGCTCTACGAAGCCGATTGCTGCCGCCGTCACGGAAAACACCTCTGCCATTCTTGTGACTCCGAGTAATGAGATAGACTTTGGACGTCTGCCGACGACTGAGCTTTGATTGCATCGTGGGGAACGCGAGAAATAATGTTTCCGTCAATGAGACATTTCTTGGTCTGTTGCTATCCAAGCCTGGCTCTGGGGCGGAGTTCGAGACGAGACTCTGGAGTTGTTGGCGAGCGCTACTCAACGCAACGCCATTCTCTCCCAGCCTTACGTCACTTACCTGTCCTCGCTATACAAGGAATGCTGCGGAGCCTCAGTACTCCGCAAACGACTGGAACTGAAAGTTCAGGTTGCATGTTCAAAAACCTGACTATGGAGCGTCAGGCCGGCTAATCTAGGTGTTGAACCACTAAACACTCTTGCGAGGTTTCACACTCAGACTCGCAGCATCACCAGATGGAAACTGCTGAAAGGAACCACACAAGCGGCGAAGCGACCAAGAGTAGCAGCTTTTGATCCGCTCGTTGAGAGTGTCTCTACGAACTATTGTTTAGCATCGATATCCGTTTATCCTCGAGTTCATTCTCGATCTACGCCACCCAAATGCCATACCATATTGCACTGCCTCCCTCCTGTTCCAACTGATCCCGAAAGCCGTAGCGAGCCAAGACTAAAAGATAAAGATATTAGAATAGAGGCAAATAAACCCGTGTAAGGCAAAGCCACTCAACCCTATGCAGATGGCGGGTATCCGATAACTCCCCAACCGCATCCCCGTCCGGAACCAGAACCCAACGCCATCCCGAATGCCAGCATGCAAGTTCGTCCCGGAGACGAGCCCAGTGCTCCTTGAACACCAGGCCTGAAGTCTGGGCCTAAAAGATCAACAACTCCCCCTTATCCACTTCCCTCGCAACATCATACATAAGAATCGTATGATTCTTATAATGCATCATCAATCTGTAAACCCCCCGTGCCGCCGTTCCTCTCTGCCTCTCCGAGTGCAACTCCAACCTCCTCCCCGGCCGACACGGTACAGGCGACATAGCAATCCCAATCAAGGGACACCCCGGGCGCATGGTCTCGTCCTCCGTCCGGCGCGGCAGCACACAGTCCACCCGGAATCCGTACCGCATCCGCGTTTGGTGCAACCGTTTGGCCGTCCTCGTCAATGTAATAAGCGCAACACGCCCTGTGGGGGAGCCCACCGCGACTAGGCTCAACTCGGGAATCTGGATCACCATGGACATGCGTTGCGAGTAGATCGGGTGCATATCCCAAGGGCTGTGGGGGCCACCATGATTGTCGCAGGCGAGCAGGTACTTGCATTCGACGCAGGGCGCGCCACGGTCAAGTGGCTGGAGCTCGACGCCGGCCTGCGAGGTGCGAAAGAGGCAGTAGTTGTTGATGAGATGCGCAGGGAGGTCGGCCTTGGCAAAAACAACGTCTTTGGTTTTGTGCTGCCGATCGTTACACGGCTTACCAAGTCGGACGTACTGGGCGAGATTGCTGTCCAGCTGCGGTGTCTCGCCGAAACTAGGGATGACACATCGACTCAGCTGGGTTTCATCACAGATATCGTCAAAGCTGGGATCCGGCGTTCCGGCATAAGGACTTATTGTTGACCACAGATCCTTCCCCGGACCAGCTGTTAGAGGGTACGCCAACTCATCCTCGACCGTGCCTGAGGGTGCGTCTTTGCAGCCTTCGCCATCTTCTGAATCGCTCTCAGTCTCCCACGCGTCAGAAAGGTCGTCTTCTGAACACTCTGCTTTTTCGGCGTGGATTTTTGCGTAGTCGACGCGAGAACGGTTCTCCTGGAAGATGACTTCGGGATTTAACGGGTACCCCTTTATGTAGTATAGACTACATGTTGTGTCTAACCACACCCGTTTGGCCTCCTTGGCCTCCTCAGCTTTGGGAACGGCAATGACTTGACCTCCAGGTACACCGAGCGATTCGCTGACTGTCTTAGTCGGCTTGAAGTCCCTATAGGGAAGCACTAGCACACCCCAACCCCTGACGCTGCCCGCTGTTGTTAGCCTTCTTTTTCACAGAGCGTCTCATAAGAGGGTGCATACTCGTTCATAGACCGAAAGTCCCCGAGATAAGCGTGAGGCAACCGGATAGGTGGTGTACCAATCCTCCATATATCGAGAAACCATGCGTTGTCACGGATATCAATAGCGGCAACCTTCTCTGCCTCGCCCGCCTCATCATCAACAAAGGTAATGCTGGGGATGTTGTCTCCCCGAGGGCTGAGCGGGAGGATGATCCTCCACGTCCGCGTTCTCGACTGGAAGTGTCTCTGGAGTTCGAATGCCGTCTTGCCACACTCGACTCTGGGGGAATCATCAACATCCGGAAACTTAATGGCGGTGTCGGCACTGCTGAGTGCAAAAGCAAATACGGTGACTTCGTGGAGGTTCGAACTGACAGCAACCAACCGGGACTGCTCGTGGATGGCAAGGCCCCATGCTGAGCTGAGAACATTCTCGTGAAAGAATAGTTTCGGATGTGCCCCGTGGCGGCTTGCGGATAGGCTGGAACCCTGGGCCTGGTCGCTGTTTGCCTTGATGTAACGGACAATTGAGTGTGTATAGTAAGCGGCTACGTCGCCGTCGTCGTAGCAAAACAAAACGATCTCCGAGTCGCCCAGATTCCCCACAATGATATGATTGATCTGATGTGGGAAGCGGTAATCCATCGCCGCTGCCCCAAGTTTCTCGGCCAACTTGGACCGTCGCGGGTGGAGGATCAGGGACGGAGGAGGGAGAATCCGGGGCCCGGCTCTCCGAGGCTGGTAGACATAGATCCTGTCCTGGTATGCTGCCAGGTAGAGCTGTACCATGAGTTCGAGTCAGCACAACCATTAGAATTACCGCCGACCAGGGTCCCTCCTACATTGTACCGCTGCGAGAGGGCCGTGAGATTGTTCCGCGTCGTCGCAATTTTCGGGAAGCCGTGCTGGGCGTGGTTTAGGTCGGTCTCGAAAGTTACGTCTCCGCCATCTAGGCCGACTCCTTCCTCGATTTCCTCATCTTCGCTATAGTCGTCCTCGCCATTGTCTAGAGCTTCCACGTAGATGCTATGTGGCGAGGAGTGCACAAACGTTTTCAGGTCGTCGAGGACCTCGGGGCCGAACTATCCAACGCGGGTCGGGTTAGCCGGAGTGAAGTTCGGTGCGCATAGGTCAATATCGAGAGAAATTGATGCAGCAAGAAATACACGGCAAAGAAGTCCGGCCACGAAACAGAGAGGGCAGCGCAGACCAGATACTCCGCTACCTCCCACCGTCCATAGCCAGACCAAGCCACTCGCGACAATTTTCGGCGGTTTTTAGTAACCACATGTACTTACCCTGCTCTCGGCAGTCTGAACGAAGCAGGTCGGGCTGACATAGAGCTCTTCGTAGGCCTCGTTGACGCCTGCCGCTTCCGAAGCCATTATCCGTTCCGTTGACCGATCCGAAAGATCACCAGGGGAGTGAGGGGCATCGTTTGCGGGAAGACCGTGGGCCGCGGTTCGATGCGATCAGGATTATTGGCACCAGAGCCCACACTGCGCCTGCTCGCCGAGTGATGGTAAATGAAGGAAGCTGGCGATTTCCTGGAGGAGATCAGTGGGGATGTTAGATCGAGCTCGTGCACAATCAGGTGAGGCCTAGAGGGGCGACTAAAACATCAGCGGGGAATTGCCCGGGTGGGGCGGGCACCTCGCTGGCCAGCGTTGCGGCGGGCCCATCACAGCCGACGTCAGCGGTGCATCCCCAGTACTAGAAGAAAGAATCCCCCCACTTAGGTATGCGGCCTGATATGTACGAATACTATATGGTGGTACCTAAGTATGTAAAAACAAAGGTTCGGAACCTAAAGCGCCCAGAGTTTTGGATTGACCATTTCGCTCTTTCACGATATGTACGAAGTACGAAGCACAGCTTCCAGAACGATATCGGACGCCCCGGCCATTGAATTCTCACAGAGGGCAAACATCCAAAAATTCATCCCCTCAAGGAATCGTCATCGACCAGGCGCCATAAAATGTAACAGACTCAACCCGCAAAGCACCAAAATTACCAACAGTGCCGCCACTACTTCTTGCCAGCTCGCATCAACTCGGTCATGTCCTTCATTCTGTAGTCCAATACAGGCGTGGCCCAGTCGTCCTCGACGAGCGCGTACCCTTCCTTCTCGTCATCTTTGGGTTTGCGCGGATTGATGGCCCAGTACCCGAAATCCGCATCAATTGCCTTCAAAAAGCGCAGCAGGTTGTTCCAGTAATTGGCGTCCCCTTGGCCCGGGTTGATCGGCGCCCCAAACTCACCCACCCACACGGGTGCCATGTTCTGCTCGACCAGATACGCCCAGTTCTTACGCATCGATTGGACGAAGCTTGGGTAGGTCCGCGTCGCATACCTGCCGCCCAGACTGCCCCATCCGCTCCACGAGTAAACATGCGCCGAGTAGACTACGCGGTCCGGCACATTGAGCACGACCGGCCGCTTCGCGACCCCCGAGAGATCGTTTTGCGACTCGGTCCCGCCGACGACGATTAGCCAGTTCGGATTCATCTTGAGCAGCCGGTTTCCCGCCCTCTCAGCTGCCGTCGCCCACCTGTCCCAAGTCATGGTCCCCCACACACCGCGGACCTCATTCCTCAAGTCCGCCGCCACCACCAGAGGATTGTGCACAAACCTCCTCATCACCTCTTCCCAATGCTCTATCCACTCCTCCTCCGTCTGCCTCACCCGGCACATCATCCCGGGCAGGTGATCATTCGCCCACCCGGCATCGCACGGATCGGCGCCGCAACACCACGTGGCACTGGTGATGTGGTTATTGACCACGACGGCGATGCCCTGCGCCGTGAGCGCCTCCACCACCGCCTCGTACACGTCCAGCGCCTTCTTCCCTACTAAGTCCGGATTCGCGCTCAGCAGGTGTGGCAGGATCGCCGGGTTGGTCATGACCATTTCGTCCGAGTACGGCAGCCGCACAGAGTTGAAGCCCATGCGGCGGATCGTGCGCGCGATGTCGTCGCGGTGTCGCACGTCCAGCCCGCCCGGGATGAAGTGCTCGTCGGACGCGCCGTACCAGTTCACGCTCGCCAGCTTGAACCGCCGGCCATTTGCGTCGACGACATCGCGCCCCTTTGTGCGGAGAGGTAGGGTGTAGTTGGGCGACGACAGGAATGTGTCGTCGAGCGGCGGGGGAAGGGGTCGCTGGGCGAAGAGGCGGGATGCGGCATCAGGAATCCAGGGGATCCCGAGGCGGGATTCGGTGCGGTAGAGGTAGATGAGGGCTGCGCTCAGCGCGGCGGCGAAGAGGAGGAGGAGGTACATTGGTCGTCGTCGTCTTGTCGTTCGCGGTTTGAGGCCGGGATGGGATGGTGGAGGGGTTGGTGGGGATGAGATTGGCAGGGCGATGGGTTGCCTGCGCGCTGGGAAGCAGAGCATTGCGCAACAAGGCGCCGCGCTGCGAGCGGCCCTATTAGGGAACGGCCCAATAAAAGCGGAGACCTATGGAGTATGGAGGGGCTGCGGGCCAGCTCTGCGTCTTACACCGTGAAATAGGGCGCAGTAGGGACCGAGAGTGCACAACCCGGAAATTGGTCGTATGCGCAGCTACAGGCCATTCGGATAACTCAGCGGCGACAATGGGAACGAACGCGCAGGTATGGTTGTTGAGTTAGTTATAGGCACCAGCATTTGCCCGTTGTTGGATCCAGCTGCCACTTGCGCTGCTGCCAACCGCTACTTCCTCCTCAAGTCGAACTACGGCCCAGCAACATGCAATCCCGTGCAATTGGCCAGGTCGGATCCCGGGATTTAGGACTGCAGCAGCCACGGTTGCCCGAATCGGATCGAGGATTTGAGTGAAATGGCTCGTGAATCGATACCGTTCCCGGATTTTAGGCCTGGGAGCCGGCGAACAAACAGACAAACAAAATATGATTCGCCCCAAAGGGGAGTTAGAAAAAGTAAGCGAGGTAGAGTAAATGCCAAAAATTGGTATCTGAGAAGCAATTATAGCCCGCCTTCTAGCCATTCCCCCACCGTCTTCGAGATCTTTTGTAGAATATTATATACCTCACAGGAACCCACTGCAGAGAAAAACCGGCGCCGGCGTGAGCCCGAGCCCGAAGTACCCCTTCCCGGCCTATCCGGGCCTTTCACCGTCTTATCGATCCACGACCAACCCAAGTTACCCCCTCTCGCGCCATCTTGGCCGCAATTTTTTTTGACATCATGATCTCCCGTCCTCGGCGCTGCCAATCGCCGCTCAGCACTGGATATCTTGGAAGATGCGACGTTCTTATGTGTCCCGCATCAGAGGACTTGGCACTGTAGCGATCAAGTCTGCGCGAGGTTGTGAATGGGCATTTGGGCGGCCACTCGCGGGATGACGCCCCACCCGCATCGGGCCGTCCCGAGACACCGTGAATCTCGTCGTTTGGCGTCCGGTATATATGTTGCCAGAGAACTATTCCGAGTGCAGTTTCATGGTCGCGGCCGACTTGAATCCCTGCCCTCAGACCTTGGCGATTCTTGCCTGTTGGGCTGGGGACGTTGTCCAAAGTTTCCTGCCGCCGACCCAGATCCAGTTGTCCTTTCTCAACCTGCACCATATGATGCACAAATTCCACGCAATCGGCGGATGTCCTCGCCGTGAAAATCACCGTGACTGGCGTTGCTGAGATCAGATATATAGGCGGCAGATGCCGAAATCGCGCTCATCCAGATGCTGCGATGTCCGAAGTGGCCACCAGCGGACGGCGAAGTAGATCAGTCGGCCGAAATGGGATCAGCGATTCTCCGTCGCCGGGCCCCTTTTCGAGGTGGGGTTTATTATCGAAGGGAAGGAAAGAATGATTGTTGTTTTCATGTCTCGTTAACGTTCATATCCTATTCATGCCCAACGGGTTGACGTATCGATCCTGCTGCCCGTACGGCGATGTTGACCTTGCGTAGGTTTCCCGGGCGTCCCACGTTACTGTCTGGGGCGGGCGTGGGCTCGAAAATGACCTCGCAGGGGTGTGGTACCGCGCCGTATTGCCAAAGTAGTCAGGGGTCCGCCTCCCGTCATTATTTGGCATGTGCATGTAGTCATGACTTATCGGGCTCCCCACCGGTGACCTCGCGTGTGTCGGGGAGATGGGAGTCACTACGGAGGGTGTTACTGAATCGTCCATGGTCTTCCCGGTGTCCCGGGACAGCATCTCGTACGAACGTGTGTCTTTCTTGAGATCGTCTAGTCGCGCATCGACTGAGACGAACTCCCTCTTGCTTCGGTTAGGAACCGAGGTAAACAAGTCACGCCAGCCAGTGACCATGGACCAGCGGCCGAGGAGGAGGAGGAGCCAAACGCCATTCATCTAATCAAGGAACTGTTAGTAACAAACTCTTTAGATGAGAGAGGAAGGCAATGTGGTTTACCCCGAGGAGGAACAGAACGGCGCCGATGGTTGGCATGCTAACAGCTAGCATACCAGCCTCGTCCAGACACGGCACCTTGTCACCGCCGTTCAGCGCCAGGCAGAAAATCCACGGCTCCGCGAGCTTCGGATTGTGCTTCACGGCCTCTACCGTGTTATCCTGAAAAACAAAGACGATCGAGAAGAAGATGACGTCGGCAACGATGATGAGAACAATGGCAATGCCTCTCCACTGAAGCGCAATGACACGTCTCACACGGCGGTAGGCCTGTTTCGGGGTCATGGTTCGAATACTGTTCGTGTACGATGGCATACCGGAGCCTTCGGTCGAGGCGCTGTTATCGGCGAGCGAGGCGAGGTAGACCTTGATGCAGTAGCCGAACGTGGCGAACTGGATGATGATGGTCAAGCCCGCAAAAACCAGCAGCGGAATCCAGAGATCGGCCAGACTGTTCTTGTGGTTGATGTGGCATGTCTGCCCGAACCGGAAAGACACGCCACTGAGGAGGAACGCGATGACAACGCCAATGACGGGGATGCCCCAGCCGACGGCCTGGGAGAACCACATGAAGTTTCGCCCAACAACCAGTTGCCAGCAGATCTGGAGGTGAAGGGACACGGCACGCAGGAAGACCCACATCACGCCTGCCCAGCCACCCATGATGAGAAAGAAGCCCGAAGCCGCACACATTGCGCCCGTCTTCATTGAATTTGGTGTGATGGCGTCATAGCATTGCTCCGGATTACCGGCGAGTGGGATGACAAAACCAAGCTGAGAGATGGAATTAGTACCTTGTATTCCTCGAAGGGGCGCAAGAGGTGCCAAAAATAAAATAAAAAAAACCATACGTTCATGCACATGACTCCTGCAGTGAGGCTGATGCTCAGATAATGCCTGAACGTCTTGTCGACTGGTAGCACGGCCCATGAGATGAGAAGAAACACGCAGCATATTGTGCTTGCAACTGCCACCCAGTTTGCCGCCGAGCTCATCGTCTGGAAGGTGTCGGGGTACGCCCACTCCGTCAAGGGGCATGGTAGGCAGCAGGTAACATTTGGCATGAGAGGGTGAGGCGAGCATATTCTCCCTTCCACGACTGAGATGCGTTGTCAGCAGCGGTTGCTTCGGACAGGCGGGCGGACGGCTCCCTCTACAGCTTGTCAACTACTTACAGCCGCCATCTGAGAAGAGAATATCCTGGAAGAAGGGTGCCGGGCAAAGCGCCGGTGCCGCCATCTTGGCCGTGGTTTGTTGCGCCCCTTATCTGAGCACGATGGCTTCTTCGTCCCGTCTCGACTCGTTGCCCTCGGGCAGTGCCCCGCCGAGCAATTCGGATCCAATCGTTTTCTCGAAGTCGCC
The DNA here is from genome assembly GCA_023628455.1 of Chaetomiaceae sp. B2702. NCBI lineage: Eukaryota > Fungi > Ascomycota > Sordariomycetes > Sordariales > Chaetomiaceae > Chaetomiaceae sp. B2702. The sequence goes on from JAMAKP010000053.1 coordinate 145,613, forward strand.
TCTCGAAATCCAGCTCGAAGAGTTCGTCTCAACTCGACCGCGCGTTGATCTTGGCCCGGGATATGTTTGGTCGATCGATTGCGTATTAAGTATGTGCGCGCGCACGGATTTATGGGCCCATCGGCTTCGGATACCGGTTCCTGCTAGGGCTAGGGTGGTTGGTGATATGATACAAAGGAGTACAATCGTCGACCCGGTGTCTTTCGCGATCGGTGTTGAGGTTTGCTACCCAGCGTGTGGTTGGAAGGTGTAAAGATCGTGCGCCGGCGTACCAAGGGGGGCGAGCCGCGTCTCAAACAAGGAGCGGATTCGAGATGGTCGCCACCTGCGTAAGAAGTGAACAAGAAAGGGAACTCCAAGAGTAAAAATGAAGACAGGGAAGAGCAGTTGGGGGGGTGTGGAACATATGTACAATTGGATCCTCCTGTCAAGATCTTCCCTCCTCCGGGCCTGGGGCCTGGGGGAGGCGTGGTGTGGCCAGGGCGGGGCGAGAAGTGTGAGCGGCTCATCGTCGCAATGGAACAGAACACGGACTTGCTCTGCCATTTCGCAAGGTGGACCGAACCGACCAAGCAGGGGGCCAACCATTGTGGCCAGCTTGCTTCGGAGCGGCCAGGCGGGGCCTGGTTCCATCAGAAGAGCCCTGGGAGGGAGATGCGACTGGGTGGACTGCTGCCCTGCCGCGCTCTGTCCAAAAGGTGCAACTCTCCCGAGGTTGGATCCGCAACCGCGGGTTCTCATTGGGGAGGCAAGGCGTTCGAGGTGATGGGGCCGGGGCTGCCAAGGGTCCAGCCATGATGGAGGGGCGGGGCTGCCGGGGAGGCCAAGACATGCAGGAAGCGGCCGAGTGTGGAAGCCACTGATGTGCCTGGCTGGGGCCTGGCTGCCTGGGTTGGTTCGGCTGCCCCACCCCTTTCCCACAGGGATGCTTTCGTCTTCGATCGCTTGGCAAGTCTGGACGGGCGGAGTCCTCGAAGGTGATGCATTCGCACTGTCCGAAATCCCCAAAGCTCCCAGTGTATTCCATACACAAAGGGATTGTACTGTATGTACAGAATACACCACATGAAGTCGAGGTCCGGTCAGTATCTGCCGGTGTCCCTATGATCGTGCAGACAGATCCGAACACGCGACAATTATCACGCGACCGTAAATCGACGCCTGTACCTGCAGCATGCCTATCCAACAAAACCGCAGTCGATTGTCTCATGCGGGAGCGCCGTCCACAGCTGATGGCCCGGTAGACAAAAATGCGCCAGGAGGCCGTCGCCTGCCGTGCAATGAGGGTCATGGTCGAGAATTGAGCAGCGCCACCACGGCGACAGGCCCTGGGGGCTGAAGACTCTGTGGTGCTGCTTGCCTCCGTCCGTTTGTGTCACCACGCCGAAAATCAGCAAACCATGTTGTCACAGACTGGCTACAAACGCAGTGCAACGCTCCGGGTTTCGGCACCCGTCTCTCCCATGCCCACATCCGCGCATGGACCTGTACGAAGTATCGACGGTTGCAGTACACTGTCGCATACGGTTCAGGACAACACAGTAGCGAGCGGACTCTTGTCAGGATGCGCCAACAACCGCATACTGGCCGACCGCGCGATATCAACCGGGTGGGGCCTCGCCGCGGGTGAGGCTGGACCTGGCCCGTTGGTGGCGTTGGTCGAGGTGCAGACAGTGCAGTATACAATGCACAGAGATCACAGCCGTCCCAGGACTTTCCGAGCCCCTCAACAATGCAAACCGCCGAACCAGTGTGATCTGTACTGTATTGGGTCAAGAGCTAACGGCTTCGGAAAGCGGTCGCCAAGGATGGCGCCTGTTACGCAAGATGATCAGACGCCGTCGCGTCTGCCGAAGGCGGGATATCCCAGCGCCCGGCCTCGTAGGGCCTCCGGGGCCGGTCCTGCTCACTACGCGGCGTAATGGAGATCGACCAACGAGCCGTGGCTCCGTTCATGAGGTGCGATGCTCTCGTGCAGCATCGCTTTCCTCCCTGGATGAATGGAAATGCCGCCGTCGACTTGTTGACGGTAAGCAAGGAGTTGGTCATTGGTCCGACTCGAGGTGCCTGAGCGTGGTCTTGGCCGATGGAGGCCCTCACCAGCTCTCATGCTGTGCGAGGTAAGCAGTAAGCAATTGCCTCACGGTACACAACGGTATCGGCGACGATGATGGCCTGCAGAAGCAGGTCGCACCACCTCGCACCGATGCCGACACCGACGGTTCGTCACGGTCGCAAAGACGGGTGGGTGTCCATTACCGAGCGGCCCAGAATAGCTCGTTGGCAATCTGAGTAGATTAAGGAGAAATTGACGTTCAGGCAGCCCAGGTAAGGAGCTCGCGACGCATTGTCATGGGATTTTTTTTTTGTTCCGACGACCGGTAGATATGATGTATCGGTTATTAGAAACTGCTGACGGCCCATCTCCCGGCTCAGAGGTCGATCATTGGGAACGAAAGAGTTGATAGCCATGATCGGACTGCGCTGGTATTCGTAAGATGTATGGTCATACCGTGTGGAGAGCTACAAGACACACGGTCTACTTTTCGATCTCGACCAATCGGTACCGTGTTGACTTGGAGCGATCTCCGGGGCTGCATTGTCATCGCCGAGCACTCGCAAGAATGAAACAGCCCTGGAATATTACTGGTTGGAGCCGCTCTCGAAGGCTCACCACTCATCGCGCTTTCACCGAAGTCGAGGCTCGATACCGGTCACGCCGCCAATTGCTGCTAACAAACCAGGCAGGAAACAAGTCTCTTTGGCCAGAACGCCCGGCAAATCACACCGTTGCACCCACCATGCAGATCTTGCTTCGCCTTGGCGGGTGAATCGCATGAGGCCGCTAGAAGAGGGTGTGAATCTCTCCGGGTCGCTTCGCCTCGCTTCAGTAAAATCAGAACGCACAATTGGTCGGTTTACCGGGCTACATGGCCCGCATCGCGTGAACTCCACGGTGTAGCGTCCCGTGCCCACGAGTGTCGCGGGACCGCCACTCCGGAACTAACATTTCGACGCTCTCGAAACAGTTGAGACAGCTTTTAGGCAGAGGTCTCCTTGGTGTTGCTCTTACACCAGAATGCCCAGGATACAAGTGCCTTGGGTATACGACGATACAGTGACGTCCTGTTATCCGGCCTTTTGATATACGAGATTGAGCTTCTTGACTACAGGGCACCTCATGAAAAAAATAAAATAAAGGAATGCCTTCGACTGGCCTATGCGAAGTTGAGATCGGGCAGGGGATAAACGGCTCCCCGCAGCATCTGGGGTCTACGGCACAGTTACCGGCCGCAATCAATAGGGAGACGGCCATTGAGCTTCCCCAGATTCCCCACACTTATCAATCATCACAGAACAATCGCAGCGCAGACTAGTATCGCCTGTACTTACCAACCGTATTGTAACGGGAACCCCTCATTCCCAAACTTCCGCAGAAGCCTTACGGATATCGATTTAATAATTACAGAGCTCTCTCATGCCACATCAGGCCCTACCCATTACACTTTGAAGTGGTGTCATGTCTATGTCTATCTTGGGAATCGGCCCGCACGCGGCCTGAGTGAGACAGAGGGGCGGCAGATCTGAGCACCGCAACGCACCCTTCTTCCCGTCTGAGACAGAACCAGCAGCCTGGGTGGGACCCTGCCTGACCATTGGGTATTCGGGTCACCGACGTCACCACGATGGGATATGCCTTGCCGAAGCGGACGGCGGAGGGAATACTAAGATTTGCATGAAGTTCGGCAGAAGAGACCTGAGGGCAGTAAGGGGGTCAATGGCCATACACTGCGCCGCAGGGACGTGGCGATGCCTGCACGACATTCGATCCTCTGCAAGGGCCGAGAGAGCGGAATACAACAGCAGCATTGGTGGGCTCCTCTTCGGTATGCCGGCCGACACTCTGCCGTCGAGGCTGCGATAATCATAAACACCCGCCTGTCAAATGGCTCTCGGGCCCCGACTTTTCCACCAGAAAGATGACGGCGACAGGGTTCCGAACTTCTTTCCAAAAAAGCAAAAACAAACCTCAAGCTTCCGCCACGGATGACGCCGATCCGGGAACGAACCGAACGCACGGCCCAAAGCGCTGATGCCCACTGACTTCTGCCCAGCAACTTTCCAGCCACCAAACATTAGGCAGTTAGTGCCGTTCGCCCACTGACTCCAGGATTCTAGAAGCCGCAGCGAACGTCGTTGCCTTGACGCCTCCTGAGACACAGGCGCGGGACCCAAGCGGCTCGGCGACCCCAAGCGAGGGCTCCAGGCCTACACTAACCGCAAATCGTCTTTCATCCGGCAAGCGAAATCCATCAGTTGTCTTACCTCCCCAATGAGGAAGCCGCGGCGTGGCTCGAGCAACTTCACCACTCCCATTTCTGACTATCATTTCCAAAACCCTCCTGGGCATTGGCCTGCGGACCCGCAAAGACGCTGATGCGGACTGTCGACCTCCCGCTTCCCATTAAACAAACGCGCAGAGGGGGGGAAGAACACGGCTTTCGTTGACAAGGGCAACACTTCGACGTGGGACCTCTTTTCACACCTCCTGCATACCGCACCAAAAAAAAGACGAATGCGAAGCACACATACCTACCTAGTATGCACAGTACATGGTGCGGAATACTACCTACCTAGGTAGCTATGTAAGTCAACAGTATCGACCTGCAGGAACTGCGCAGCCCTGCTGCTGACATGATGGATGACTGCACGGTAGCTAATGGACAGGAGATGCAACCCCGCAATCAATACCATACAAGGGGCGGAATAAATATTGCAACACTTTGCGACAACACAGGTCCACCAGATCGGGCCGTCTATTGCGCCAGTCAGCGGTTTTCAGGAGGGCGACAGGAACTTCATCCAAGGAAATTGTCGTCCACAAGAGCAGAGAATTCGCGTCCCAGCCGTGTGGAACTTGGCACACTTCCCAGTGCTTGGACCCGGATCTCACGATGTCTAAGCACGGACAGAGCTCGCAGTCTGTGCAGACTGTCAACTTTCCGGGACAGCACATGCATTAACCGGGAGCTCGAAACGAGCTTATGCTAATATTACCCGCAGAGTAGAGAGTCGTAGCGCATCCGGTTCTTGCAGATCGCATGACAGTTGTCGCTGGTTTACACAGTGGTGCGAAATTACGAAGCAATGGACCGGATCAAAATCAAAATAAAATGAAATAAAATAAAGAGAGAGAGATGGAGTACGGACACTTCTCGGCTTCCTAGTAGGGAACCGTTTGAATGAAGGAAGATGCAAACAATCTACAATATGATGGCATGCCGAAACCAGCCTGATACGCCTGTGGCTTCGGCTTTGGCGCAGGTGACTCGGCAGTCGAGCGCCTCGTCGCGAACAACGTTCAGTTTCACTACAATGTGAGACCCCACTGGTTCCCAACCAGCTCATGGCCGTTTCCGGTAACTATGTATGTACAGAATACATGCATGCATCTCTCGACGCCCAGGGCAGTTGAAGCACCAACTGACACGGCGCGGCCGCTTTCCGTCATCTGCGCAAAATTCCCCGATTCTGCAAGTTCCACCCCGTATGAGATTTTTCCGAGACGACAGGCTAGCCCTGGGCGTACCAAAATGGTGCGGGACGGGACGCACTAACGGCTTTCGGCTGCTTCTCCGGCGTGGCATAGGGCGTTGCTCTCCCGCCAGGGGGAGGCGCAACAACCTTTCCGATTTCGATGGGGTTTTTTTGTTTGGTGCCAAGCCGGCCCTTTCTTGCTATCTTTCCTTCTTTGGTTTCTTCTCTTGGAACCGTTTGAAGGGGTCCCTGGTGCCTCGTGGACATCGCGTAGCGTAGCGCGTACTAGCTAGGGTGCAGGGCCCGGGGGGCCCGCCCATGCGAGACGACCGAGACAGTGACATTGTCAAATGGTAGGTCTCGGGGATGAGCAAAGCAATGGTGGTACTGTAGGTTCGTTTGTTGGTGTTGTGGTTGACGGGGTTCTTGGGTACGCAATCCGATCCAACCTGGTGCGTGCCTTGCTTGACACGTTTGCCTGGTGGATCTCGTGGAGACTCGTCAAGGGGTTGACTGCTCCTCTTCCCCGATTTCTCCACAAGCCAGTCATCCTCTCGGGACAAGACAGACAAAATTAGTGGAGGAACCAAGGAGGCGGCGCCTGCTGCTTGTGGTGAGAGAGGATTTTCCATTTGTGGAAGTTGGATTCTTGGTCAGAGATCAGAGATCTGCGGCGCCCCCCATCCGCAGGTCTCTCTTCATGGGGACCGCACCAGAGACCGAGATCTGCCTCGTGTATGTACATACATACTGTGCGAAGACAGCTACGAAACATACGGACTAATACATTGAAAGCATGGCCGTGTTTAGGACCGATATTATCCAGCGGTTAGACTGGCGCTGATCTGTCTAGCGTCGTACTCAACAATGGTCGCTAGCACCATCGCATGCGTTTGTTGATGCCGGCGGCGTTTCGGGACTTGACTAACTGGGTCCTCCCAGCATTTTGGTGTTTTTTTGTGGGCAAATTATTAGGGGCCAGACCGGCTATTGATCCCGTCCTCGCGAGGCTGGCGAGGGGGTGCTCTTACTCGTCTCGCTGCCGGATGGCACATCCGGGTCCCGAATAAGAACGTTCGAAGGGGGCGATTGGAGAACCATGGACCCGGATTCACACTCACCATTGCCCAACAGAACCAGAGCAGGCGGTCGTTCATTTGGTACCGGTCGTGGCTAAAATCATCTTCTTGCAAATCACGGTTCAGGGACCAATGCTACCATGGTAATCGAGGTGTCAGTGCGCGGGTGCATTTCGTCGGGTCGGTTGGACGGCGGCCGGAGACACGCCGGCAATGCCTTGTGCTTCATCGAAGAACAGTTATTCGAATGATTCTGCACCCTGGACAGCATGCAAGGCAACGCCAAGTGTGCCCACATCAGATGCCGTCGTCTCATTCTACATGCAGTTGGGTCCGGGGCATGCACAGCGTCGCGTTTTCACCATGCTCTCGCAAATCCGCGGGGCGGATCCGTCTGCAACCTCCCAGGTGCCCAGAGAACTTTGAAAGTTTCCCAGTTCAGTTTGATGAAGAGACACACCGTTGCAATCAAAAGGGTGCCCCAAGTCGTTTTACCTTCACAGTAGGCTCACCGTAGCGATTACCATCGCTGACCCGGGACTACAAGCGACCAAGAATAGACAAACGCCCGACCGACGAGGCCCCCGACCTACAGTGGAGCTCGTATACTTGGAAGAACAGGAAGATGTTGCACTCAAGTTCCTCATCGGCGGAAAACCTGGGGTTCGGTGGGTCGCGGGAGAGCCGTCGGCGGGAATCTGGGGTACGTCGTTCGCAGGTCATGCAGCGTTGAGGCACAAAGTACGTTGGTACGTAAGACGACGCAATGGGTTCAGGAAGGTGTCTCTTTTACTCGGCCGGATCACAAGCAGAAAAACAGGTGGGACACACATGCGGTGGAAAGCGACTGAAGATGCCGAGGCCTACTGGCCCGTGCAGCTGCAATCCCGGGACTACAGCTCTTGGTGTGGGGAGTTCTTATAATGGAGGGCAGGCGCCGAGGATGGAAACCCTCGACGAAGAAGGAAAGAATCATCGATGCCATCCTGTCCCTGCAGCGGCCGGTATGCACTCTTGTGCCGATCCGGTAACGTCGAGATCTCCGGTCGAGAAGGAGGTTGACGCCAGGGGTGTTCGCAGCGAGCCGTCAACCACGAGCACACCACCTCCGCCAGGCACGACTAGCTCCTTCTGCGACCTGCTCAGTAGGAAAGGCCTCCGCGTTTACTCCTTTCTTTGACCCGAGGCAACAGGTCGGGGGAGTCTTGACATGTGGGAGCTTTCGCCAGCGTCCCTTGGCAAGGACAGTTTTCCACGTCGTCCAGCACCAAAAGAGTTCCATGCACCCGGCTGCTATTCAGCAAGCCAGAGATTACCGAGGAATAATGGAGAGGATCTGCAGCCGGCACTTTGAGGCCATCCTCCTCTATGAAGCACGACGCTCTTCAGCGATGGGCTGCCGTTCCCCTGTGTGTCACGGTAGAGGGGGTTGATGCACTCTGTTCGATGCTTACAGTGGCACTACCTGGACTTCTTGCTTGCCCGTCTTACCACCCCATCGTAGAACTTGTATGCAATGGGGCGCTGGCAGTGTGTTGTGGGTGGCGTTGAACACGAAACAAAATCGTTGCCTGAAAGTGATCCTTCATGTCACTCAAGTACAATCCGAACATCCGGGTTTCCCCTGTACCTATCAGGAGCAAAGCGGATAGGAAAATAGCCATTCGTCAAGTCTTGGATAGGGTAGTGTCATCGGCAGTGAACAGAAGAATCTGACTTAGAATTTAGGCGAAAAGCCTTGAGGAGAAGGCAACTTGGGCTTGAATCGGCGACGACAGACGTGTCATGTCATAGAAATAACGCTCGTGATACCTCTTGCGCAGTTCAAGTTCTTCCTACAACCTTGTGTGGGTGAATCGGCGGATGGTCCTGAATGACGGAAGCAGTAGTTGGTTTGCCGTCTTGGTTCGCTCTCTTCACGGGGAAGTAAAGGCCATCACAATCACATCAGCCAGGTTTTCTACCCCCCTCGAGCGCCCCATCCCAAAACTCCGCTCGGCAAATGGAAAATGAGTCAAGTACGGCGTAGAACACCGCGATCAATGATGCTGGACTTCGGTGAGGGGAAGGAATGTTGTTGCCGTGTAAGTTAGGAAGGGAAGGCACGAAATCCTATAAGCCCCCCCCCCCCCTTTCTATTTTTCGCTTTTCTCTTTCATCACCCTCACATTACATTGTCGTCGCATCTGTCTCTTGGTATAAACCGACAATACAATTATTTCTCAATCAGCGTTCAACCTACTGATCAGCATAGGAGAGAGGACCGATTGCTGCCGTCCAATGAACCCGACTTGATCAGCCTGAGTGAGTCAAATAGCTTGAGGTCCTGGGCCGGACACATCAACACTCAAGTACCCAAGCAAGACGAGTAAGCAAGACGGCGAACTGAAGGGTCCGGGTCCCGAAGGAGAATCAAGCGGAAAAGTCACTTCATGATCCTGACACCTCATCCAAGGCTTTCTACTTATCTTGTGTGTAGAAAGCACTGACCGTTATGTTGACTCCGTCCCTCGTCATATATTCAAGCTCAAACAGTAAATATACAAAGTGCTATGCTCCGCCGCCTCCGCTAAGCAGGTCCTGTGGTCTCTGTTGTACGCGGCGCTAATATACACGGCGAGCATCTTACACGTTGAGTCCCGAGTAGAACAGGCAAGTTGGACAACCACCAATCTTAAGTGGCATCTGTATCCCATAAAGAAGGCCCTTCCTCCCGAGAGTCAATGCTTCAATGAAACACGGTATCAGACGAGGTCAGCGCGCATGATACAACTCGGCCGTGACGTAGTATCTGGAGGGTTTTGTCTTCGATAAAACACTGCATAATCTCTCCACGGCAAAGAAGGGTTGACGGGTAGGTGCAACTTTCCTAAGGTATGTTACATTGGGACATGACGAGTCCGGACGATGTGCAAGTCTTCGCTGGCATGGATCTGCTCTTTCGGTTCCCTGCCCACAACAGCGCCCATGCCTGACAAGGAGGTTTTTGGCATCAAGTTTGACGAGCGCGGTATCTAACCCATCGGCTCCTCAGTGCCGCCTACTGCAGCCTCATGTCGGTATTGCAATGTAAGCTTAGACGAGACTGAAGAGCTCATAGTTCTAGCATCCGGAGCCAGGCTAGGGCCGCCATGAGAAGTAGCAGAACATACAATCATCTTACCACAGTGAGTGAAGAAGAGATCCCAGGAGAGACAGGTCATCAAGGCCATGGGGTAAGTCAGCTGAAAGAGACAGGTAGGGTTATATAGAGGCAACTGGAGACTCAGGGCTATAAACGGGCAACGTTAGACAGCATCTGTCATGCAGTCCGGGTCCATATTCGCACATTAACTTGTTCTTCCTAAACTCTACCCCATGTTCTCGCACCTCTCCAAACCCGTACTCGTACAAACACCCTCTCCCCGATCGGTTCCCGTTCCTCGGGGGCTTTCCATTCCGCAGACAGTCTCTGTTTGTCACTCCACTTTACGCACGTGGACTGCCTCCAACAACTCCCCAAAAACCTCTCTCTTCCATAACTGATCCGGTTATCCACTCTATCTAGTTCTCGTACTGAAAAGAACATTGATTCTAAAGCAGTTTCACGGCACCACACAGAAAATCAAGATGAAGAGGTATAAGATTATGTCACCAAGCAGCAATCCGCTTCGCAACACTTACGCGTGAAAAGGGGGTAGAGGGCTTGGACTCATGGGGCGCATAGCTCAACGACCGGCTGTCGAGAGTGGCTTGTTCCTAGAGCAACTAACGACGTTCCGGAAGATTAGCGAAAAGATTAGCGAGAACATTAGTTCAAAGGCTAACTATCGGCACTTGTGTCGCACGGCAGATGGATGTATGTACATACCATACTCGGCACACACGGAACACCGCGTACGTGGTGCATTGGCATACTCCACGATGTCACGGAAACCACACCCCCATCAACAGCAACATCCACTTCCCAGACACAACATGACGCAATTGAGTCTTTTTATGGCTATAACACGGACCTAACCAGCCTGCTTCGCTCGCCAATTCGCTATCATTAGGGTTGGGTTGGGCTTGCGAAGTACTTCTTAGTCACGGGTCCGCGATAGCCAAGGAGAAACTGAAAACGCCAACGGGAGAAAGGCATCTATCTCTCTTACGTACTCGAGTCTCATCCGTAGACTCGATATCCACACCATGCTTCCACACACCAGTCGGCTACGTTGCCGATCGGTCACGGAGAAGAGGTGTCAACCGAACCAAGCTCGGTGGTCGATTCCCGACGACTCTCGTGAGGATCGTGACATGTCCCTACCCAACTCGCCGCTGCCGGCATGAAGCGGGAAAGGGAGCCGTCTTCATCGAGCGTATCCCCTTTGGGTAAACCCTCGGCAAAACCCAAAGAGTGACTGGTGACTCGGGGCGGATGATATCTCTAATTTGGAAATTCCGAGCCAAGCAGTTGGATCAGTCGCGATGCAGCTTCGTATTCTCCCTAGCCCGGCTTACAACCTTGCAAAGACGTGAATCGACGTCTCTCCCTCGACACCCTCAACTGACCTAGCCTCACGCCTGCTGGAAACAACAAAAGGGGAAATACCATCCAGAGAAGGAAAAGTGTCTTGAGCAGGGGGGTTCGAGGCTCTGACGGAAGCCCAGAGACGCAATAATCTTCAAGAATAGTACACCGCCAACACCCTTGGGCGCGGACACATGGGCAGTTTCGGATTCGGTAACCCGTCCGGCCACATAACGTTACTTCTTCACCGTGACAGGCGAGCATGGCAGCACATGAGAAAAAAAAAAAAGAAGAAGAAAAGACAAGATGCCGGAGGAATAAACGACTCCAAGCCACCGCAGCGCGCCATTCGTGTGAGAGGGAAGGAGGCTCTTTTCGTCACCCACCGGGTGTTCTCGCGGCTGTGAAACGTGCAGCGTCTGGTTATGAGACGGGTGGTGTGAAACTCGGAGAAACATGTTCAAGTGAGGGCCTGGCCAAGGCTGGATCGGCAGACGAGACAACAGCGAACACTCAGGACTCCTGCCAACCTGGGTTAGGCAGAAGGCAGCCACAGAGAGACAACCCCATGGTCCTGGTGCCTCTCGTGAGGGGATACGTGCGTTTGCTGAGCAGAAGCATTGTCTTGTCTCGGCTAAAACTCTCGTGGCGCGCTGCAGCACGAGGTGGCTGGCTGGCTAGCGATCCCAGGCCCAGGGAACGGTTGCGAAGAAAAAGCAAATATAAGACCGAAAAGGTCATACCTTCAGCCCCTCTCCCGAATCCCTGGATACCCAATCAGACACGCAGGAGGCAATGCCGGGATCAGGATTGCGATACAGAACAGAATGAATCGGGTGCCGCATTCGTGATGGATGGAGGGTGGCATGCTGTGTTTTGGGGCGCGGGGTGGAAGCGGTGTGACGACTCAGTGCTCTGCGCGGGTGAAGTCAGAACTTGAGGGCTTCCCCCATCAACAAGCGAGCAGTGACGCTAGCCGTTTCCCGCAAACCCCCGATCAGTGACTTGTCCGATAGTGTACGTGGCGCGCAAGAATTCCAGCTTGACCATGGCGTCCGTTTTTTCCGCTACTAGTTGCCTCTCGAAACGGGAAACTCACTAACTAGATACTGAGGAATTCGGGGGTTTCGACTGACCCGCTCGCTACTTTTGGGGGAGACGACCCAAGCTCTTGGGACATGAACGATCGCCATGATCTGCCTCGGTTGCAGCTTTGGACGAGATGAATGCGCCATGTCGATAACTTGTTGGGAATCTGCAGTGGCTTGCAGAGAAAGCGAGACACTCGAGAAAAACTGGAGTAAGACATTGCTCAACCGAAGCAATGGGAAAGTGAAAGCCAGGCCATGGCAGATTTCCACCTGTCACGGCAACCCGGGAAATTGCTCCCTTCTGGTCGCCTGCAGATGAAGAAAAGCCACTCGAGGGGATTGTGACGACTGCGGCGCACACACCTGGAGGCAATGTTGCAGGCAGGTGAGACACACCCTGCAGCACTGTTGTGTCGAGACCCAAGCCCCAAGCCCCAAAGCGCCCGATTGTGCAAGAGGCGGGGCCCACTTTCATCTTCTTTGGTAACGTACGCAGTAGGTACCTAGGTACCTGCCTATGTACCTACCACCTAAGGTACCTGAGGTAGATACCTACCTATGTACCCGTTGAGTGGATTTGGATCGCCGAGGTGCAGCACCCTGGCGGGACTTGGAGATGCACATACCATTTGGCAAAGCCCGGACCTTCTGACCCACCCGGACCGATCGGGAATGTAACCCCGGAGCAACCACCGGCGATAGCCCGGCGAACCCCCCCTTTCCTATTTTGCCCGTGCCCACGGGTGTGTTTTGAGACGTGAGTCGGCCAACAAGACTCCCATACCTGAACTGCACCGGGTATTGGCCACCTTCCGGCAAACTGTTGTGTGATGAAAGCACTTGGAGGTGCTTGTTGGTGGTATTCGAGAGCCTTCTGCCTTGTCGCTCTTGCACTTGTGCCGCACAGCTGCCGGCCCCACTCCGGCGATTTTACCGCCCGGAGATCCATCCGCGGAACACGGCTTTGTTGAGCCCAGGAAATCAAGACTAGCCTCCATCTAATCAGTACATAGTACTCAGCACTAGCATTCTGGCATAAACTGGGCAAAAACGAGCAAACGTTGACCTGACCAACCGCGTCTCGACTCTGCTTGTTCCGCGCGTGTTTCTCAACGCGGTTAATGTCTCGCTAATCTGATCCTTGACGCGGCCCAGTCTAGACCAGCTTCTTCCGGTCTCCCCTGAAGGTTTGAACCCTGGGGCAGAGGCGGAATTGTATGTGCACACATAGCATGATGGAGCGTGATGGAGCGTGATGGAGCGTGATGGAGGTGATGGATCGGCATTTGGCCCCCGGGGGAAGGGATTGAATGCTTGTCACGTAAACTGGGCGAGGTCCCAAACTGAACGAGGGGTTACGCTGTGGGCCTCGACCGCAAGACCACTACCATGATAGGACATGAGGTTGGCTGCACTCAAGATCGATAACTTCCGAGACCTTGTTCCGAACGCAGCACTGCCCCCCTCCCCTAGTGGATGTGTGCGGGGCCCGATGGCACCTGGGGACCCGGTTGCAACGCCATGCGCATGCACTGGGAGATCACGTTTCTTCAGAGAACGGACCAGGGGGCTGCTAGGAGATGCGTTGATTGGATTAATTCCAGTGTAAGATGAACCCGTGGTTAGGAAAATCCGGACCATTGCAGCCACCGACATCTACATATGTACAGTACACAGTAAGATGTAAAATAATGACAGACCTTCTACCCGGGAAACGACAAAAGCAAGGTAAACGCAAATCCGGTCCATCCCCGCCTCTCTTGACACCTGGCTAGCCCATATCGTCCGTTTAAAAACCATAATTAGAAAAGAGGAAAATGATATCGAACGATGAGCCCAACGCCCCTGTGCCTTTTCATTCCCTTGGTCATGTCCCCGCTTTATTTTTGATAACGCCTTGTATGCAGGGAAGAAAAGGGGCGAAAGAAAGGTACAAGCGCCATGGGAGAGAAGTGTGTTTCCGCATCAGTTGGGTTGCAGGCGCATGGGGAAGAAGTAGAGGGGCATCGGCTCTACGTGCCAATGCTTGACGCCGTTCTTCTTGAACGCGTCGTCCCACTCCGGCTCGAGCTCACGCGGGATCGACCATCCTTGCTCGGCGCTGCGGAGGCGCATGCGAACCAAATGGCGCTTTTCCGTCGGGGCTTGCCCGTTGGCAAAGCCCTCGCGGCGGTGGAGGATGGCCAGGTTGTTGATGAAATGCATGTCCCCTGCCTGCGTTTGGATCTCCAGCTGGGTGGCTTGGGCAATGGTCTCGATGGCGTCCAAGGCCTCGATCTGCCGGGCCGCCAGGGAGGGCAGGTGTTTGGCTCGGGGATGAGCCTCGCTACCCAAGAGAGCGGCGCGGCCAAAGTTTATGATGAGCTTCGAGTCTCGGTAGAAAATCACCGGGCGGCACTGGAACCGCGGCCTATTTGATACCGAGTTAGACAATAGGCCTCGTATAACTTAGCGGGCGCTAGACGTGACTCACAAGGCGAATGGCCAGTCCGACCGAGCAAGAGTACGGACCACATCGGGCCGGGTGGCCGCCAGAATGTTGTAGACCGTGTAAGCGGACGCAATGATGCACTTGCCACCTGCTGCGGCGGTGCTGCGCGTCAACCAGCTGACGATATCGCCGGCTTCCTCGTTGTGGAACGTCTGAGAGGTTCAACGTCGTCAGCCTTCACGCACGTACAGAGCCACAGAGCGCGAGAAAGCTCAAGCTTACAATGGCCTTGGTCGAGTGTCGGTGGTGCTCAACCGCCTGCTTGGTGCTATTGTCGGCAACAATGTGGACTGCCGGTCATTAGTGGAGACGCTCCGTCGCAGTAAGAGCCGGCGATGACTGACCGAGCATGTTTCCGCGCTTGTCTTGGCGGCCGCGCTGTTCGGCAATGTATGACTGGACCCCAAGGTAGGCGAGCGTCAGGTCGCCGACAGAGAAGGCGGCAGGGTCAATACCCCGAATGACACAAAAGCCTCTGCCACGGTGGACATCATGGCTGAGTTCCTTGAGCTTCGGGCCGAGCGTCGGGAGCGGGAAGTTGGCAGGCTCGACGAGGTCTCCATCTTGATCAAGAGCTGCCTGCCAGTCAGAAAAGAGGAACCGGTGACGCACGATGACTGGGGGGAGGGGGCCGCTTGCATTTGTAGCTCTCCAGAGCAGCCTTGATCTCAGCGTTGTGGGTGTCGTCCAGGGTCAGGATGTGGTCAGACGATTTTCTAAAGTCTGAGCCAGTCCAGGCCAGCTCATCTGACAGACGGTCTGGGAAGCCAGCCGGAAGGGTGGGAACGTCGGCCTTGGCTTTGGCATGCAAGGGGAAGCTGGAAGTCGCCGCAGCAAGAACGGGTTTGGCACTGACTGTCGACATCTTTAAACAGTGGATTACCTGTTACAAATTAGCACCCTGCATAAGGTAGATAGCTACACGCATGGCTCGATGGCCGCTGCTTATGGAGCCTGGAGGGCGGGGATCAGGAGACACGCACCTCGAAGGGGAGTCGGATTCAGAACAATGCGGGCCAAATAGGAAACAGATGTGTTTCGCTGGAGAGAGCGAGGTCGAAACCGGTCGGTGGTTATGTGCCTCGTAGGTAAATAGAAAACCGTCGACCACGAGAGAAGACAGAGAGAGAGAGAGTGTGTGTGTGTTTCTGCGTCTGTGTGTCTGTGTGTTTGTGTGTTTGTGTGTTTGTGTGAGCGTGAGTGAGTGAGGGGAAGCAGAGAACGAACGAAACGAGGTTCAGTCAAGTGAAGATGGATGGAAGATCCAATGGCTCATGCTCTGGGGAGGGAGAAATCGGGTTCAAGGCGCCGGCTTATATAAACCTTTGCCCTGCGAGCTGCAAGACCTCCGGAAGGGCAAGAGTTGCCTGTTGGCATCCCATTTGGTGGCGGTCGGCCGAAAAGTCACTACAGGGCCGTTGAAGGTACACGACCGTGACTCGAGGAGCGAGTGTATATGAGGTCGGAGGTAACACCGGGGAACGAGCAGCGCAGGCACACGACGGGACGGGACCTATTCAAACTGCTCTAACGATACCCCTGGCTGGCGAGATGTACTCGGGTCGATTGGAATTGCCCTCGGGCAGCTGAGGCCGGTATAAGAGTGGGACCGTAGAAAACGGTAGCTTCCGTGGTTGGGTTTGACAGAGGAAGGGGAAACACCCGTTGATAACAAGATCGGCGGCTGACTAACTGCCTTTGACTTGCACTTTCTATGCCGGCATGAGAGGCGAGCACCGGTCCGAGACGCGGCAGGAGAGGCTGAAGGGTTTACATAGTACCAGCTGCTGTCGGCAAGAGGCAGAAGGAACCCAGAAGGGAAAGGGCCCAAGAGCTGATGCGGATGGTCTCGATCGAACCTGCCGGGCGTCTACCCGGTACCATGGTCACCCCCAGGTCGCCCGCGGAAGCCATGAGCAAGGCCGAGCCCCGCCATCGCCGAGCTAGCGAGGATATGCGCCTGCCTGCATGTAGGGCAGAAATGAGGATGACACGCCAAGGATAGAAGTCAAGGTGCAGAAGGCGTCGACGACAGATGAGTACGGAACAGATACGAAATGTTGTGGCGGAATAACAACGGCACGGTCAAGGCAACTAAATAACTGCCGCGCGACCAGACGCGGGGAATTGCTGATGTACAATCGTTCCAGAAGATGCAAGACGCCGATGAGATTATGACCGGGGCCTGAGAGGCGGAAAGCTTCAAACTAAACTTGAAGGGAACAAAGCCAAGGATGTACCTAGAGATTGGACACAACAAGAACTCCTCGGGTCCCGTTGCTCCCCCCGTCGCACAACAACACCGGGCGCGTCGCTAACTTCGAGTTCAAAACGGGGGAGCAGGGATGGAGAATAAAAAAAATGGAGTTCCAAGGGCAATGCCGGGTTATGTTTCGAATGAGCATCGACGTCGTGCCCTCTCGGGCCGAGTCACGCCACCACAGCCTTCTACGTGGACCTGACGGATGTTGCAGAAAAAAACAACCCTGGGCGAAAGGGGACAGAAGGAGCTCGAAGTTTCAAAGAAAACGGTGAAGGACCCGAGCCGGCGTTTTGGGGTTGAAGATATGCAGGAGAAATGTGACAAGTTTGGTACACAAAAAACAAGCCTCTCCCGCCTGCGCTTGCTGGATCTCATTTCAACCGGGAAGGGAAGCCTTCATACACAGGCCTCCCCATTGAAGGTACTGTACTTCCGCGATAAGATTGCCCGAGTGGCACCATCTGCAGGACAGGAAAAGACATGGCACCAAGGATCTATGTTCGCGATGTGTGACGTCGCGGTTTCATCCAGTCCGATGATGGCCGAAAAGTTGTCCTTCCCGTCCCCGAACAACTGCCCTTTCGCATGGCTGAGCATCCTCAACGGCGCTAGTGCGCGATTCCGATAGGGGAATGAAGAAAGAAAAAGAAAGAAAAATGTAACGAAACCGGTCTGGCAATCGACATACGCGTGGCTGGAGCCGGTGAGGAAATAAGACATGGAGATGGGGGAAAAAAAGTGGAAGAACGAAAACGATATCTCAAATGGCTCGGGTTTTGTTTCCGGTTGTCTGCCGACACCCGCTGCGTAGCATCCCGGCCTTTGCGAGTCCAGCCAGCCATTGCAAGACAGATCTCCGATCTGTATGTTCATATCCCCCATTTCTGGGGACCTTGATCCTGGGTATTTCGAGGGATCCATTCCAATCTGGGAGGTGGGGAGCAAAAACTGGGCATCTGCAGTGAAAACCGCTTGGGACAAGACACCATTCCGTGATTGGCTAGCCGTGGGTATCACAGCACGATGGGGGATGCATCCTGCAGGCCGGCGGTTGGTTAGTGGGATCTCCTGCAGACACCAGCCCTCATAGAAACGCCATTGTCGAAGCACGAAAAGAGATCGGGCATCCGCGAAGGCGGGAGAGATTACGTGCTGAACGAACATGCCAAGCACGCTTGCGGGTGCAGGTCGTAACACAAACAGACATTAACTGTGTCGATCTCGAAGCTGTTTTTTCTGTCCATTCCATCATCAACCGGCCAGCTGCCGGTTTGCCTGGTTGTTTGGTTGCCCGGAATAATCCCAAATCGCCGCGTAATAATTCTTCGTCCAACCAACCTCCAGCGTTGCAAGCTTCCCTTCGCCATCCCTCCCTCATTCGAGCGGGCTCCTCCCCAAACTTTCTCGTTTCGTGCGCCTGCATAAGACATTTCCCCCACTTCCAATGAGCAGGGTCCCACAGCCCGCACAATACCGTAAAGTCCCCGAGCGATTGAACGCCTAGGCCATGGTCCGGGGTTGCCAGTTGTGCTCGAATAGCTGGCTCAAATAATAATATTCGTGTTCATAGGCTTCATGGGCCCACAAGTCGTGCCATTCCTTTCCTGCAGCGTGCGCGTTAGGAGCCGTCACCAGTGAGATGTCAAGGCCTCCTTACCATGTTGGGCTATTAATTGCCTGGTGTAACGAACGAACGAGATGGCCTCATCGTCCAACTCCGCTAGCGTTTGAAGGTCTTGATCCTTGCACTCGGCCGAAAAC
Source organism: Chaetomiaceae sp. B2702 (assembly GCA_023628455.1). NCBI lineage: Eukaryota > Fungi > Ascomycota > Sordariomycetes > Sordariales > Chaetomiaceae > Chaetomiaceae sp. B2702. The sequence continues at coordinate 164,328 of JAMAKP010000053.1, forward strand.
GGGTATATCGCCTTGTTGCAGTAGTGGAAGTAGGCGAGGAGCGTGTTCGCACCTGGACCCTGTCAATCACAGTTCGTTGTCGCACGTTCATTTTAGTGCACTCACCCAGGTTGTACTCCTTGACGTTGGCCTCTCTTGCGAACCGCGTCTGTCGTAGTAACCGTCAGTCAGGTCTCTCCTCCGCCTCTGCCTGCGGGAACATATCCTACTCACCGCCATGCCGTGCTTCTTCGCGTAGTCTGCATCGTGCTTGGTAATCAGGGCAATGTTATGCAATAGGATGAACGTCACAAGGTATGTCGTGAGCCACGTCTTCTGTTTCTTCTCCTGTGTCATCTTCTGCAGCTCTTCGAGCGCTTTCCGGCGAAGTCGGGGTTGAATCTGGTGGATGATCACCGAATCAATCTGCGCTCCCATCACCGGGGGGAGCGGAATTTTCCCGTGAAGCGGGTTTTCCTCGTCATCGATGATGTTTCGTGGCATGTCTAACGTGTCATCGCCCACAATCTCGAACGACTTGGTCGTTAGTCGGACCGACATCCAGAGATCGAGAGTGGCAACGAGAAGACTCTTCTCCGACTGCGGTGTTGAGGTATCGCGTGCCGTCTTGATGGCGAGTGAATAAGTGCGCCAGAGAAGCTTGTCTCGCGAGCCTAACAAGTGATGACAGCAGTCGACCAGCCCAATCTTGATGTATTGGTCAAATTCGGCCTTGGCCTCATCCATGTTGACAATGGCGAAAGTCGGGATGTTAACCTCGTGTTTACTACCGTTCTTCGAGACCCAGGATCTTTTGACTTTGTCGCCTTCTTGCGGCCTGAACTGCCGAACCTGCAATCTCACCGACTGGCCCGTGTAGCCCTCGGTAACCCGGATCGTTCGTATCTGAGCCGACTCCCAGTTGCCGATGTCGTCCATCACGCTGTCTTTCCAGCGATCGGTCCACTCCTGTCCCTTGACCTGGCCAGGCTTGAAGAGCTTCACGTCGGTGATCTTCAGGCGCAAACAGTTCAGTCGGTACACCTTGGCACTGCTGGCAATCTTCTTGCACGACAAACACGGGCCTCTTTCGTTCTCTGGATCGAGGTTGCACTGCGGCGAAGCATTAGATTGGCCTCGCACCAAATAATGTGGGCGGCCGGCGAGTACTTACCCGAATCCGCTGCATCCGGCATCGAATGCAGCTGCCCATTTTTCTGGTAAGGGCGGTCTTTTCCCGGGAGTCTTGGTCTTTAAAGGGCCCACGTTTGACAGGAGTTGTTCTGTGAGCGGGGAAGAAGTCGAGGGCTGCAGACTCGTCATGAACACCCGCATTCTCCGTTGTCGGTCTAACATCAAAACATTGAACCGGATGGAAGCGCGAAGGAATGTTCATGATGGCCCCATGTCCTTCGTAGCGCGAAGATTCGCCCACGGCAATATATGTACCCGGTACTGCGCCTGTTTGCACGGCCGTGTGAACCAAGTAAGACGAAGGCTGGATCGCGAGGCTCAAAGCGCCATGAGGACTGCCCGCGTTATCCTCGCGTTTTGTGACCGCCGAAACGTCGGGGTAAATCATTTCTTCCTTGCTGGTAGCTGGCTGGAAGCTCATAACCCGCTCGGGCTGTAGGGAAGGATAGTTGGGCAGGTACTGGGCCATCAACGCGGGCTCATCACAGGGGAACAGCGCATTCGCGTCTGGTGTGGAAGGTGAAGAAAGCAGGGAGGCTTGAGTCTGAGGCTGCACCGAGACTACGGCGGTATCCAGTGCCGCCGGGCGGTGGCCATCGTAGCCATACGATGTAGGGGTAAGGAGCGGTTGGTACGCTGGGAGGGCGGTTAGCGCTTCCCTTGGTTATTCAACGCACTGCGCGCGGATATCACATCATGAGGAACATACAGGGCTGAGGCTCAAAAGGCGAGCACATGGAGAAGCTCGCAAAACAGTCGGCTAACCGCGCGCCAGTCCACCCAGAGGAGAGGCTCCTTTCAGGAAAGAGCCCTTCGGGCTTGCGACCAACGCTCACCCCAGCATCTGGCGGGCCATCAAGTGGCGTCTTCTCCTGGCCATGCTGCCCAGAAAGGCCGTCGGAGTACGGTGTCGGCATCTGGTTGCTTGGGCTCAGTCGAGGCTTCTTGTGGGAGTGACGTTGGTTGCCTAGGTTCAGATGTTGTTGGTTGCTGGGATACGGTTGCTGTTGGTTGTTGAGGTCTAGCAGAGCGTCGACGGGCTGGTTCAGAAGCAAGGCGGCCTGCTCGAGGACATACTGTTGATTCTCCGGACGGCTGAGATCAAGAGATGCAGACGAGGGCAGTCCGTAGGAGAGAGGACTGTGGTCCAGTATATACCGGTGATCGGGAGGCAAGGGTGGTGTTCCAAGGCTCGTTGTTGTATACGTCAAGCCATAGAAGACTGGCTCCGCGGTGACCTCCTCGTGGCCGTAAGCCCGCCGCTTTCTGACATTGGTATTCTGGACAAGCGTTGTCAATTCACCGCACATTTGGCGAATTAAGTAGGGAGCTGAAGGAAATGGGGCGCGGACCGGTGAGGCAGGGTATAGGAACCGGAGAGAGCTGAGGGGGAATGTGTGTGCTAAGTGACACGAGAAGCGGGTGAATGGTGGAGTGGCAGCCGGGAAGACATGGCTTGAAGCAGCCACGAGGTCGGTCGGTGGTTTCCACCATGCACCCTGCCGCCCAGGCCTGTATGGAAGACGGAAATTCTTACCATGATGAAGACAAGCCCGGGGGGTGCTATGTTGAGCAAGTCCGAGAGGGGAACGTCGATCCGGGGTGTCCTAGGTGGAGAGGTACCCGGTATGCAAGGGGGAGACAGGGAAAGTGCATAGCCAACGCCAGGAGGCGTCTAGAGGTGACTAAGGAGTAAGCCGCTCCGAAGTCACAACCGTCTATGTGGATGCCCAGGGCGGCCGAGCATCTCACAGATGCACCATTACCATGGGAGACGAAACTGCCCGTACGGAAGGGAACGTGAAAGGACGCTGCGGGCACACCTGAAAACGGTACCCGATGCAGCTGCAGGTGGCGGACAGGAGCCGGGACGAGGAGAGAAGGGGGGGTGACAGGATCGAGGGGGGGTCTGAGAGAGAAGACAGGGGGTTAGGCGCAGGCCAAGGAAACAGTACAAAGCCTGGTAGCACCAGATTGCTAACTAGCTTCTGACTACCACCACCCCCAACGGCGATGGGTGCGGCCTTTGGAGGCTCTCGTCGCCTTCGCCTAGCGCGGCCTCGGCTGGGGGCTTTTTTTTCTCGGGTCTGCGATGACGGGTGAGAGCCGGCGGCGCGGTCGGAAGAGGTGACGTCCCGCGCGAACGCGACGAGAGACGCCGTGCCGACGCGATCACCACACGCTAGCCGAGATGCTCGGCTATTGGCGCCGTCGAGGTTGACCCCAGGCGCCCGCCCTCGCTGCTGATGCTGTAGCTACTCGCGCTGCTGCGACTGCGATCAACTGGTGAGCGGTTCCAAAGGTTGGCTCGTGCAATGCGCCGGTGCCGGGTAGAGATCCGACTTTGTCTGCTGTCGGCGCCGGGTGTGCTGCCGCTTGAGTGGTGCCCAATGGTGGCTGAGTACTCTGCGATGTAAAAAGCAGGTAATACGCGTGATGTCTCACGGCACCGACCGAGATGGAACCGTGATTGTTGCTTGGTGGAGTCTGGAACAGCCGGTGAAGAATACTATTGTCTCGTTTGCTGGCAAAAGAAGGAATCGGTGAAGGCTATGAGGAGATGAAGTGAAGAAGAAAGATTCACCGGTCGGCGGGGAAGGAGCGGCCTGACCACTTCTTGGCCCTTCAACCTTGCTCGTCCCTGGTTGACGAGTGGCAGCAACCAGTGAGCGGAGCAAGATCCGAACAGGGGGACTGCAATTGCGGGAGAGCGAAATGCGCAAAAAGTCGGGTCGCTCAACAAGCCACGGGGGGGATGGGACGTGCGAACGTGCTGGCCAGGTTTGCGTCGCACAGGGCACCACCTGCTTCGTCCACCCAGCCGCCTGCCCCCCTTCTGATTTGTCCCGTCTCTTTTTTTTTTTTTTTTTTTTTTTGTGTCGCTCGACATTCCCGTCCGAGTCGTCCAATTCCAGTTGAGTCCACAATTGCTTGACTGCCGGACCTGGCATACATGACATGCGCCGTGCCGGCATAATTGCTGCAGGAAGTTATACCCACCTTCAACTCCTTCAGGCCCTTCCATTATTGATGTCTCGCGAATTCCGCCCTTGGAAAGCTGACAGTATGGGGGGGCCAATCGTGCGTTTCAGAAGCAACGGGGAAAGTTCTAGCGTCCGGGCGCGCTGTGCCTAGTGGGCTTGGCAAATCGAGGTTTTCCAGTTTGGAGATTCCCGCCGATAGCGTTGAATTGGAAGCCGAACCTCATGACTTGGTGGATGCTACGAGGAGTTACATACGGGCATTCGTGAAGTTCCAACCAAGTGCCCATGTACCATTGTAGTATTCTTTTTGCACCGAAGGGCCAGAGAATGTTCCGTGCATGCGCAGTACCCCATGCACGGGCACTTACCCATGCGACCCGGCTCAACACCAACAACCCCACACTAACTGGAAGTTGACAGTCGCGTCCGGACCATAGGATTGACCCGAACGTCACTTTTAAGAGATTTCCGGGGCCGATCTCATGACACTGTAGTGCTCGGTACCTTGGTTAGAATGAAAGCACAACAGTCCGGTTTGGCCTGGCTCTCAACCCTGTCTCTGACGATGGGCTCAAAGAGATGGTACCGAGAAGATGACGTCCAACCAGCCTCACAAGCTCACGTGGCAGCCACACCCCTCCCCTGCGTCGTGAGGATGGGGTTCACCTATTCCTTGAGCAATCGAACATCGCTCGGCGGGTTCGACTGGCGCCGGAGCGTACGCTAGTGTAGGGCATAAGCGATCTCCGGACTCTAAAATTCACCGCTCTCCCAATTCATCAATCATCATGCAGAACTGACTTGCATCTCAACGTTCAATGCAGGGCTCCCGTTATCCCCACAAGCCCGGGTGGTTGTATGTACATAAGGCCCACTTGACACACTTGACAGGGCATGGTTGCCGTCGACGCTGCTACATAACCAAAGGGAGTATCGGAAGTTGCGTACGGAGAAGCCGACCGCTATCCGACCACTCCGGGGAACAGGACCAGTTTTTGGATGTGCTGTGCAGTCTGGGGCGCTGTGGTTTGATCCGATATCATGGCCACAGCCATGATTCCCCCCCCCCCCGGCGCACACAATGGCTCGAAGAGCCAGACTTGCCAGAGAAAAAAAAAAAAAAAAAAAAAAAAAAAGAAAAAGAGACGAGAACCCAGGAATGACTTGGATCTTACGATAGTTGGTTCTCAACCGGCGACCGGAAAGGACGTGTGTCTCGACGATACTCGCATGGTGGAAAGGCTGCGCTCACTTTTCGTGGGTGTGTACTGTATGTACATACATGCAGCACAGGTTCCCTGCCACTGATTATCAGCCTCAACCACATGCGACGCTAGATCCTGTACCTCACGGCCCACATTGAGCTTAGCTTGGCCTCCTTCCCCAAAAGGACCGCCGAACGCCAAATCAGAAACTTTTGTTTTCAGGGTCCAGGGTTTCGGAGCGGGCGCGGCACGCATCCGAAGTTAGTGGAAGGTATCGTTTCTGCTGGATGATCCGATGACCGAACTGACAACTGGGCTATCAACGTACATCGACGCACATTGGCCAGTCTATGTACTGCGTAAAGCGGGGCTCAGTCCTTTGTGCAGATTTCGTGGCCAAACTTCGGCGGAACCGGGGCTAATATCAACACCCTCAGCTCTCTTCAACGCTGGATCCGGCTCTTCGACAGACGAGGAGTGCCGTGGAAAGCAACCTCCTGGCTGTGTTCGTTTCCACCCCACCGGAATTGCTGCTGACGGACCCCTGCTCACCGGTCAATCTAAGCCTGCAGATAGAGCGGGTCCCGCGAGACTAAGGGAGGGCGGGTTCTGCAGCCGACTGAACATCAGCTTCACCGGCAGCACCTCAACCCTTGCGTCGCTTGAACCGATCTTTCTTAGCTCTCTACCGCGCGGTCGCACTTCTGTCTGAGCAAGCAAGACAAAAGGGAACGTCATGCTGAGCGAGAGGCACAAGTGCAAGCCACCCAGCTCGCCCGGTCAGATGGCTTGACTTCGGATTTCGCGGAATTCTGGATTGTTCTGCGCGTGGACGCGCTCGGCTCGGCCCAAAAAACCTGCAGTCGTCTTGTTGGATCTGGGGTTGTGGCCCTCGAGACCAGACCTGCTATGCAACGCCGGTGCTGGCCACGGGCGCTGCCACACTCCGTTGCTTCGACCAGGCCTTCGCTCATCTACATGGGCCGCTGTCTAGAGGACACCCGGCCCTCGGTGGCGCGAACCGGACACGTCGAGTTAACACGCCTTGTTTGGGATGATGTGTGGTCTGAACTGACGATTAGCCCCCACGGAGAGGGAACCCGCGACGACAAACCCTATATGCCCGCGAGTTGGGAGCACGGCAGGCCATCGCTCGAACTTGTACATACGGATTGGTGGACTCAGCGGCATAAGCCGCCATTGTTCGAGCCTGCCACACAATCTGATGGACCCCCCAAATCCTCGATTTGATTCCGTCAGGCTCACCCGAGTCTCGTTGTGCGACTTGCGAGCTGCAATACGCTCGTCGTTGGACTTCTCTCCCTGTCTATGACCTCAACCATGCATCATGCGTAGCCGGAAATGTGATCTTAGCGTACGCGCTGGGATGGTCAAGTTTGAGTGCCATTGCAAGCGGGGGCAACCCTCGAAGCAATGCTTGGTTGTTGAATGCATTTTTTAATCACGCCACCCTAAAACTGCCACCGTATTCGGAGCAAGAAGACATCGATGGCTGAGACCCGGGACTCGGCTTTTGTATGACACGAAAACGTGAGCACAGGCGGGCTTTGCCCTCCCATGGATCCGGTTATGCCACGCTTGGCTGACAAAGGTCTAGACCTTCCACCCACTCCACCTTGGTGTTAGACGAACGAGCCGGATTCGGGAGTCATACCGTCAACTCCAGGAACCTCATACTGTTGGCCAGCCACTCTTCCGCTCAAGCCGGCCTCCCATCACTAAGGCGAGCACAGCTGACAAGCTGCTCTCGCATCGTGAACCTGAGACGCACACCGGCATTATTTGCTTGGGTGTCGACTCATACAAGGTGCCTTGGGGCACTGGCGGAACTTCCTTTGAGGCAGGAACAGATACCCCCCCCACTCTGGCTCACCGGCCGCCGGAGAAAGACAGGTAGGTAGTTACATCAACCTCTCAATTCCGAAGTCGATATTCTCCTTTTGCATTGGTGTTTTCACCTTCCAGTTCCCACCAAAGAACCGTACCTACGACCTCGTTTCCAGGAAACCGATTCCGGTTCACTTCTGTTACGTTGTCTCGCTGGAGAGACGGCATGCAAAGGAGAGGGCATGCATTTCCGAGGGCCAGATTCGGACTTGGCTGCCCAACTAAGCCATGCCGTTAATAATTCCTTATGCGAGGGAAGGTGGAGCGTCCCTGCCGACATACCTTAACGCTTACCTACCTTACCTTCCCAGTCTGTTAGTTAGTGCTTCCCAAAGTTCAGACGGCCATCGGCGCTGTTAGGTAGGCACGGAGCGGTCGACGCCAAACCCGCGAGACAATCACAGCCTATCGGCAGACTTGTTCAAGTCGACCGACGCCATCGGAGTTTCCTCGCAAGTCTAACCTTCGGCCCGATAGATTCCAACCCATCATCGATCATGGGCTCCCGGCGATGAGGCGAGACAACAGCCAATCAGACAAGGCTAAACGTGTCTCGAAGTGCTAGAAATCGTTTCTTGCTGCAAAATCTCTTCCGGGTGCCGCGCCTGCAAGTCCATCCACGACTCAGCCGAGGAGGCACTCAGCTCACCCAGGCCCCCGCCGGAGCCGCAACGTGCATTAAGCCAGTTCCGAACTTCGAATGGCAAGCACGGCCAGGCCTCCATTTCCGCCGCTACGAGTCGTGATAGTGCGCCGGCCCCGCGTTGGTGCCGGGTGGAAGTTGCGTCTGTTGGAGGTCGGCCGCCCGCCTCAGCATGAGCGTCCCGTCAAGGCGGGAAGGTGCAGCCGGTGAGTGCCCAGCAAACCAATTCGGCCAAGTGACAGACGTGACGGGACTCTGGCACCACCTCACCGCTAGAAGCTCAAGCTTCGGATGCCTCGAGGTGGGTACCTACGTACCTACGTACCTAACCTAGGGTAGGTACCACCTACCTACCTACCACGTAGGTACTCGGGCTTTCGTTACCGAACTGGTCCTGCCTCCTCTACGGCGTTCGGCTGATGGACACATCGCGCGCGCTTGGTTGCTTATTGACCTCGCCTTGTCGAACTATCTTCAACAAACTCAGATTGCTTTCGTGGTCTGACCCCCGCAGCCTGTGATTGCGTGTCCCGGCACATCGCCTGGTCTGGGCTCGCCCTCGCCGCCATGGATCTTACCTCGGCGTCGATACGCGATGCCATTCATCCCACGGCTGCCTTTAACCAGAACGCTCCATTGGCCGAAATTCGGGATGCGGCACCACTCGCGGGCGTCACTTGGGACGAGTCCCAGCTCAACCCAAAGAACCGGATCGACAGCCTCGACCCTCCCGGGAACCCCCTCTGGAGGGTTGACGGCTGCACTGGCCTGGGCACGCAATACTACGTTATGCCGCTCTTCCTCCTTGATAAGCCGTCAATGCGTTTCGATGTGTTTATCCCCGAGAAGGCAGCGATCTCTCCAACTCTCCGCGAACTGTTGGATCTAAGGGTCGCCTTCCACACCAAAGATGCTCCAAGACTCCGGCGACTCGGCATTGCTAGGTACATAGTGCGCGCGCTGCATATCTGGATCACAGAAAATGGTTATGGCACATATTCGAGGCTGTGTGAAGCCCTGCCCTTCGGCTCTCGCATCATCTTCGAAACCCTCCACTTTGACGTTCGCCTAACAAAGATATCTTTCGTGTCAACTTACTACGTGGAAAGGCAGCTGCTTGGGGTGGCAAAGCTAGGTTGGGGTCTCGGGCTTGCCCCTGAACTTATCCCCGAGGCCATTGACATCTGGCGCTTAAGCATCGTTCAGGAGCTACACGATAGTGTGTGTCTTGTGCGTATGCGGGGAGAAAGAGGAGGCATCGAGGACGACAAGCTGTGGATCCTTAAAGCTATGACTAGCAGCACCAAGTACCTGTTCGTGGAGCTGCGAAACCTGCTGCAGATGGAACCGCACCCAAACGTCATTTCGAAGCCTGAATACCTAGTCACCAAGCGCTGCCTGTTTGGTGGCAAGACGGCCGTGGTTGGCTTTCTGCTCCCCTTCCACGAACGTGGCAGTGTGCGAGACACCTTGCCGCTGATGCGGATTCACGGCCGTCTCAGGCTAGGACAGCAGCTGAAGTGGGCAATACAACTCACCCTGGCCGTCTCACACATCCGCGAGCGCGGCCACATGTTTTACCCGGATCTGCGGCTCGACAATGTTCTCTTCACAAATTCGGAGGACATCGTCATGGTTGATTTCGAGCAGCGCGGCGTCTGGTGTGAGTTTGCCGCGCCAGAGGTCAATGCTATCGACTACGTGCGCATTCTGGCCAGCGGAGAGCTGGATGAAACAAATTCTACCATTCCGGACGAAACCCGCTCCCACTATGCTGCCATCCTCAACCAGCTTCTCCCTGACTGGGATGTTTTAGAGGCATGCGAAGGTTACTCTTCTCCCCGGCCACAGGAATATCCGAACTACAACATTCCCTGGCTTGCTCTGGATGAGGCGGAGCAGGAGTCTGCAATGGTCTACATGCTCGGCCGAGTCCTGTGGTGTATCTTTGAGGGTCAGAGCGCACCGCAGGAAAGGGCAGTCTGGCAATCATACCACTACGAGCCGGACATTGAGTTCCCTACCTTCCGTTTGACGCCACTAGGACTGAGAGACCTCATTGATCGATCCACGAGAGGCAGGCGTGATACGTTGTCGAATCTGATTGTGAGGCAAGCCAGTAGACTCGTGTTGCGGGATAGGGAGAATAGTAGTGCCGACGATGTCCTCAAGATTGCTCGAGAGTGGTGGCAGGCCGAGATCAAGGCCGCCGAGGAGTTCATCAAAATGCGGGAGGAGCAGAAGACGGCTGGGAAGTGGGACGGAAATCATTTTAGACGACCCAAGTTGAGGGAGTTGTTGGCCGAGCTGGAGCGGTTTCAAAAAATGGTTGACGTCGGCCTTGCCCATGAGGACTGAACTGGAAACTCAGCTGCTCGAGTATCAATGTGAGCGCAATGAGGACATGCAGCTGGCCCAGTATGCACTGGGATCAACTTCGTAAGCATTGAGCAAGACATACGCATCTATGCATAGCTATGTCGTCATGTTTGGAGTCCGCCCTGTTCCGTCATTTCCGCAGGCCGGCCATATAAGACAGAAAAGGAACGTAATTTATAGAAGTTGAGAATGGGGCATAATGACCTCAGCTAATGTTGCATTACAGCCCTGTTCTGCAATGCAGCGAGGTAAACGGTCATTTATCAAGCATATGCCACCCGGTAACGATATCTGTCTCAAGATCTGGGCACTCACTCGACTTAATGATTTTGCGGTGGCTCCTAAATTATGGAGTGATTGATGCATTAAAGGCAGGGAATAAGCGTTGGAGACGACAGGGTGAGTTTTGAAAGTAACATTATGTTCTTGATTTACAAACTTACCACAGAGTGTTGAACGATTCAAGGATGAGTAGACACGCAAACATAAGCATATACTGTCGGGAACTCCTCCCCCCCCCCCCCCTTCCCCCCCTGCTCCCTGTTTCTACTACTCCCTCTCGGCCCACACCCCATCCCCATCCAGATCCTGATCCCCAAACTCGTCAGCACCGACACCACCCAATAAAGCCCCCTTGGCATTGCGCACCTCCCACTCAAATTCCCGTAGCGCCTTCAGCTCGGCCTTGAAGAAGAGCAACGCCATCAGCCCGTCCACCGTGCCCGCCGTCAGGCCCAGCGTGCTGACAAGCACTAGGATGAACGAGATGTAGTTCTTCCCGGCCGGGGTGAACCACACTCCGACGAGGCAGGCTATGCTCACTAGGACGGAGACAAAGAAGTGGCGGGCGCGCCAGGTGAGTTGGCTTTCTTCGCGGGCGGTGTAGGATTTGATTAGGGCGAGGATGGCGTCGTATGCTGTTGTCGGGAGGGAGTCTGGGGAGGGGGTGAGAAGGGACGTTATTTGGGCCTGGTGGGCCGCGGTATCGGCACCGTTGTTTATACTCGGCGTGGGGGATTGTCCTAGTTGTAGGTAGGCGCCGTTGTGGAGGGCGGAGTCGGTTTTGGGCTTTTCGAGGGTTGTTGGGGTCGGCTGGTCTGCTGGCTGGAGAGTCCCGGTGGCTGTAGGGGTGGATCCTCGGTTGGAGGCGGTGTTCGAACCGATTTCGGGAGGAGGCAGCGGTGATGGGGAGGGCTGGCGGAGCGGTTGGAAGACGAGAGTGGCTTCCATGGCGAAATGGTCGCTTAGCGAGCAGCCGAGCTCGGGATGCCGCATCATCATGCCTACATTGACCTTCTTCACCAGCCAGCTGCCGCCAAGCGCTTGAGTGTCGCCGGAGCCGGCGAAGATGTAATCTAGCCGCTTCCCGAGAGGGTCTTCTGCAATCAGTAACGGAGCGAATAAAGAGATTGTAGACATTGCGCACCAGGGGTATCGGGGGGAACGGTCACGGGATGCTTGCCCCGCCCCAAAAGCTTTTGTTGCGACTTGGTCCACCGCCAGGTATTATACGGGCCGTCTGAGGCGGCGCCATTCTCTTGAATGTTGAATTCCGCGGTGGGAATCGGGCGGCGGCGGGCCTCCTCGGCCGGATGATGGGTCGGCCCCACTGAGCTGTCCGGGTGCAGAACCCGCCAGACGTCACGGACTGGAGCCAAGGCAGTGACGAGCTGGTGCTCGGGCGACATGGGAATCATGTTGAAGTCGCCCATGGCAAGCACCAGATGGCCGCGCTCCGCGGCACCCCGCAGCAGCTTGGCCATCTCCCACGACTGAGCCGTGCGGTGGCAGAGATACGAATCGTTCGGCTTTCCGCCTTCGTATGGGGCGTGGGTGTGCGTGTTGAAAACCTCGATGACCTGCTTCGCGGCCGGGCCGTAGCGGATTTTTGCGCAGGCGACCCCCTTCCCAACGTACCAGTCACCGCGCCAAAAGGCTGTCGGACGGCCGTTCAGCGGGTAGCGATACATAGTGCTCTCCTCGATGGGCCAGCGCGAGAGGATGGCCAGGCCGCCACCAAGGGCGGCGCTGTGGTAGAATTTGCCATATGGCAAGATGAAGCGGGTTTGGCGGCGGATGCTCCGGTAGTCCTCCTGGGTCCAGCACTCCTGCAGGGCGACAATGTGCGGCTGGGGGCTGGCTATCGCAAGCTGGCGGCCGATCTCAGCTAAGCGCTCTCTGCGTAGCTTCGAGATGTACTTGAGGCCCCAGCAGTTGAGCGTGACAAGATTGAGTTCGTCAGGCAAGTTCTCCATTTTAGTATTTCTAAACAATGGTGAGTGATGATGCTTAGGGGGTTGCGGATAAACCGGGCCTACCGTTCTACTTTGCGATATCATCTGCTGGACATAAGATCCCGATCAGCTGTGAGAGATTCCTTCGGTTGTTTGACAATTGGTGTCGAGGAATGAACAAGCCGGCTGCAGCAAAAGGAATTCGTGATCTAAATGGGAGACGATTGCTGAGATGACCGGCAGAAACCTAGTTTACATCATGGGGGGGATAAAAATAGATCACTACCTAGGTAACGTAGAGTCTGGCATCTCCAACAACCACGTCGGACGGAAAAGAGATGAACAGAAGGAAGCCATGTTCCAGGCTGACCTGGTTCGGGTTGGGACGGCCTTGTGGTTTATTGGGAGGATTTCGAATCGCGCTAAACTCCCTGAACCCTGATTTCAGAATTAGCCAATCGGTGCCTTGCGCGCCTGTCAACGGGTGACAGCCCGATGCAAGCCAAGACCCGCTAAAATTTGGCTTCCTGTCGCACTGTCGCAGCGCCGGTCTTTAGCAACGCGCAACACGGGACGGCACACTCAAACCGCGACCGATTAAAATCATCAAGGGTTGTAGACCGCCCATCACTCCCTCATCTTCGCGCAGCCAGAACCCAGTGATGTCGGAGCTCAACTCTACAGCAGAGATACCGGTCACAGAACCACCATCAAAGCGGCGAAGACTGCACGATGACAGCATCGATTCCACACCGCGATATGGATCTCCCGACGGCGCACCACCAAGCTCTCCCCCAAACACTGGCCGTCTTCCCGACCAGAGTCTTTCCATTAGGCGCGGCCCGCCGAGCAGTCGGTCACGGAGCAGGAGCAGAGACAGAAGCCCAATAACGGACAATGGCAACAGTAGAAGACGATACCGCTCCTCGCCGTCAAGGTCTCAATCAAGATCCCGCTCGCGGTCTCCTACCCGTTCGCGATCGCAATCCAGACTACGCTCTCGTTCCCACAGCGCATCTTACTCCCGCTCCCGCTCCCGTTCCCGCTCACGTTCCATCTCCCGCAGCCGCAGCCGCAGCCGCAGCCGCAGTCGCAGCCACTCCCGAAGCAGAAGCCTCTCCTCCGCCTCCCGCCCGCAACCGGCCACCCACGATAAACCCCACCATCCCCGTTATGACACAACACCACTCCGTCCAGACTACTGCCCCCGCCTTGTTCTGAAAGGCCACACCCGCGCCGTCTCTCAAGTGCGCATATCCCCCGACGGGCGCTGGATTGCCTCTGCGTCGGCAGACGGCACCGCCAAGATCTGGGACGCGTCCACAGGTTCGCATCTGGAAACCCTCGTCGGCCACATGGCCGGCGTCTCATGTCTCGCCTGGGCGCCCGACAGCAACACACTCGCGACCGGGTCAGACGACAAGGCGATTCGGCTTTGGGACCGGGTTACCGGGAGTCCGGCGCATGCTGTTGGGCACCGGGACAATCCCAGGGAAGCCAGAGGGATGGCCATGAAGGGGATGATAGGGAAGGGCGGGAGGAGATCACGGGCTGGTGTCCCCGGAGAGGGAGTGAGAGGGGGGAGGACGGGACGGGGCCCGTTGTTGGGACATCACAATTATGTGTATTGTTTGGCATTCTCGCCTAAAGGGAATATCCTCGCGAGCGGGAGCTACGACGAAGCGGTCTTCCTTTGGGATGTGAGGGCGGGGAGGCTGATGCGCAGCTTGCCAGCGCATAGTGACCCGGTGAGCGGCGTGGACTTTTGTAGGGATGGGACGTTGGTGGTCAGTTGTTCGACGGATGGGCTTATGTAAGTGATCTTGAAATTGTTTTGCGTCGCCGTCGAGTATTAATCTTTTATTTTCTAGCCGCATTTGGGACACCTCCACCGGTCAGTGTCTGCGTACCCTGGTTCACGAAGACAATCCCGCCGTCACCAATGTCTGCTTCAGCCCCAATGGCCGGTTTGTGCTCGCTTTCAACCTCGACAACTCCATTCGACTGTGGGACTACGTCTCCGGCTCCGTCAAGAAGACATACCAGGGTCATACAAACCAGGGGTTCTCGATTGGCGGGTCCTTTGGGGTGCTTTCGGCCACCGACAACGTGACTGGGGAGGAAGATGCAGGCGATGACGATACCCGACAGCAGGCATTCGTAACGTCAGCCAGCGAGGATGGCGATATTGTCATGTGGGATGTCAAGAGCAAGGAGGTGATACAGCGGATAACGGCCGCGCACAAAGGGGTGTGTTTCTGGGTTGACGTCCACGGGGCCACCATGGTGAGTGCAGGGCAAGATGGTTTGGTCAAGGTGTTTAGACACCGGCCAAGGAGCAGGCATCTTGCGCAGGAGAATGGTGGATCTGGTGATGTGAACGGGGTTAATGGCCATGAAGAGGACGAGGGTCTTCCCGATGCAGCGGCAGCAGATGAGGAGTTGCAACGGCACGTCGAGGCGGATGCAGGTTCGCCTGAACAGCACGTCAAAGAGGAGCAGCTATGATGCGGAGGTGGCAAATCTGAGGGTGTTTGGATGATATTCCAGCTGAGGGCTACAGACCCTGAACCATGATACCCGTCCTCACAGGCGGAAATCATCTCAAAGCTTTAGAGTTCGATGGATGGCATCGCCGATGCTATGCCAGTTTTGGCACATGCGCTACTCTGCTCCTATGCATTTTATCGCAGTCCAGTATGCTGCTTTGCGACTTTCCGGATGCTTCAGCTTGAGTGCATTGCGTCAGGGATGAGTACTCCAGGGCACTAGCAGTACGGTGTCGCATGTCATGCCCTTAATCCTCATCCACCCTCCTCTTGTGTCTGTCGTGCTTGTATTACATCCACATCTAGTTCTTGCTGAACTTCCAACACCAAAGCAAGGCTCTCGAGAAAGGAATTGACAGCGACGCGCAGCATGCGATTTGTCACAGCTTTGTACTCGATGCGGAGGATGGTTGACTCCGACGACCCATCGGCGGCAACAGCTGAGAGATCGCGCTTTACCAGCGACGAGAGCTCCCTGTCGACTCTCAGGGCTTGGAGGGCTACCGAGGCAAGGCGCGCGTCGGGGAAGGGAACGTTGAGGGTTCTGTGATGAAGTAGCCGGTTAGCGGGGTAATGTTCTAAAGCCACAGGCATGTTTTTTTTTTCTTTTTTTTTTTTTTCGCGGAGTGCAGTGGCTGTCGAATGGTAATGTTGTCTCAGGATGCAACATACAACGCGCAAGAAAACCCAGCTGCTGTGTCGGCCGCCATGGCTGTGCTGGCACCAACAAAACTGGCGGTAACAGGGGTTTCGTCTCGAAGTGGTGACAGATGACGATGTTCAGATTCCAGCGCAGAGCGCGCAGCCATGGTGGGGTAACCGTCCCGTTGCTGGCCGATAAAGACGAACCCCCCCCCCCCCTGTGTCCGGTAGGCTCCACAGCCCCCAGCCCGGGCCCAGCACGCGTTGCTATGGCGACCAGGCCCTAGCAAGCAGGCGCTCGCAGATCATTGGCTGTGAGCCTCTGTCGCTGGGGGGGGCCCTGAGGCTCGGCCATAACAACAGCCAAAAACATCTGGCCATCCATCCTTTACAAAACCTCGCCCTTCAACACCGTTTGCCCGCATTTCCTCTTTCCCAATTGCATCCGTCATCGTTGCAGGTTGCCATCTCCACAGGTTTCTTAAGATTTGAACTTGCGGCGCGCCGGCACTGTTTGACGAGTGCATCTGTCCCTTCTCCGACTCCAAGCATTGCGCGTCTCGAGCTGCCATTGTGCCTGCTTCTCGCCTCTTCGTTGATGCAAACAACAGCCGCATCAAAACATTGCTCCTGCATTCTGTCATAGCCTCACGTGCTCGAAGTCGCAAGTTGGCATATCGAATACTTGCAGGCTGAGTTGCACAGTACATGCCCTCGCGCGCGGCAGCACTTCCCTTCCCGGCTTTCAACATCAGCGCCGAGCCCAGACATCATGGCTCCTTCTGCCCGCTACTCCAGCAAGCTGGGGCAGATTATTGAGTATATTCCAGGTATGCTGCCCGATTTGCGCAATCCCGCGTCCCAGGTCTCGAGCGCGGCCATCGCATGCGTTCTATTATTGTTCTTCTCCTCGACAATGAGGCGCAGTCGCATCGCTCCCAAATCCCTCGACAATCCCGATCCTCGCATTACAGCACTAACTATTGCAGACCGTCTCTATCTCGCGTCCTACGTCGAGGCCCCCGATGCCAACACGCTCTTCCCCTACCCCGATCCGCCACCGCGCTCTCCAAGTAAGAGGTCGCAGCGGTCGCTCGAGTCTCCAGCGCCGGCGCCTGCCCAAAAGCAGCCCTTTTACTTTACCGTAGACGACACTCTCCTCTACAATGCCTTTCACCACGACTTCGGCCCGCTCCACATTGGTCACCTCTACCGGTTCGCGCTGCAGTTCCACGAGATCTTGGGAGCCAAGGAGAACAAGGACAGGCCGATTGTCTTTTGGAGCAGGGCGGATCCGCGCAGTATGTGCTCTTTGTTTTAACTTGGTACTCATAGCCATCTTTTACTGACGATGTTGAACAGGCCGCGCCAATGCCTCTTGTTTGCTCGCATGCTACATGGTTCTCATCCAGTCGTGGCCGCCCCACCTGGCCCTCGCACCAGTCGCTCAAGTGGACCCGCCGCTGATGCCCTTCAGAGACGCCGGCTATAGTCAAGCAGACTACGGCATCACCGTGCAGGATGTTGTGTATGGGGTCTGGAAGGCAAAGGAAGAGGGTTGCTGCGTCTTGGAGACGTTCGACCTCGACGAGTACGAGCGCTTTGAGCGGGTTGAGCAGGGTGACTTCAACTGGATCACCCCCCACTTCCTAGCTTTTGCCTCCCCCCAGAACACACCCTCCGCTCGCACTATTGAGGGAACCGAAGCTTGGAAGGCGTTGCCAAAAACGCTGGCGGCAGTGGACGCGCATCCCACCCTTCCGCAGCCTTTCAAGAACGTTCTCAATCATTTTACCGAGAGGAACATCGGGCTCGTTGTCCGCCTCAATTCCGTTCTCTACGACTCCTCTTACTTCGAGGCACTCGGCATCCAACACATCGACATGATTTTCGACGACGGCACCTGCCCACCCTTGTCCATGGTACGCAAATTCATTCGCATGGCGCACGAGATGATCACAGTGAAGAAGAAGGGCATTGCAGTTCATTGCAAGGCCGGCCTGGGCCGCACAGGTTGCTTAATTGGCGCCTACTTGATCTATCGGCACGGCTTCACGGCCAACGAAATCATCTCCTACATGCGTTTCATGCGCCCAGGCATGGTCGTCGGCCCCCAGCAGCATTGGCTCCACCTGAACCAGGGAACCTTCCGCGAATGGTGGGTCGAGGAGCGTCTTGAAAGGAAGCTGCGCAAGGAGGCAGCCCTCGCTGCTGCTGCTGCTGCTGCTGCTGCTCAAGTCAGTGGCAGCCACCAACCCAGCACGCCCATCCGGGCGATGCAAAAGACCCACCTCGGCCGCAGCTCGAGCAAGAACGGGACATCAACACCCCCCAACAGGGGCTCTGTCCGGACACCGCTCGGCGAGATTGAGCAGGACCACGCCCGTGATAACACCATCGGCGTTCAAGAAGACTATCTCCCAGCGCCAACACCAGGCCAACCTCGGAAGACTCAGCGGGGTGGCGCTGACCGCCACCACCCGTACAATCGCAGCACGGCCGCGGTACCCACGGTCGAAGAGGGTGTGGAACAGGAGATCCAGACAGAAGTGATCTCGACACGCCGCACACAAGGAGCCGAATCCGACGAGGAGTGGAACCTGCGGGTGCGGTCACACCGCAAGGCCTCTGCTTCTCTCTCACCAGATCGCCGCGAACGGTCAGTTAGCCATCAGACCACAACCACAACCACTACCATCTACCAGGTCATCGACAACGATGCGACCAACGACATCGAGAATATTGGCATGGCCGCAGCAAGGACGAAATCATACGACAAGATCCAACGCGCTACTTCCGCCTCGGGCGTCTTACCCAAGGTTCGCGGTGGCAGCAGCTCTCCTAAGCGTGCCGTCGCCGGAGGCGGTGTACGGGAAGCTGGCGTTCGCAAGACCAGCGGCCGGGTCGGAAGTGTCGGGAACGCCTCGCCGACAGCAGTTGCTGCGCGAAAGATCAGCGGGGTGCACTAGTTGTCGACTTTTGCGCTTCTGCCTTTCTTATGGTGCGACTGATGATGACGAGTTACGATGATACGACTACTGCCCCTTTCTCATCAGCGGATGAGTTTCGAATTGTCATTGTTTGGTTACATGCGCTGCACGCTGCGTACTTGGCATTGCGGAAAATGGGGATTCTCTCCTCCTCTCCACATCTTCTTATTAGAAGGAAAACGGATAAACAGTCAACGGTTCTGGGGCATTCTTTGGAGCGAGCGTTCATTATATTGCATATAATGCATGCATCTTCTGGCAGGAATTCGTCCTTCATTCATACCATGAAACCCGTTTTTCTATT